>ML791543.1:162790-182219 GCA_009831015.1 Picea engelmannii
TTTCCATAAAAAAGCTTCAATACCTAAAGTGTAAGTTGAAAGTTTGGAATAAAGAAGTGTTTGGAAATATTTTCAAAGAAAAGGAGGCCTTAGAACAAAAAATGCAAGACTTACAAACAACTACATAATCAAAAGGTTTATCAATTGAGTTTCTTGGTGAAGATAGTATGTTGATAACGAAGTTAGAAGCAAACTATAAAAGAAGGAATAGTCATTTTGGAAACCAAAATTTGTGTGTAATGACTTAAGGACAGTGAGTGCAACTCAAGTTTCTTCCATAGTGTGTGTTTGAATAAACAGTCCTCAAATCACATAGTAAACGTCATAGATAATACTAGAAATACAATGGAAGGGAATTTGGATCTCTATATCGAGGATGATAACTATTTCAACAACCTCTTATCAGATAATGCTCAAAGAGCCTATGTTGAAAATATGCAGAGTCTTAACTCTATCTCAAAGTTAATCTCCAGTAAAGAAAATGATGCTCTAATAAAACCCATTATGGCATAAGAGCTCTTGGAATGAGAAAAGGGAAGGTCCCGGGGATAGATAGGTTCCCATTGAATCTTTCAATTGACTTGAGAGATTATTAATCTCCAGTAAAGAAAATGATGCTCTAATAAAACCCATTATGGCATAAGAGCTCTTGGAATGAGAAAAGGGAAGGTCCCGGGGATAGATAGGTTCCCATTGAATCTTTCAATTGACTTGAGAGATTATTAAGAAGGACTCATATGGGTAGTTGGAGAATCCAGAGATTCAAGTGTCATGCTCAAGGGGATAAACTTCACCTTCCTCACGGTAATCCTTAAAAATGATAATTCCTTATATTTTGATAGTTTTATGTTCATTTATTTTTTCATTTATGTTTGTAAAATTATTGTATTTAGAGAAATTTTCTAGAGCGTACTATGGAGGAGATTGTGACATGTCCCATATATAACACTTATATGGCCAAAAATTTAAAAAAGCAAACAAAAAAAAAATATTCACACCAACCCTTAACATGGCTGGATTTTTTGGTGTCCCCAAAGGTTTTGAACCGGTAACTTCACATCACAAAGTGCCTTAACAGAACACTCTGTCACCATCTATTCTACACCTCAAAGACTTAACATTTTTTTTTTATTATTATAATCAACATTTTAATTTTCTTTTATGAATTTCATTTTTTTCCAATTTAATTCATTAATGTATATCCTAAATGGATATATATTTTACACACAATCTTTATGATATCAAAACCCACGTTTAAATCCTAGAAACTTCCAATTATGGTCCAACACACTTCCTATTTGACGTAGAAACTTCTTATATGGATATGATAGCCACATAGAGTTACCATGTCTCCGTTGTCGTCTAGTCCGGTTAGGATACCTGGTTTTCACCCAGGCGACCCGGGTTCAAATCCCGGCAACGGAAAAATAATGTTTTCATTAATGGGGCGTTTGACTTGATATTAAATGTTTTTTTTTTCTTTATTCATTTGCCGATCATCTAAAATCTAACGGGAAGAAGATGCAAATTACGATAAATGATCGGAAAATCGAAGTTTTCCGTACTAAACCTGTTCATTTAAATTGCATTTCCGTCTTCCATGATAGTTCAGTATTTTTCCATAATGTGTCTAAAATTCTCAACATGAGCAAATTATGACGTTTAATTATTCAAAGTTTTGGGAGGCTTAATAAGTTATTCACATTTTAAAGGGAATAATACTAGTACACAGTCACAAAGACATTGACATTGTGAAGACATGTGTTACGTTGTTTTAATAATAAAGGGAACTAATTCAAGGAGGTTAAAGACTTTCTTTCACTCATACATAGAAAAGATCTATATTTGTTAAGGTTTGAATTTAATCTGTTTGTAAAGGTTTGAATTTAATCTATTTGTATAGTAACACTTTGCATCTTGTCTTAACCATTTAAATTTAAATTCAAATTCAAACTGAGTAACTACGCTGACACTTGACTAGTAAAATTCTCTATTGATAATACTTATATTCAATAAAAAAAATCAATACGATATGTTAGATGATGTGACGACGTGAAAACTTTATTGAAGATGGATAATATTTATGATTAAAGAAAACAACTCATAAATATATAGGGATAAGTTTAAACATTATATATTTTTTTACTTTTCCAAGTAATTATCACTAAAATCTAGTGATTCAATTGTTGGTGAAATTGCAATTTTTCATTGTTCAAATAATAGTTTTGAATGCATAGATGGATCCAACACCCTGAAAAATCCCTAATCTGCCTGGATTATGCAATCTTGATAACTAATATCTATAATTACATAATTCTTTTAAATTTTTAATCTATTTTTTAACAAAATTAATCCAAAAAATACAATTGAAAAAAGTTACTTTATATTATGCTAATATATAGAGTGAGGACCTTTTCCTTAATATTTATATATTAAAAAGTTTAAGAATTAATTTATTTCAAAATTAAAATTTTATACAATTAAATAATTTAACCAATAATTACGTAGATATGATAGATTATGCCATTATAGAAATATGATATGCTTTGCAAATCAACAACAAAACCATTAACATTTTTTCTACATAAATGGAGCCATTATGTATAAAGTGAATATGCATATAGGTTAATTACACGCTAGTAACAACATTATTATCAATGAATGCATAAGCACTGCATAACAATACATAACAATACTTTGATTACACACTAGTAACAAAAACATTATCAATGATGCATAAGCACTTCCAAAGTATCAATGGAAGCGTGTTGCATGTTGTCCATGGATAATTAAATATATGAAATCTCTTAAATTAATAATGGTTGGACTTATAATTTGTATGGTTCAAATTATCATTTTAATAATTAGGGTCGATTAAAAAATGTCAATATTATTTTAAGACTGTAATTTATAATAATTTATAAATGTTGAAATTGTAGACTTAATAATCATGGTTGATTGAAGAATGTCACATTATTTTAAGATTTGATTTATAAATTTTGAAATTGTAATTCAAATTTTTATAGCTAGATTTTAATAAGGTTTTGTTAGGTTAAAAGACAATTTGAATGTCATTTATTCCATGTCTTAATGAGAGGTGTGGTTGAAGTGAATAAAGATCATTTGTTACATCGGGTGATCGAAAAATCTTGAGTAACTTTTTTAGAATAGGTATATTACTAAAAGTGGACAAGTTGTTTAAGCTTAACATTTACAATTACTCAACAAAGTCACCACATTAATATCAAATTTAAATGGAATACAAAAGATTTTGTTGCTTTGACAAGAATATGCACAATGCAGAAAGTCAAACAACAACAAAAAAAAGAGGAAGAAGAATTGACGAATATCACCAATGAAATTCCCAAATCATGAAAGAGCTTATAAATAAACTTGTTAAATCCTAGTTTATAAATAAGCCCTCTTAGCTATTGTTAAGAGGAGTTATCTTGTTCCTTTTTGATGAATATCATTTCTTGAAACATAAGAGGAATGGGTCTAGAGGCAAAGCAAAGAGCCTTTGTTGAAAAATAAATGTTGGAAAACCTCATTGTTTTTCTACTCAGGGATAACAAACTATGGACAACAAAATAAAATACCTAAGGCATATGATCTAGCAACAAGCCAAAGTAATATACTCTAATATGAATGGTAGAAGTGTCAGTTTATCCATTTGGTATAACCATCTCTTTATCAAAGTGTTAGATGTATACATAATCCGATTTTGGTTCACTTTGAAGGTTAGATCCAAGTTGTGGAATCATTCATTCTATCTTACAAATGTGTATGGTCTTATCCTAATTGTCCTCAAACCAACTTGTTGGAATCTAATCTCCAAAGAATGTGAACCCTTGAATGATCTATCTTTTATAGTTGGAGGGGTATTTAGTCTGAATCTTGGAAGTCTTGAAAATAAAGGAGATTTGAATGGACATAGAGGCTTTATGTTATTAGATTTCATGCAACCCTAATTAATATTGAGCCCAAGAATGACAACTTTACATGGAACAATAGGAGTAATGGGGAAGGTTTTGTCATGGAAAGGCAAGATCGTTTTTTGGTTTGTTTATATTGGGTGGAAAATCTTGGGTTTCACTTCTATCTTGTGTCTAGTTACCGAAAGTATACAAGTCAATATGTTAAAGAGGTCCAATGAAATATTGTAGTCCCTCATCCATAGAGGGGCTTTATCTAATCATTGGCAAGTCGAAGTACAAGCCCTCAAATAACCCCTTCAAATTTGAGCTAATGTGGACCTCCCACCCAAACTTCTTATAGATAAAGTAATGGTGATGGGAAATATGTTGAAGCCACCACATTGTTCATTTTCCATAAAAAAGCTTCAATACCTAAAGTGTAAGTTGAAAGTTTGGAATAAAGAAGTGTTTGGAAATATTTTCAAAGAAAAGGAGGCCTTAGAACAAAAAATGCAAGACTTACAAACAACTACATAATCAAAAGGTTTATCAGTTGAGTTTCTTGGTGAAGATAGTATGTTGATAGCGAAGTTAGAAGCAAACTATAAAAGAAGGAAGAGTCATTTTGGAAACCAAAATTTGTGTGTAATGACTTAAGGACAGTGAGTGCAACTCAAGTTTCTTCCATAGTGTGTGTTTGAATAAACAATCCTCAAATCACATAGTAAAAGTCATAGATAACACTAGAAATACAATGGAAGGGAATTTGGATCTCTATATCGAGGATGATAACTATTTCAACAACCTCTTATCAGATAATGCTCAAAGAGCCTATGTTGAAAATATGCAGAGTCTTAACTCTATCTCAAAGTTAATCTCAAGTAAAGAAAATGATGCTCTAATAAAACCCATTATGGCATAAGAGCTCTTGGAATGAGAAAAGGGAAGGTCTCGGGGCTAGATAGGTTCCCATTGAATCTTTCAATTGACTTGAGAGATTATTAAGAAGGACTCATATGGGTAGTTGGAGAATCTAGAGATTCAAGTGTCATGCTCAAGGGGATAAACTTCACCTTCCTCACGCTAATCCTTAAAAATGATAATTCCTTATATTTTGATAGTTTTATGTTCATTTCTTTTTTCATTTATGTTTGTAAAATTATTGTATTTAGATAAATTTTCTAGAGCGTACTATGGAGGAGATTGTGACGTGTCCCATATATAACACTTATATGGCCAAAAATTTAAAAAAATAAACAAACAAAAAATATTCACACCAACCCTTAACATGGCTAGATTTTTTGGTGTCCCTGAAAGTTTTGAATCGGTGACTTCACATCACAAAGTGCCTTAACAGAACACTCTGTCACCATCTATTCTACACCTCAAAGACTTAACATTTTTTTTTATTATTACAATCAACATTTTAATTTTCTCTTATGAATTTCATTTTTTTCCAATTTAATTCATTAATGTATATCCTAAATGGATATATATTATACACACAATCTTTCTGATATCAAAACCCATGTTTCAATCCTATAAACTTCCAATTATGGTCCAACACACTTCCTATTTGAGGTAGAAACTTCTTATATCGATATGATGCCCACCGAGAGCTAATATGTCTCCGTTGTCGTCTAGTCCGGTTAGGATACCTGGTTTTCACCCAGGCGACCCGGATTCAAATCCCGGCAACGGAAAATTAATGTTTTCATTAATGGGGCGTTTGACTTGATATTAAATATTTTTTTCTTTATTCATTTGCCGATCATCTAAAATCCAACGGGAAGAAGAAGATATGCAAATTACGATAAATGATCGGAAAATCGCAGTTTTCCCTACTAAACCTGTTCATTTAAATTGCATTTCCGTCTTCCATGATAGTTCAGTATTTTTCCATAATGTGTCTAAAAGTCTCAACATGAGTAAAATATGACGTTTAATTATTCAAAGTTTTGGGAGGCTTTATAAGTTATTAACATTTTAAAGGAAATAATGCTAGTACACAGTCACAAAGACATTGTCAGAAATGTGTTAAGTTGTTTTAATAATAAAGGGAACTAATTCAAGGAGGTTAAAGACTTTCTTTCACTCATACATAGAAAAGATCTATATTTGTTAAGGTTTGAATTTAATCTATTTGTAAAGGTTTGAATTTAATCTATTTGTATAGTAACACTTTACATCTCGTCTTAATCACAAAAATTTATAAAAAAATGAGTCTAAGAAAAAGTGTTTTTGGAATGATATATAATGTGATATCTAGAAGCTAGCAGCATAAATTTAAATCCCACTAGACATAGAACCCTAGAAATCAAATTATCATATTGGTGACAATGTTTCATATGCAACATTGGAATAAAAAATCAACCAAAGAAAATCCAAAGGACAAAGTTCCTCCAAAAAGTCCACATAGTGGACAACCTTGAATGAAATCATTAAAAAGAGGTCTCCTCACACATTTAACCCGATTTAATAAGGCTAGAGTACCTACTATATGACATTTATGTACAAGATCTCACAATTGCATCATCATTATACAAGGTTTAAAATCAGTGTTTTGGTTGGTAAACTTAAATTGTGTCGATTAACATCTTCAATACTCAATAATTATTGAATAATTATTTTAAGTTGTAAAGTGTGTCTTGGCCATCATTTTGGGTGAGACTTTCTTTTTCATAAAGGATTGTAAATGTTAATATAGATTATAATAATTTTATTAGATATTCTTGTAAATCTTAGTTTTAACTAGTATACTCTCTAAATGAGAGAATAAGAATGCCGAAGTAATAAAAGTAAAATAAATAAAACTTAAAAATAAAATTTACAAATTTTAAGAAGATATAATACATGAAACCTAAACCATAATCCAACTAATGTAAAATATTATTATTCCAAGTTATGATACATAATATTATTTTACTTTTATGAATTTAGTTTCATTTTTTAAAAACCTTTAAAATGTACTATTTTTTTTTATTATATATAAATTTTAATCATATTAATTATGAATCCATAATTTAAATGATTCTATGTTCATTTCGATATATTTAAATTTATTGTCTATAAATTTAAATATCTTTATGTAATCATAAATAATTCCGATTTATTTTCGATAAAGATTGAATATCTAATCTTAATACAAGTTTGTAATGTATATAGACTCAAAAATATTACTGTATAACTTAAGGTGATTACAATTTATTCTTCTTTATAAATCTAAATATATGTTTTGATTTATTCTTGATAAGGATTGAATATCTAATCTTAATACAAGTTTGCAATGTGTATAAACTCAAAAATATTCTTGTATGACTTAAAGTGATTACAATTTACGCTTCTTTATAAATCTAAATATATGTTTTCCAAGGAGAGAATGATTCTGGTTTATGATGCACACTTATATTGTTTATACATTTAAATATTATTTTTTCTGGATTGTTCTTTTATGATGCATGTTTTTCACTCAATATACACATAAATACCACTTTTTCTCAATCAAAATTGTTTGTTTGTGATGCATGTTTTTCATTCTTTATAAATTCAAACTATGTAATTTGGTTAGTTTATGTTCCTTTCATCTGACTACCAATCAACATTAACGTAATGGATGGAGCATCTTAGATTGGATTCACTTAGTTTAATGTAAAATATTATTATCATAATATCATTGGTAGGCATTACTTATTTTTGTATACCTTTTACGTAACTTACAAATTCTCTTAATCCTCAAAAGGAGTGATTAAAATAATAACTTTCCTATCTAAATCCCATCAAATATGAAAATTTAATCTTTTAATAAAAAAATATTAATAAGTTCTATCTATATTATATGATATAAGTAACTAAAATTATGGAAATATCACATTCTTTTATCTTTAAGTACTTATAGTATAAGAAACTATGTTTAGTCATATAAAGTATTTGGTGGAAGAACTTCTTTAAGTATGTATAGTATAAGAAAACATGTTTGGTCATATAAAGTATTTGGTGTAAAAACTCCAAAATCTTTGTCAACCTTTTCTCATACACCTTATCCACCTATAAATGATGTCCTTAACATATATTGGAGGGTATAAGTGTAATGTATCAACGTGTCTTTAACATATATTGGAGGGTATAAGTGTAATGTATCAACATGTCTTTTAAACTCTAGAAATCTTGAAGTTACATGATATTGATCTAATATTCATTCTTTTAATTCATATTAGTGTAATATTTTTTAGGGGAAATCCAAAAATAATGTTTTTCCTCAAATATTTTTTTAAAACTATCTTAATTTCTTCATGTATTTTTTTTCTTTTTCATATAAGTTCACATAATATTTTGTTGCATCAAAATTATATAACAATGATTAATTTTCTCTTCTCATTAGTATTTGTCTATCAACAATTTTCTATCAAAAAAATATTATCAAATCATGTAAAGCATGAAAAAAGTCTACTATAAAATATTTTGGTCATGTATAATCTATTTATTGAAAAATAATGATTATTTTTTGACTTAAAGTAATACGATAAAACATTTTGGTTATATATAATGTATTTATTGGGAAATCATCATTTTATGATTATTCTTTGTCTTGTGATAAGTTTTCATTTGTCTTTAAAAAAAAAGATTCTCTTGCATTTGGAACCATGTTTTTGGTTTTTATATAAGTAGTGCATTAACATTAAACATGTTGTGAATTTATGTACTAATTTGCAAATTAGAATGATTTTATAAAAATATATCATTCTTCTATTCAAGCTTTGGAATATGTTTTTGCATTACAAATGGATGGTTTTTAAGAAAAATATCCATTTAGTCATTAGACACCAACTAATTCAATATCTTCTACTAAATGTATTAAAAGGTTAGCATGAATGTCCATGAAACTTAAAGAGAGTTTCTCGGTGCAAAGAATTTTTTTCATCTCATCTTATAATGCTAAAATAAAATCAACAACAATAAGTGATCTATATATCAAATTAATATAAAAGACACCATAAAATATAATCAGGGTTTGGAAGTGTCTGGGACTTGTTCTGCAGTGCACATACGTCGCATAGAGTCTTGATCTTCGACACTTTAATTTTAGCAACATAGACGTTTATTCCGGTGAAAACCCTGTCGATGAAGCTCAGCGTGGAGGCATTTGATGATTCAGTGAAATTTTGAGTATTTAGGTTCAATCTTCTTATAAGCTTTTAACTAGATGAGTGTAAAGATTTCATATTTTGAATCTTTAGGTTTGTACTATTATCGATTTGCACGCAAGGTTTTTTCCTAAGAATCTTAAGCTCTCTTAGCTCATTATCTTCATGAATATCTAGATCTTTGAATGAAGAAAATTATGCACTTTCATTAATCTTGAATTGTGAAAATTTGATCCGTAATACATTAAATTCTTTATTGTTTGCAACTCCTGATGTCGTATGTCTCCATGCCTGACACATCGGTTGTAATGTGGTCGTTATTCTTTGAAAAGGACAAGTTATGTTTGAAATTCTATAAATGAAGTTTGGGAAGTAGTTTTATTGCAGTTCTAGTCCCAATCCTCTATAATCCTCTACAACCTTTGCGGTTGGGGTGCAATCTCTTCGGTAGGGACTCAACAGTCACTACTAAAATCTTGCATAAGATAAGCATTTAGATTTATTGAGATTTTTTGGACGAAGTACCATTGGCACTGCATTTGAGCTAAAAAATTACAAGGTTTTTTACCGTTAAATGCCACCAATATATGTTAAAATAGTCATATTGCAATCTGTAAGCCCTCTGAAACTTGCATAATGTTTATGTTCTATTAATTTACGAAGCGATTACCCTGAAATCTTTTAGTATTTTTTACAGTTGAATCCTACTTTTTAAGATGTAAAAAGTGTCTTAGTGCATTCCATTAGCCATGCAAAATGTATTAAATGTACCATGTTGATTCATATCTTGAAGTGAAGTTAGAGTCTAGTTTTCATTCAACCATGCTCGAGGGGATTCGCCACAAAATCCTCATATAGAGGTTTGTTTTTCCCCTTCTTTAAGCAGTTGGCCACGACAACATCCGAAATAGATATATTTATATCTTTTGAGGTCTACAACATAGTGGATTGCTTGGAGAACGATTCTCTGGCCCTCAGTATGGGGTCCTGCTTGTCCACCTGCGATGAAGTTGCTCATACCTTGCCAGGAGATAACCTGTAGAAAAAGAGGCCTTGGAAGCTTTAGAAATAGAGGAAAAGAAGGATGAGCATCTGGCTTGTATTCCCCGTAGAATGTGTGTAAACGGATCGAGTGATATTTCATCAATTTACTCACAGCAAGGGAAGAAGGGAGTCAACCAGGATTGCATGGTTGTTTGGGAGGTATTTGGATATAATTTCCACTCATTTTATACTCTTGGATGCACAATTCAAATAATTCTTTCAGTTAAGCAAGTAAATGAAGAAAAATAGTTTCACAGTCATTAAGAATGTATATTTAACTAGTTGAGTGATAGATGTTTGTGTCATGACCCCGTAAAAATATGTAAACAATTTGGGTATATTTCACATGTTGGGTTTTAAGAACTATTGGGCTTCTGCTTCATCATTGTATGTGCTTATCATAATTATAGGGTTTTGGATCTCGTGAAGATACAGTCTTCTGTGGTGTTTTTGATGGCCAGGGTCCATATGGACATTTGGTGTCAAGAAGAGTCAGAGACTCATTACCTTCAACTCTAATAGATCAATGGCACAAGCTTATTTCAGAGGAATATTCCAAGGAGAGCCTGTCCGAGGATCCTGATGAAGAGAGCGAAAGAAAATGAAAATATGATTATGGTTCTTGCAAGGATGAATAAAAAATGTTTGCCATATGGAAGGAGTCACATCTAAGAGATTTTAAAGTTATGGATAAAGAGCTCAATTTTTTGCTTTAAGAGTTTTTACTTTTAATTTCCCAATACCAAGGGCCATGGAGCTGTCTCCAAGCATCTTTTCCAGACTTCTTGAGAATACAGGACCAGATTTAATTTTATCTATCACAAAATATCAATGATTCTCCTTGAAAAAGTCTAGATTCCCATAAATTGTTGAAAAATCAAGCTTACGACACCTAGAAAAAAAAATTGCAGCCAATTAATTTTGTAAATAGTATTTTGTATCTGAAAGCATGACAGTAAGGAAAATATGCTTACCAACACATATTATCCGAAAAGAAGATGACGATTACAATGTTTTGGTTCTGAAATCCTCGTATCTTTCGGTGGACAATCTTCGAAACCCTAGCATTTCACAAGATAACTACTCCTTCATAGTAAACTAATAGAAAAAATAAGTCATAAATTAAGAGCCTGTTGAGATTGGTATTATAAGGATTAATAGAGGAGAGGAAAAAATTAATGGAAAAAATAAGAAAATAATGATATTAGTATTATAAGGATTAATAGGGGAGAGGAAAAATTTAATGGAAAAAATGAAGAAAATAATAATTTAATAGAAGAAATAATATTAAGGTTTATAAGAGATAATGTATATACATGGGAAATTAATTAGGGATGATAAAAGACAATAGACCTTAGGGAGAAAATAAGTAATGAAAAGGAAATGATAAAGGTAATAAATTAATAGAGAAAATCGTTCAGGTTATAAGGGAAAATCAGATAGTAGAAAAAAGTTAAAAGATAAATTAATAATTTAAAAGAGGAAAAAATTGGGGTAAAAGGGACTACAAAATTTAAAATATTACGAACTTTATTTCTAAAACACAAATTGAATGAACGGCTGGATCTTCACTTTGGTTACACAATGTCGATTTAAAGGATCACCGTTGATCCGTTGCATGTGCAGAACACAGACAGAAAGGTAAGCTGAGGCTACGGTGACAAAGTATTATTCCAAACAATTTTAAAAGTTTTCAAGGTTCTAGATAGAGAGATCTTCAAAACCCTCATATAAACTATGCTCTCACTCAGAGAGCTTTGCTAAATTTAAATGTACAGAAAATGAAAACCATTTTAAATAATCTTTATCATAAACCATAATGCTCGGCTCTTTCTAACTCTGCATAATCGCTGTATGGTTTTGTCCCTTCCTTGTTCTCTCATGTCGAAATGATCAACAACCACTATTAGCATTCAAGAGCCTCATCACCAGATAGTGATCCTTAAGAATCCATGATAAAATGAAAAAGGAGCGAGTTAGAAAGTCCACATAGGCTTTTTTTTACCAAACAACTTTGAAAGAAATTCAGTAATTTTGATATTTTTAAAATAACTAAACCATAAGCAAGTTTTCTTGTCAAATTCCATCAACCAAATTAAACTATAAAATTTGGGAAAAATATGAAGTTTCGACGTCTTAACTTGCTCCACTCAAACACAACCTAAGTAAATAAGTTCAGTCATAATTCCAAACCTTACCGTCGACGTGGTAGAGACTCCTCTTACGATCACCGTTTCCTGTGGATTGGCACCATACACCATGCGTGAATCAACAACAGGACGAGTTGTTGTATGGGAAGCAGCCAAAGGATTTAAAGAGCGAATGGTTGGAGTCGAACACAATACCTCCAGAGCGAAGAATAATACCAGGGTGTGTTGTAAGATCGCTATTGTGGATCGAATGAATGAATGGTTTGCTTAAGCCCCGAAAAACCTTCCTACCCCATACCCTGAAAGATCAAACTACAAATTGGCGCAAGCATGAAACATGGAGATCCATAGATATGAGTTTGAGTACAACCATTTGATAAAAATACCCTAAATAGCCTAAATTAATTTCAGATTTGTGGGTCTGATTGATCTCGGGGATTCCTGTAAATTAATCTACCCAATGATCTGTCCTGTTGGCAAATGTCATTGACCAATTAAGCCAAAGTAATACTCACTTAATTTCAAGACAATTACAGAATTCAAATATTCCATTAAATTAAACAGAAAATACCTGTATATATAGTAGGATAACTGCCAGGGCTTGCACTTTGTCGTAGTCGTGAAACCACACACTAATCTGTGCCCATGCTGATGATTCACACAACATGTTCTGCACTCTCTTTCATCCACACAAAAGTTGAAAGAGGAAAAATCCTGCCAATAAAGGCAATTGAATCGATAGATCCAAAACCCTCCTAAAATGGAAAATTCAACAAATGCTCTGTAATTGATTTGGAGTTGCACTGGAGCCGAAATGGGATCGGAATGTGGGCAGATTGCGGCAACAAATGACCTGAGTAGCTGCATGGATGCGAAAATCCATTGAGATTTGCATTGGAGGCTAGATTTTTGACCTCGTTTTGTTGGCCTGGAAAATATAAAGTTTTAACCCTGGTCGGCTCTGCTCCGCTCTTGCAGATCCCGAGAGATTAAAAATACAGTGTAGAAATGGGTCGGGAGAATATAAATGATGGCGGGAGGTCCATTGTGTTAGGATATTTAGACACTCAGGAGTTAGTTAAGATCTACTTGGTCTAATGTGTCATTAGGTAAAAGTGTGTTTCCTAGTGTGTTTCTTTAGTATGCATTAGTTTGCATTTGTAGATAGGAAATTCAACAGTCACGATATTTTCCCGACATAGAGTGATCTGACGGTTCATACTCTCCTCGATCTTAACGACCATTGATTCGTGGCTTAACACCTGATTGGTCCATGATCTCTATTTAAAGAGCATGGAGGGTCATTTTCCGATGATCGCTTGAGAAACTCTCTTGTAATAAACTGTTCCAAGTGGTCGTGTTGGCTGGGGCCGTGGATGTTTCCTCGTAGGGGTTTTATCACGTGAAAACATCGATGTGTTGATCTTTAATCTGGTTATGTGAGTGGTTACTGAAGGTGTTCGTCCTCTGTTGGAATACCTGTGTTGTCAAACATGGTATCAGATCCTGTTTGAAGACCCTCTCCTGTTGTAGATCGACATCGTGAAGCCGAGTTGCCTCATCTCCATTTTCTGTCATTTTCGTACATTTCTGGGCTGAGAGGACTATTCCATTGCGTCCGGAGCACTCGTTTCAGTTTGGAACACTTTTCGTTTCACTCGAAAAGGTTTATGTTTTCCCAAGATACGGCCATTACAGTGAGATCCGGAGGTATAAAGTTTGAATATGCATTTTAAAATTTTTTTGCAGAGAAGTATTTTGGTTTTATTTCGGTTTTGTATTTTTTATTTCCGGGTTGCTACTATTTTAGATCTGCATATACCTTTTTCCCCGCGCCTTGTGCGATCTCGGAAAATCAGAAACAGATAGGAAAAGGTGCATATTCCGAGTAAACTAACCGAGATCTAACCCTTGTTGTCATCGAGAAGCGAAATTTTTTTCTTTTGTGAAATTAGTTTTTTTTTAGCATGCTATCCAAGGCCGTCTTCAACAACAACACCCCCAATCCTCCTTCTGAACATTACAATGTGTTTTTCTAGTTGCCTTATTAAGTAAGAGGTCTTGAGTTCAAGTATCTCTTTTGTTACTTTTTTTTGAAAAAGTTATGCTAAAATTGTAAAGTGTATTTCATTTCAAGTATAAAAGTAAATCACTATAAGTAGCTTTAATATATTTTGCATGCAGATTTTCTGTTATAAAGTAACTTCATTGTAAAAGTGATCCCCACTTCTCTTTATAAAAGTGGGTCACTTCATAAAGCAACTTACACTATCACGTGGTCATTTGGTTACCGTTTATGCCTTTTTTTTTAAAGGGCATAACTCTTATATCCGAAGTCCGTTTTCAGTGTCATTTTTTTTAAAAACGCATAAATTTTCGAGCTCTTTCCATCCAGATCATCAGTTTTAGTTTTTAAATCCATATTATCTGCATATTTAATATGTATTCTACAAGTAATGTTTTGCTTACCAGCACCAGCTGCTTCCAATGGAAATCTCATATGGAAGATTTATTAAGAAGTAAAGGCTTGTACTGGATTACCTTGGAAAAGGAAAAAGAACCCACTGATGATGATAAGAAAGCCAAATGGGCTAATAGGAGTGATGAAGCGTGTGGATTGATCAAAATATCCATATCTCATGATTTAAGGTGCCACCTTCAAGAAATTGATGACCCCGAAGAAGCTTGGGAAAAGATTGAATCTGTGTTTGGTAAACTCAATATTATTTGAGCGCAACAGTTAGAAAATAAAGTATTGACCTTGATTCCAATTGATTTTTCTTGCCTTGGAGACTATCTATCTAAGTTTAAAACAATCAGAGTTTTATTTGAAGAATGTAAGATAAAAATGGAGGAAGAGCGTTGCATCTATCTTATTCTTTCTAAGCTAGGTAGTGCATATTTTGTGTTTGTATCTACCTTTTATGCCATGACAGAGGCTCTAGGGAAAGCTTACGAAAAACCCACTCTTGAGTCCTTCTGTGCTGCTTTGATTAGAGAGGAAGATAAGCTTGTACAACTTGGAGTGATCAACAATGCAGGTACCTCCAACAAAGCCTTAGTTGTCCAACATAAAGATAAACCCAAGTATCCCAAGAAGCAACATCCTCACTACAACAACATGCAACATAAGGGTCCCAAACCCACTTAGACAACTTCTGCTCCTAATGGTAACAAAGGAGCAAAATATAAAAGTAAGAATACTAGAAAGCATTGCAACTTTTGTGATAAAGGTGGTCATGATGACTCCAAATGTTTCAAGAAGATGACAGATTTATAAGCAACGATGAAGAAGCACGACATCAATATTGATTCTACTTCTTCTTCTTCTTCTCATGGACATGCACTTTCTGCTTCTGGTTTCTCCTTCAATACAACTTCTACTTCTACTTCTACTTCTGATGAGTGGCTTATTGATTATGGAGCATATTATCATATTGCTAAGGATAGAGCCATATTTTCCACTCTAAATGAATGTAACACTAAGAAAATATTTGTTGGTGATGATAGATCTCTTAGTATTGAAGGATATGGAACAGTTCAAGTAGAAAATGGTCATTTCAATGATGTATTATCTGTTCCAAGTCTTTCTTGTAACCTTCTATCAATATATCAAATCACTCATTCAGGTGAAGGAAAAACCATAGAGTTTTCACCTCACCAAGTTGTAATCAGGGATCTAAAAGATCCTAAGCATGTTCTTGCAACTAGAATTGTTGATGATATTACCAGGTTGTACAAATTTGACAACTTTGGGTCATCATCTTTTTCATCACTTTTTGTTGCTCATAGCGATGACTTGAGAAAACAATGGCATGAGCGGTTTGGTCATCTAAACTATCGCTCATTGCAGCAACTATGTAATCAACAAATGGTGACTGGTCTTCCTCTTATTTCATGCATAGATGATGTTTGTGTCGGTTGTGTTCTCGACAAACATCATTGGGACAATTTTGACAAACGTGCCTCTTGGCACGCCTCAGGTCCTTTGCAGCTTGTTCACAGTGATTTATGTGGTTCATGTTATCGCGTAGTTTGTAGTAAAGATGGAAGGCTTGAGTTTTGTAGGTCAAACTAGAGAAACATGAACCTTTCCCACCCATTGTCACCACAATGGGAAGGTTCTTTCTCTTTAGGGAGGTGAGGCCCAGGGGAGACATCCCCGGTGACCTGGGGTTTTGAAGAGGCAAAAGGATAATAAGACAAAGATAAGATTTCCCCCCTCACAAGTCACCACCAATCAGATATTCCCGGCTAAACAACCAATAAAGAAGCAAAACCCCCAAAGAAGTGTACCTGCCTGGAACAAAGCAACAACAAACTGATATATGCAAGCTATTCAATGGGTTAGTACTTCATAAGACTATATGATAAATATATAAGCAATTATGGCAATAAATAATGACGAAGTCAATGTTTATCAATATACCAATGGAAGTAATATAACCTCTTCAATAAATACTAGAATAACGTGGCATTCGATGTAACTAATCAATACTTCATTCAATGAATGCCTTAACCATTATTCAATTGATCATAAACAAAACGTCTCGCTGCAATAATGATGTAATAACCAAGGATGACGACAACACTTAGGGTTAGTAGGTTAGGGTTAGTGTAGTTAGGGTTTTAAATTCAAGTTTTGAGAGTGTTTGGATCAAATCCACTTCAACGCATGAGGTCTTAGGATCAGTGCCTTAGGGTTTAATGGAGTCAATAATGAAAGACGCAGGAGTTGAAGGAGACAAAGACTAAGGACTAGAGGGAGAAGTTTTGAGGTGTTGCTAAGGTAAGGCCTCAAAATCAAAACCTTAGGGGAGAGAGGCTCACTCTGGTGTTGCTACAACAAAGCCTCGTGCTCTCTCCTCCTTCCTTAGATGGAAAAATGGCTAGCATAAAAGATAAAATGAGACAAGGGGGTTTGATAAAACAAAGTGTTGTAGCAGCAGGGATTCACTAGCAAACCCTAGAAAAATCGGCCCTGAAGTGTAGAAACCCTAGGCTTCAGGACGTCTCCTTCTTCTCATCTTGTAAAAGTACGGATAGCACAAAGGGAAGACGAAATAGGAGTGTAGCTATGGCTAGGCTCTTTCTTCCTTCTTCAATGGCTGAAAATTTCTCTATCAGGGGACATGAGACAAGGACCTACTTGTGTGCTTGTCACCTAGGGTTTTGATTCAACAATATTCATAAGCATATGCAAGAAATTAAACTACAACCATTCATTAAGAATTTTTGCAGAAAAATACTTACAATTCATCAAGAAATAACCATGCAAACCCTAGTTGTAATACCTTCCTTCAAGAGAAACACCATAAAATGCCAAAAATGTCTTCCTTCAACAAGTCCGCCTCACTAAATCAGCCAAATACCCAAGAGAGGGTGCAAATTTCAGACCTCCTTATGGAGTGAATGAGTGATGATGAAAAAATTAAGGTAAAAATCCTTCATTTATAGCATTCCATGACCTAATTTTACATTTTCGGTCATGTTAAAGGCCGACAAGGACAAAATACCTAAATCATACTGTTTTACATTAAATTGTCAAATTTAATCCTAAATCAAGCTAAAATGAGAGTAAAATCCCCTCCAAGGGAGATGTTATCCCCTTTTAGGGCAAATGTAGCCTCCTGAAGCAAGACGTTAGCCCTCTTTGGGCTTCTCCAAGCTGCCACACGTGCCAAATGCCCTATCCATCTGCCAACATGCTCATGATGATGTCATAATCCTCTTGGTGACATCTTGAGCCATCTAGAGCCAACGTCCCACTGAAAATGGGTCAATCCCCCTAGGTCAAGCTGTGTCGGGGTGCCTTTGGTGGAACGTTCTCTTCTCTGGTGCAAAGTCTCTGATCAACCTCTGTCCTGTCTCTACCCCTTGACAGGGTCTGAACATCCATCTGATGGGCTCTTCTTCCCCATGGAGGTCTGAACTGATCATCTCCCCATGTGTACCGGTCCAAATGGTACATGTCCGTCAAACATGGTCTTGCACATAAAAGGCTACGCCCTCCATGGGATCATCAGTCATAGGGATCATAACAATGTTAATCACATCTAATCATCAATATTATTAAACATATGCATAAAATCCCTAATACATCACTTAACAACTCAAATATGTTACACAAGCTTACAATACAAGTCTGGAGAAAAAGACAAGGTGTCCTATTGGGCTAGTGTCCATTGGAAAATGAATTTTCCCGAAAGAGACCTCATCTAAGTCATGTAAGTGGGTGATGTGGTCAGGGGATGTCCAAGCATGTGGGTGCAGTGAGGGCCAAGGATGCAGAAGTGTTACCTGTGGATGCCTTTGTAGAAGGCGAGTTGTACCTATCATGGATGCATTCTTTCCAAGCCCATTCTTGCCTTTATTCTTTTTATTCTTTTATTCTTTTTTGCATTTTTTTATTCTTTTTATTCTTTTTATTCTTGCCTTGGCATGGTGATCAGAGCTGATAGCGTTAACCACAAGTACTTTCACAGAAATGAGAAGGCTGGCTCATGATGAGACCCCCTTTCCCTTGGCCATGCAACTAAGAATCACTGCCCTAGTGTGGTAACCAGCTAGTGGCAATGTCATACTGCTAGGTACCCATGGACCTAATAGGTTGGCTCATGATGAGACCCCCTATCCTTTGACTAGGTCTTGTGTTATTATTTTTTTCGGGTCCCTCTTATTTCTTGTTGAGAAGCTTTTTATTGCTTTCTTGGGGATCCCTGAGCGAAGCATATAGAGGTTTTATTCTTAGGATTTTATCTTTTACCGGCTTGCTTTTACCTTCTAGGCCTTTGGCCCCTTCTTCCCATGAGGCAAGGTGCAGTCCTGTAAATAGGTCACCCAATGCCCGGACAAGGGGAATGGGATAAGTGAGCGGGAAATAAGATGGAACAATGGTGTTATGATGGGAGCGGACAATGGCTTTTTAGAAATCCCTCCCAGTGAAAAACCAAAACCTACAGACACAGGCTTGCTAGGGAGTCTTGTTAATCCCCCCAAACATGGTCAAGTGGGAAAATGTAAGATCCAAGCAGTCGTTAGAAATAAAAGGAATCAGATGCATATATTTAAAGGTTTTAATGATCAAAAGTGACAAATACCATGATACCTGGACTAATTACCTCATGAAGTAAGAACCGTTTTTGATACAGGACTGAGCCGATGGTGATGGATGTTG
>ML791543.1:187940-222012 GCA_009831015.1 Picea engelmannii
AACCTTTCCTCACACATGAACTTTGCAAAGAAAAACCAAGAACTTAATGCATAAACCTATTGCACATTTTAACACATGAAGCAAGGTCCTGTTAAGGTTTAATTTAATGAGGAAAATGGATACCTTGCACCCTTAAACAAGTACATTCCATTTTCAGATCAAGGATGGACTTGAGCATGGTCCTAGAGGGCCCACCCTTCTCTTCTTTCATCATACTTGTCTTGTCTGCAGCAACAACATCCATCACCATCGGCCTGGTTTTGTATCCGAGAAGGCTCTTGCTTCATGACGTAATTGGTCCAGGTATCATGGTATGTGTCACTTTTGATCATTATAACCTTTGGATATATGCATCTTAGTCCTTTTGTTTCTGACGACTACTTGGATCTTACATTAACCCACTTGACCATGGTTGGGGGGATTGACAGGGTGTCCTAGCAAGCCTGTACCCATAGGTTTTGGTTTGCCACTGGGGGGAATTTTGAAGAGCCATCGTCCGCTCCCATCATATCATTATTTTTCATCTTATCTCCCTCTCATTCATCCCATTCCCCTAGTCCGAAATTAGGATGATCTGTTTGTGGGGTTGCACCTTATCTCGTGGGAAGAAGGGGCTAAAGGCCCAAAAGGTAAAAACAACTGGTAAAAGATAAAAGCCATAAAAATGAAACCTAGAAATGTCTCACCCAGGGATCCCTGAGAAGGCAATAAAAAGCCTCTCAGCAACTGTTGAAGGAAAATCTCCCTGCGGACAGGTAGATCTCCTCTTGAGACCTAGTCTCTTAACTCTTAAGACAGAAGGCGCTTATCATGGACACTGACTTCCTTTTAGATCTATATAAACTAATGTATGAGGAGGAAGGAGAAAATAAGTACCTTTTCTTGGTGTTTGTCCCTGCACGCTACGAGTTGATCTCCAATCTTTCGCTCCTCGATAAGCCCTGTAGACAAACAATAGTACAACCACTTCCTACTCTACTGATATTAGCTTGAAATAGACCTATCTATTAGAGACAAGTTCATGTGAGATTAAGCACAAACTAGAAAGAAACAGGCCAAGCGTGTCATATTGATGAGAACAACAACGAAAGAAACTTACAACTGTAGATGCGATAGCAGCAGCTTCGTCAAATCCTCTTTGTCTAACCCTTGCTCAAAAGATCCACGATCCGGATGACAACAACTTCACTGATTACTCTCCTCCAGTTCAATGTGTGTTTCCTATGAGATCATAGGTTTCATGCTTCTAATTCTTCCCATTATTCTCCATGAGAAAGCCTGCTTATATAGGTTTAGAGAGGCCTAACCTCTTGAGGTATCTTTAGGGTAAGTTGAGGATTCTCCTCCTTGAGTCAGGAATCTTCCCTAGGATCATGGCTAGACCAGGGGTTCGAATCCAACTGCCTTCCAAGATTGAAAAGATCTTCCCCTTATTCTCCTCAACAGACCAACTGCTGCCCAGAATAGGCAGCGCTCCCTCAAGAGGGCCATCAAAGCGCTATAACGCTCCCTAGTAGGCTTTAGGGGGGCGCCAACACTCCTAAAATTAATAGCGCTCCTCCAGAAGGGTTGTTCAGTGTTATAATTCTCCCTAGCACTCTATAGGGGAGCGCCAGCGCTCCTAAGAGAGATATAGGGGAGCGCTCTCTTCTAAAAGCACATATTCAATGGTTCTTTCAGATGGTAAGAGGTACCTAACTCCAGTTAACCATTCCTCTTCCTTCAAATCAAGTGTTTGAGGTATTTTAAGTGTCTTTTTAATGTCGTTATAAGTATGACATAAGCATCATGGCAGTATGCTTTGCTTGACACTTGCGACACTTGTGAGCAACATGCGACACTTGCGACACTTCTTGAAGTGAGTAATGTTGATGTGTAATAGATTGCCCCCCAAATTATGAAGTTAGAAGATGAGAACTGATAAATGAAATGCTTTGTAGACTTTCAAGCAAGGGTATAGATGTAGAGAACCTAACAGAAGCTTCACACAAACATCCAACAAATATTATGACATGTTTCAAACCCAAGGGAGGCATACCTATGCTTGGGTGATAAAGACTTGCAAGGTATGGCCACCATAAAATACACTGTGGATCCATAATTGTAGTGATAAAAAGGTATAGCCACTGAAAATACACTGTAGATCTATACTCCCATGACCTGAACTGATCGTAGCCACGAAGAATACACAGTGGATCTATGAGATGAAAAGACATAGCCACGACCAATACAAAGTGAATCTATGTAACATTATATGTGTCATTGTTCAAGAGAAACTCCATCGCAACCTGGGAAAAGTACATATCATAGTGATCACTCATCCTAGGGTCTTCTTATCGATCCCGATGTAGTACAAATCTAACCATGTGAATAGATGTCCTGATGTCGAACATGGCAGAAACCACTTGATTACCGGTCAATGATGTAAACCGTTAACAAGCGCAAGGGAAATCACCATTAATGTCAATGACTCCCAAGGTACTCTAGTACATTCCAACGAATGTGAATGGATGAGCTGAAGTCAAAAATCTGTGGAATCATCCGATCAAAGGTCAATGATGTAAACCCACTGTCGAATGTGAGGAGGCCTACCATTGAGGCATGTAGGTCCCAAAGTACTAATTGGTTTCTAAGTCTAGTCCATGGATAATGTGTTGAAGTCGACAGGAATAGACTCGTCGAAGGAGAGCCTTAATGTATCCCCCATCAATGACACAAAACGGACATAGAGATGTAATTGGTAGATCAAATGAACATGGACTGACACAGTTATTGAGACAAGATATTTGTGACGGCTGACTCTCGAGGTGGATACTTCCTTTGAACACTGAGGCACAACAGCAGAAACATGACACGGACCAAAACTTGATGATGCAGTGGATACTGTGACTTACGTCAGGTGACCTAGAGGAGTGAAATATACTCAAAGGATTGGCTCAGTGCAGAGGTTCAGCGGATTATAATGCGTGAAAAAGACAAAGTGCCATATTCAAGGGCGACTCTAAGAGTTACTTGGTAATGTTCTCAAAGAACTGCTTGGCTTGCTTCTTTCAATTTTCCCCCCATCCAGATAGACGAGTACCTCTTTTTAATTTAACGAGCTCGAGGAGGGTAACACATGCTCGATATAACTCACCTTCGGTCAGTTCCTCTTCCTTTGTTTAACGAACTGGAAGAAGTAAGGGTTCGGTCCCATATGGGCCTGTCGATGTTTGTTTTAGTGAGTCCAAAGACAGAAAACTCGAAGGTTTTTCATGATTATAGAGTCTGGAAAAACACTTAAAAGAGAACTCTCTTAGTTCCTTTTTCATATAGTTAGTCTCACGAGGCTGAAAAAGAGATAAAATACCACTCGAAAGACGCCCTTTCGAACCTTTTAACGAGTGTGAAAGGAAGCAAGATCACTTGACGATCTTTTCATGCTTAGAGAGTCTGAAAAGAGTTTAAAGGTGACTCCAGGGGGTTCCTTTTTTGTGTGTCCATATGGGTCCGAAAAAGAGATAAAAGTTTACTCGATGCGTTCTTATATTCTCAAGCTTGAGAACGAACTAAGACTATGCTCATGGATGTGACAAGGTAAACAAATGATCAAAACTGCTTTGAAATCTGCAATGTCAAAACTGCAATCCCTAGGTTTAGTGAGGCCATTATACTGTTAAACAAACCCACAAATAACTATACCTTATAAAAAATGGAAATTGTAAATAGTAATACAAGAAAAATCTTCAATTACCATTTCATTTGCATAAGGATTTGTAGCAGTGGAGATTCTCATTTTGGAGGTGGATCTTGTTTTGCTTGGTGCCGGAGCTACGGTTGATCATTTCTCTCACCGTTTGGACCAGGTAGATCTTCATTTCCTCCACTTTCAATTTCATGGTTCAAAATTTGTTTTCACAGTAATATTTGAATAAAAAAACGAAGCCTTAGGTCGTCCAAAAAAAGATCAAATCGACCCCTATTCAAAACGATGGGAAAAAGACATCTATTTATAAAAACGCCTTCAGAGGGTTGTAGCATAGATGACAATGCCTTGATGCTTGAGTAGATTGGCTGTTTTTGTTAAGGAATACATAAGAAACCCAAAAATGTGCCCACGCAGCCATTGATGAAAGTTAATTTAATTTAAAACGTTTTATTGCTGCGTAGTGATTATTGTGTAATAAAAAGAGGGCGTGGTCCTTTTTGAACAGTATGGACACTAAATTTCAAGTTTTTTAATTACTTATGAAATTGCCGAAAGATTGAATAATGAAGTTCTTTGTTCTTTTTTGTTTGTAGGTGATTTCAGAGACGATGATGATTGAATGGAAGGAACGAGAGCATGAGCTCGATGATTTGGCTGCTTTGTGGAGTCCTCGCACACGGGCCATGTTGAGAGATTGTGGCCTTCTCAAATTCTTCAAACTGCAAAAGATGAAGAAAGAGATCCTTCTGCTTGAGCACATAATTAGCTTGTGGGATGTCAAAGAGCAAGGGTTTCGGATAAGAACACAACTTCTAACCATCGAGTTGGAAGATGTATACTTCTTGACTGGCCTCTCGAAAAGAGGGGCTCCTATAGATTTTTCCAGACAGAGGGCGCTTCCTTAGCAAGTGGATGTGTACCTGGCATGTCATTCTATCCCAGGAGCAAGACTGGTGGGAGGTAGAATCCCAATCAAGGATATCAGAGAATTACCCCTTCGGTCTATTTTGTTCACCATCACGAGTGTGACAGGAAGCACCAGCGTGCATCTGGCATCGAGATCACAGGTAGCCTATGGTGTACAGTTTTTAGAGACAACACTGTTTAACCGGAGCGTAGGGTTTCTTCAGAAAGTGAAGGAACATATTTCAATATGTAGGATGGGACAGAAGCAGTTTGGATATGGTTCTTTCTTGGTCTCATTCTTCTTAGAGCGCATCCCCCAGATGCAGCCTCAGATTTCATTGGCGGTACAACCAGTGGGAGAACCACGGATGGAATGATGGACTATTCTGTCTTCGAGACTAGTAGCAGAGTCAGAATTCCGCTTCATTGGTGACTTCTTCGCTTGGCTGAGACGCCAATATCTTTGGATAGAAGACTTTCCATATGCCAAGGTGGACTTTCGCGGGAGTATGGATCTAATTCTACCAGCGAGGGAAGATTGGGATGCGTCAGGTGAGAGACTAAACAATACCTTGTCTAGTGTTTTTTAAGTTTTTAACGTATGTATATTTTTTTTTTGGGGGTACGTAGAAGAGTTTCTAATGGATGTATTTTTTTCAACATGCAGACAAGGGAGCAGTGCATCCGGCTGAGATATCAGTACCGGGACATCGCAGAAATACTCAGGTTGCAGTAGATTTGGGGGCACTAGTGATAGGTCTCTCGGATGTTGAAAGAAACCTTCAAGGCCTTACGATGGGCATTCCTCCTCTACGGAGGGAAGAAGTGCCTTTACATCTACAAAGACGCACTGTGGGGGTGCCCAAGAATGTTAATTATCTACTGAGACAAGTAGTGCACGCAGTGATGTGTTATTCTTAGCATAATGCAGTGCAGAGAGATTAAAGTTTCTCTGGTGATTATATATTTTGTATGACTTGTCGGATGATGTTGTATGGGTGTGAAGACCCAAAATTTTGCTCTTCCAAATACTTTTTTTTAATGTAATCAAAACATTTTCAGTCACGCTATATATATATATATATATATATATATATATAGAGTTCCGAGTTTTTACAGTGCCAGAATATTTGTAAATGATGATGTCTTTAATGTGATGTGTTTTAATTTACATGTGGTGTACAATTTGTTTTCCTTCATGAAACCTTATCTATGGGTGAGATACCGATCCATGATGTAATTGGCTAATGAATACGAAACATTGTTGAGTTCTCTTGGAATATATCTGTATTCGATGTAATCAAATATTCATTCAAGACGATGAACCCGTAGGTGGAGACGTAGTAGGATATGATTACGAATAGCGTAGATACGATTAAGTTGGCAGACCACGAGTTGTGAGTCTAGGTTAACAATCATATGAGAGATACCTAGGGAGGAGGCTTGGGTTAAAAGTCCGATGACAGCATGATATTCTGCCATGTTATTGGTTGCTGGTCCTAAGAAAACACCTCCTGAACTCACCAACTCGTCAGATTGGTAAATGACCCATGCTGCAGAAGCAACATTCTGGGTGTGTCGATTAGCGCCATTCGCAAACCCGACAAAGATAGGAAAGGAAGACGTCATCTGCACATGAAAACACAAGACACAGTTATGAGTGGCAAAGGTAAAGACTCGAGCACACAAAAGAAACAAACACACCAAACTAAAATACAATAATGTACAAAGTACTCATGCTAGGTGATCTAGGCATAATACTTTTTAAGGTAAAGCCCGTTTCGGGGCTCTCCCAAGGAGATTCCATCATAATCGACTAACTCGTAGGTGCCTCTGTGTAAAACACGTTTCACAATGTAAGGGCCATGCCAAAGAGGTTCTAACTTACCTGTCCCTAGTTTGTCATGAGCCTGGTCATAGACGAGGACTAAGTCTCTTTCCGCAAAAGTCCGAGGATGGATGGATTTGTCATATTGACTTTTTATTTGTTTTTGATGTGCCTCGTTAACGAGAGCGGCATCACGACGTGTTTCATCCAGTTTGGTCAGATATAAGAAACGTTCTTCTTCGACAGAAGTATGGGGTAGGAGTTCTACTTTAAGTTTCAGAGATGGAATCTCACACTCGATTGTCAAAACAACTTCGATGCCATACACTAACTGGAAAGGAGTGAACCCAGTTGCGGTTTTCATGGAAGTACGGTAAGCCCAGAGAGTGAAGAAAATTTGTAGATGCCAGGATGTCTTATTTACCCCTACCATGCGTTGAATCATGGATTTAAGGACTTTGTTGATGGCTTCAACTTGTCCGTTGGCCTAAGGATAGTATGGGGAAGAGTTTTCATGGAGAAAACCCAACTTGGCATGCAATTCACTCATCATCTGGTTCTTAAAGTGTGAACCGTGATCGGTGACAATGGCGCGTGGTACACCAAAACGAGTTATGATGTGGTTAAAAACAAAAAGAGCTGCGGTATGACCATCGTTCAAAAAGGTAGGCATAGCCTCAGCCCATTTTGTATAGTAGTCGACGACGACGATTATATAACCGTTCCCCCCGGCTGAGGTAGGCTTACATTGCATAAAATTGATACCCCACTTGGAAAAGGGGCCGATGGCGATAATGGGGTGCAACGTAGTAGGGTGGGTGCATGCCTTGTTATTAAAAACTTGGCAGGGTGGGCATTTTTTGACTGTTGTAATACAATCTTTGAAAATCGAGGGCCAAAAATAGCCGACACGTAGAATTTTCTGGGCTGTAGCCATCCCAGAAAGGTGACCGCCACAGGCTCCAAGGTGACAGTCATTCAGAACGTGTTCAGCCTCTTCATGAATCAAACATCGTCGAAGGATAGTATCAATACCACAGCGATACAAAGTGTCACCGATGATAAGGTAACGACGAGAATGGTGGCGAATACGTCGACGCTCTTCACAGGAAACGTTGGGCTGAAAGCATTGGGTTTGGAGATAAAGGAGGATGTCTCCATACCAAGGATTAGAGGTGCTGATGAGGAAAAGAGTTTCATTAGGGAGAGAATCTCTCGGTTCAATATCTTCATCAGCATGGGGAAGGTCGCAGATAAGCTCTGCAAACACTAGAGACTTTTTGGCTCTGGACTTCGCAAATTCAAGATCGAATTCCTGAAGGATGACAATCCATTTGGAGTATTTTCCCCCGAGCACTTGACGTGTCAAGACATGGTACATGGGGTTCGAGTCCGCGATCGCAGTGGTGGTGCGTAGCAGGATGTAATGGCAAAATCTGTGGACAGTGATGATGGCTGCCGGAGCCAGTTTCTCTACATGTGAATATCGGAGTTCGGGTCCAGATAGACTCTTGCTCAGGTAATAGATCACATGTTCCTCACTGTTGGGGTCCTCCTGAAGTAATACCATCACAATAGTGGAAGTGGAGGCAGCTAAGTAAAGGATGTAGTCCTTTGTATACTCTGGAGGATGCAACAAAGGTGCGTGGATCAAGGCATGCTTGAGAGCATCAAATGATCGTTGAGCGATGTCATCCCAGATGAAAGGGGTGTTTTTCTGCAACAATCGCATGAATCCTTTAGTTATCTCAACGTAGTTACAAATGAAACGACGAAGGAAGTTTGATTTTCCTTGCAAACTTTGGAGTTGGGTCAAACTAGTAGGCGGGGGTAAGGCTAGAATAGCCTTAATCTTTAAGGGATCCACCTGAATCCCGCCTTTAGAGACAATGAAACCGAGGAGTCGACCGGATTTGACAACAAAAATACATTTATATGGGTTCAAGCAGATACGGTAAAACCGACATCGAAGAAAAATAGCCCGTAAGTGATCAACGTGATCTGATCGATTGGATGAGTAGGCAGGTAAGTCGTCGAGGTAAGGTTCTGCAATATGCTTGATATCATGGAAAGCGTATGACATGGCCCGTTGGAAAGTAGCACCAGCATTTTTGAGACCAAAAGGGAGCTTCCGGTAGGCGAAAGTTCCCCATGGGAAGATAAACGTTGTCTTATGTTGATCAGCAGGTAAAATTTCAATCTGGTTATACCCGGAGAAACCATCCATGAAAGAGAAGATTACGCTCCCAGCGCAATTATCAATGATCTGGTCGATGAAGGGCGTAGGGTAATTGTCCTTTGGACAAGCCTTATTGAGGTCCCGATAGTCAATGCAGACAAGAATGGTCCCCTATTTTTTGGCAACCGGAACAAGGTTGGAGACCCATTCTGTCAAAGGGATAGGATAGATAAAGCCAGATTTCAAAAGTTTCTCAACTTCTGCCTTTATAGCTGCGATTTTCTTGGGATGAACCGGGCGGAGTTTCTGTCGAACAGGTTTCACACCTGGGTAAGTCTTGATTTCATGCACGACGATCGAAGGGTCGATCCCTGGCACTTCTTCGTAGCTCCAAGCGAAGACATCGCGAAATTCTTTAAACAAAACGGTGTAAGATACCACTTCTTCGGGTGTGCAATTCACAACAAAGTTAATGTCTTCCACAATGCCTTCTTTGATTGAAATATCAATAACAATTGTAGTAGAGATATTACCTAGATTCCCCTCAGAAAGAGTATCTTGTGGAGAATTGGTAACATCAGGAGGAAAGACAGAGTGTATGTCTTTGTGAATTTCTTCTAGAGGCGGAAGAAAAGAGGATTGATGATGGTTATTATCCCAAGGTACGTCGTCAATACTAAGCATTTCCATTATAGATTCGTTGGAAGGAAAAATTTGGGAAATGTAATCGATTGCAGATGATAGGGAATCCAACCATGACGACATCGAGTAGGCATCAGGTGCCAATAAATGTGGGTTGTTAGGGGAGGGAGAGGCAGATTGAATAGCAACGTATGTGGCCTCGGCTGGACTAAGTGGCATGGTGTCACCTAGTACATCGAATTCCATAGGACTAGGTACAATCCAAGGGGCAGATGATTCCAAAGATTGATAAGCCATAGTCGAAATCATATTGACAGTGGCAATATGATGTGTGGTGGGTGGAAGTGGTGTAGTGAAGGTACCCATAAGGCTAGATTCTTTCAACAAGCCAACACCAACGCTTTCATACGTAACCTTGTGGTCTCCCAAAAAAGGAATGTTGTTGGTAACAGGAGCACGAGCATCGGGTGTACAGAAATCTAGTTGGACGATAGTGACAATTTTGCCTTTATGGGGGAATTGTACACATCGAAACATCGACGAGGCGACGACAGTCATAGCATAGAACCAACTTCTTCCGAGTAATAGGTTGTAATCGAGGGGGGCATCGACCACCTCGACATCAACAGTAACAGTTTTTCCACCCAACTGAACGGCTAAGGATTGTAAAAGTCTATGAGGATGAAAACCTCGCCCATCGAAAGCGCATAACATCGTAGGGAATTTGTTAAGGGCGGGTGATTTCAGGCCTTTCCAACAAGCATGACACAAGTAGAGGCTCCCTCATCCAAGATAGTTCGGTGGATTTGTTGATTGTGAACAACAACATCGATTTGAAAATATAGTTGGTGGGAGAGTCGAGGCTGATGATAATCCAGATTAAACATGAGGTTATTAGATGACTCAGGACCGAAAGCACCGATGGAAGCCAAGAACATTCTACGTTGACTAGGACAGTGTTGTAGAACTTCCAAAGCAGACATAGCACACGGGGCTTGAGCCAAATCTTCAACGATGTTGTAGTTTTGGGCAGCTCGTGAACTAGGATTAAAGGTATATTTCCGAATAGTGCTCTTAGGAGGGCGTAAGATGGAGTCAAACGAAGGTTTCTCAATCTGGAGTGGCCCGGACAGAGGGCTAAAAGACGGAGGACTAACTGAAGATGGTGATGGGTCTGGTAAGGAACCGTTAGTGGTCTTCGGATTATCATGTTTAATCGGTGTGTCATATGTCATAGTGCGAGTGGTTAGATTAATCCTGTTAAACATGTAAATGTGGGCACTTGTCAAGGCCTCATCATGGGATTGGCTGGAACTGCCCCCTGGAGTGGGGGTTTGAGCAACCAAGGATTGTTGCTGTGGAAAAGGCTGGGTAAGCACAACGGGTTGTGAATTTCCTTTAAAAAGTTTGGCCACTTCATCGCGATGCGGACAATCTCGGGTGTAGTGATCATCGCCACAAATGAGACATGGGAATTTCGATTTCCGTTGTGGTTGTTTTCCGGCAGCAGGGGTTTGAGTTTGATTTTTTGGTTGTTCGTTGTTATTGTTTTTCTTCGGTTTAGTTCTCACTTTCTTCTTACCTCCGGATTGTTGTGAAGGGGTCGATTGGACTGTATTCACCTTAGAGACCTGAGTTTGAGGGGAGGTAGAAGAGGGTGTGGTCGAACTGGGAGTAGACATCGAAGCAGACCGCTGGGTTGTTCCAGTCGAATGGGAAGTAGATTGGGTTTTGACGGAGCCAATGACTCCATCCTTGTGCGAGGTAGACGATGGTTTGGATGGATCAATAGTGGCATGGGTAGCGTTTGGTATCAATTCGTATAGAGTACCAGATTGTGAATAAACTTAATCTAAGTACTGAGATCGAGCAATAGCTTCTTCCTCGGTGACTACACCACCCATAGCAACATCACGAGCGATCGGGGGTAACAGTGATTTAGTGAACCATTCCACTAATAATTGGTCAGGAATGATTGCTTTGATTAACCTTCATCGTCATCTCCATTCATGAATATGATCAGAGATATGTACGGAGTTTGTCTGACGAAAAGAGGTCAATAGTTTGGTACCTATCTTGTATCGAATGGGTAGTTGGAAGTGTGTGAGGAAGGACATGGAAAGGGAGTTGAAATCGTGAAAAGAAGCATGTGGTAGTTCAATATACCACTTTGTTGCAGAACCCGTAAGTGTTCGTTGGAAAAGACGCAAACGTATAGAATCATCCATGAGGGAGTTCAATGAACACCACAAATGGAAAGTCATCACATGGTTGTTTGGGTCTTCTCCGGACTTTTCGTTGAATTTTGGAATGTCAAAAGGAAGTTTAGCTAGAATAGCTGGCCAAACTGGAGAATGAAAAATAGGGTCATTTATTAACCGAGACAAATCTGGGAGATCCAAAGTTGCCAGGAAAGGTAGCTGTTAGTTAACCTGCGGGTGATACTAGTGTGGCATAGGAACACCAGTAGGACCATACACTGGGTTAGGTGGATAACTGTAACCAATGGGTCCTCTTGTATAAGGTTGGTGTTGACCAGGGTACACAGGATTTGAGGGGGTTCGAGAAACATGTGCGAGCGGAGGATAACCATATGGGTTTTGAGGATTATAAGTCAGGTTTGGGGTTTGCCCATAAGGAGGATATAGATGAGTCCCTTGAGGGGGAAGAGGTTGTTGTGGAGCTTGAGTATTGTGTCCCCCCGAGAACTATGGGTTTCCTGGAAAAGGGATATTCCACGGATTGGGTGTTGTAGACACATTTTGTCCATAAGGTTGATGGTAGGCTCCGGTTTGAGGCTGCCCTCCAAATGGAGGTTGTCTTCTGGTGGGAGGATGCCCCCCAGCATGAAGTGGAGTTCCCAAAATTTGGGAACCAGACGTAAACGACTGACCAGTGCTACTTAATGGATTAAAGCCACCAAGACCGGTCCCTTCGGGTTGTTGTATAGGTATAGAACTTCCAGGCATAACTTGGGTAGTAGTGACAACGAAAGAATTCAGTGCTCTGTACCCAAAAGGGAGTGATGATGAAGGTCTAGGTGTTAGTGGTGTGCCAATTGTAGCTTGGCTAACCACTACATTATTAGAGGGAATAGTCAGAACGTGAGGGACCATTGTAGAGTGGGCCGTTTGGAGAGAAAAAGTGGACCTTGGGCCAACAGATGATGTGCTCGGATCAACGGATGGTGTAGTTGAAAAATGGTAGTTCCGGTAAAATGATTTAAGGGTATGGTGTAGGTAACAGACACATCGACACCTATTCTTGTTCTGTAAAGATCCCACACCGTGCGCAGTGGGCTTCGAACAACCTCTATGGTCCAAAAGAGGTCTTCTACTAGAGGGTTTGAATGAGACCCAGTCGGAACGTCAGAAGGATTGACGACGACAAATTCGCCGGATGAATTCAGTTGGAGAACATGCCTCTTATATCCCTCAGGAATGCGGAAAGCCTCCAGAGACTCTGAAACAATTCGAAAATTCTCTAAAGAAGTGGGAACTTCCTCTTGGGAGGTTATAATGTCGTGAACCTCGCTCTGTTGAGGAGATTCCTCCATAGAATGAGGGGGTAAAGGGGTAGTATCTTCCATATTTTCTAGAGGAAGCCCCTGTACCCTACGCGAACGACGTGGAGGGTCGATGTTGGCGAAAAAAAATCGACAAAAAAAATCTATGGCCAACTACCGAAAAGAAACAACATACGCTAATAGAATCTAGGAATCACAACCAAGCAAACAAAACCTTCTCTCGATGACCATACTAGTTGGTGATGAAATTCAACGTCGTGTGATCAAGTCAAGAAGGGGCTGGGATATGGTGGAACAATTACAATGGCGACCTGCTTAATGGAATTTCACCTTGGTGCAAGCTTCCACACAGTAATTGTGGATTTACCCTCTAAGGAGCCCGAGTGAGTTTGACCAATGTCTGTTCCAGGTACAATGAGACTTCCCTTCACTGTCACCTTGTGTAAGGCCCTAAATATTGCGGCTACTAAGGTTACCAATTTGCAGTCAGCCCCTGGGCGGGCACAGTCGACCGTCCAGTCTGAACGTAAGGGCAGGGTATCTAGCCCGAAATCAACTTGAAAGGCTTCCACCGAACATTGTGGGTATACCTTTAAGGAATCCCCATAATACGATCCAACTACTACAATCAGTCAAAACACGGAGGGATAATCTCCGTAGCTTTCCCGAGTGCGAACTCGTGCGTAACCCCTGTGTGAGAGGGGGATCCCAACAAACTTATACGACAATTGAATTTGACTCTCCCTAGCTCAGGATGCTAATGTTTGTTTTGGAAACTTTGGAGAGTTATGCTCACAGCCTAATCCAAAGTGCTAATCCTAGTCTACTGTTGGTGGAAGATCCTAGAAAAAAAAATGTTTTAGATAGTTTTTAATTAGCGTTCATTTTATAGTTGTTCTTTACTCAAAAGTGGTGTATGAAAGTGAAACGGATGGAATGATGACTCAATCCCCAAAAATGCATAAAAGATGATAAGTGGTCATTTCTTTTCGATGAATGTCTATTTAAGGGAGAGAGAGAGAGAGAGAGTTGTTTTCACTATCAAACACTAATAAGGAATGTCCTCAAACAAATTTTCTCAATCAAATCCAATGTGATGCTAAAACTTTTTAGAAATGTCTTCTAATATGCAAATCAATCACTAAGGTGTCTCTTTATTGTTTGTGTGTGAATAATGATTAATTCAATACGACACTTCCCCTGCCAATTAACTTTTTAGATCAAGGAATTTCAGAGAAGCATAAGCAGGTTTCATACACACAACACACCCTCTTGTTATGATCGAAAACAAGAAGTAAAAGAAAACAAAGATAACAAAGAAAATCAAGAATTTCGCACAAAAGAGAGATGTTCAAGAATAATGACCTCAAAAAAACCAAATGAGAAGATTCATAGACTTCTGATGTCCTTCACCAGAGTTTTTTGCTCAGTCAGATAGGAGAGAAAAAGCAGTGGATTGATTTCAAACTCCCAACAGCAAAAAAACTCAAAAAATAATGAAGAAGGCCACAAAATCTAAACAACAAGGTATTTGTTCCTTTGAAGGAAGGATGTCAAAGTTCAGTGGGAAGAAGCATTGACTCATAGAGAGGCTCAGCAAGTGAAACACAGAGATTGGACCCTAGAAAAAGCAATTCTGGAAAGGTTTTTTGCCAAAAAAGGGCTGGCGCTCTGGTGTAAGGGGCACCAAGCGTTATAGTGCTTTGTATAACACATCCAGGGAGCGCTGGCACTCTGCTAACATGGTCACAGGGGCGCCAGGCTTAAAAATCTCATGAAAATGTCCAGAAACCTAAAATTTCAGTCAAATTTTGGCAATCAAGCTGAGTGTGATGGGGTAAGGAGTCAATCAGCATATGAAATCAAGCAAAAGGGGTGAACAAGGTCTGAAAACAATCAAAGGGTAAGACAAGGTCTATGAGGAAAATCAAAACCAAAAGTTTCGATTCGATTCCCCAGTGGAGTCGCCAATTTCTGTTGAAGGAAAATCTCCCTGCGGACAGGTAGATCTCCTCTTGAGAGATAGACTCTTAACTCTGAAGACAGAAGATGCTTATCATGGACACTCACTTTCTTTTAGATCTATATAAACTAATGTATGTGGAGGAAGGAGAAAAGAAGTACCTTTTATCGGTGTTTGTCCCTGCACGCTACGAGTTGAGCTCCAATCTTTCGCTCGTCGATAAGCCCTGTAGACAAACAATAGTACAACCACTTCCTACTCTACTGATATTAGCTTGAAATAGACCTATCTATTAGAGACAATTTCATGTGATATTAAGCACAAACTAGAAAGAAGGCCAAGCGTGTCATATTGATGAGAACAACAACGAAAGAAACTTACAACCGTAGATGCGAATGCAGCAGCTTTGTTAAATCCTCTTTGTCTAACCCTTGCTCAAAAGATCCACGATCCAGATGACAACAACTTCACTGATTACTCTCCTCCAGTTCATTGTGTGTTTCCTATGAGATCATAGGTTTCATGCTTCTAATTCTTCCCCTTATTCTCCATGAGAAAGCCTGCTTATATAGGTTTAGAGAGGCCTAACCTCTTGAGGTATCTTTAGGGTAAGTTGAGGATTCTCCTCCTTGAGTCAAGGATCTTCCCTAGGATCATGGCTGGACCAGGGGTTCAAATCCAACTGCCTTCTAAGATTGAAAATATCTTCCCCTTATTCTCCTCAACAGACCAACTTCTGCCCAGAATAGGCAACGCTCCCTCAAAAGGGCCATTAGAGCGCTGTAGCGCTCCCTAGTAGGCTTTAGGGGGGTGCCAACACTCCTAAAATTAATAGCGCTCCTCCAGAAGGGTTGTTCAGTGTTATAATTCTCCCTAGCACTCTATAGGGGAGCACCAATGCTCCTAAGAGAGATATAGGGGAGTGCTCTCTTCTAAAAGCCCAAATTCAATGGTTCTTTCAGATGGCAAGAGGTACCTAACTCCAATTAACCATTCCTCTTCCTTCAAATCAAGTGTTTGAGGTATTTTAAGTGTCTTTTTAATGTCGTTATAAGCATGACATAGGCATCATGGCAGTATGCTTTGCTTGACACTTGCGACACTTGTGAGCAACATGCGACACTTGCGACACTTATCGAAGCGAGTAATGTTGATGTGTAACAACAATAAACAACAGGGACCCGAAGAAAAATAACAAAACAAGACCTAGCCAAGAGGATAGGGGGTCTCATCATGAGCTAGCCTATTATGTTCATGGGTACCTAGCAGGATGACATTGCCATTATCTAGTTACCAAGCCAGGGTAGTGACCTTTGGTTGCATGACCAAAGGAAAGGGGGTGTCATCACGAGTCAGCCTTATCATCTATGTGAAAGTGCTTGTGGGTAACACTGTCAGCTCTGGTCACCACACCAAGGTAGTGTCCTCTAGTTAGTCCTTGAAATAAAAATAAAAAAGCAAATAAAGAAAAAGAAAAAGAATAATGGCAAGAAAGGGCTTGGAAAAAATTGCATCTGTGATGGGTACAACTCACCTTCTACAAAGGCACCCACAGGTAATATCATGCATCCCTGTCTCTCACTCTACCCGTATGTCTGGACATCCTGTATCCACACCACCTCATTTTACATGGCTTGGATGATACCCCTTGGAGACTTTCCTTTCCTTATGGATACTAGCCCAATAGGGTACCTTGTCTTTTTCTTCAGCTTTGTATTGTAGGTCTTTGTAATGTCTTTAAGCTATTAGACGATATATCAGGGTTTTTATGCATATGTTTCATAATATTAATGATGAAATGTGATTGACATTTCTATGATCCCTGTGACTAATGAGCCCATGTAGGGCGAAGTTTTTGATGTGCAGGACCATTCCTGACAGACATGTACTAGTTGGACCGATACACATGGGGAGATGATTAGTTCGGACCTTCATGGGGCTAGAGAGCTCATCAGATGGTTACTGGGACCCCATCAGGGGTAGAGACAGGACAGTGTTTGACCGAGATTTTGCACCTGAGAAGAAGAAGGATGTTCCATCAGAGACACTTTGGCTGAGCCCACCCTAGGGGGGTTGACCTACTTCCACTGGGACGTTTCCCTTTGATGGCCCAGGACGTCACCTAGGAGCCATTGACATACCTTGAGCGTGTGACAGTTTGACAGGGCATCTGGAACGTGTGGCATGATTGGGAGGCCCAAAGGGGGCCAACGTTTTGTCATTTTGTGCTGTATTTTCCCTAAAAAGGGGCTAACGTCTCCCTCAATAGGGCTTGATGTCTTGCTTATGTTCAGTTAGGGCTTTGATTTGACAATTTAATGTAAAAACAATGTGATTTTGGTTTGTAGCCTTGTCGGCTATTTTTAATGACCTAAATTTAATTAAAGGTCATGATATAGTATATATTGAGGAGTTTTTCCCTCATTTTGACAATAACACACAACTCACCCTCTTATGAGGTCTGATTTTAGCGCCCTTGTTGGGGTATTTCATCTTTTAAGTGAGGCGCACTTGTTGAAGGAAGGATTTTCTTGGCATTTTTGGCATTTCTCTTGAAGGTAGGTTTACAACTAGGGTTTGCATATGCTTTTTCATCATGATATGTAAGTGTTTTTCTTGCAAAACTTCTTAATTGAATGGTTGTAGGCTTATATTCTTACATTTATAAACTTTATTGATTTAAAACCCTAGGTGACAAGCACACAAGTAGGTCCTTGTTTCATGTCCCCTAAAAGAGAAATATTCAGCCATTGAAGAAGGAAGGAAGAGCCTAGCCATTGCTACACTCTTGTTGCTTCTTCCCTTATGCTAGCCGTGATTTTTAAAGGTTAAGAAGGAGGGGACGTCCCAGGCCTAGGTTATCTACACCTAGGGTCGTCCATCTTCTAGGGTTTGGTGATAGAGCCTTGCCATTGCAACACTCTCCCTCGCCTCACTCTCTTGTTTTAACTTATCTCTTATGCTAGCCATTTTGCCAAGTTTGACCTAAGGAAGGAGGAAAGAGCACGAGGCCTTGCTTAAGAAACACAGTAGTGAGCCTCTTTCGCCTAGGGTTTTGATTCTAGGGCCCTGCCATTACAACACCTTAGAGCCCTTCCCTCTTGTCCTTAGCCTTTTATCCCTTCAACTTTGTGCCCTCTCTTAAATTGAATCCATCTACCCCTAGGCACTGATCTCAACTCCCCAACGTTGAAGTGATAGTGCTCAAACAACCTTTAAAACTTTTATAAATTTGAAACCCTAACTAACTAACTAACCCTAACTAGGCTGACGTCATACTTGGTTATTCCATCTTGACGCAACACTTTGTCTTGATAAGCAATTAGATGATGGTTTAAGAGCATTTGTTGAGTAAAGGATTGATTAAATACATTATTGGCTACATCATCTTGACATTTATTGATGAATTGATATTATTCCATTTCTATATTAATTAACATTGATCTCATTGATATCTGTTGTTATAGTTGCTTACATATTGATATCAGATAGTTACATGAAGTACTAACCCATTGAATTATAGTCTGCATACATATTGTTTTGCTATTGTCTTGTTCCGGGCAGGTGTTCTCATTTGGGGCTACACTTCATCATTGGTTGTTTAGCTGGACTTTCTGATCTTGGTGGTAACCTGTGAGGAGGGACTTTACTTTGACCTTGATACCTTTGCCTCTTCAAAACCCCAGGTTACCGGGGACGTCTCCCCTGGGCTTAACCTCCCTAAATAGAAAAGAACCTCCCCATTTTGGTGACATTGGGTGGGGTAGGTTCCTGTTACGCCAGTTTGGCCTCTATCCTCTAGCCATTTGACCTAGCTACAAATTGTGCGATAACATGACCATCTATATGGTTCAATATGCATACTCCTATGCATGGGATAAAGGCATTTGTACCTATATGGAATGTGTATGTACCACACTCGCCCACCTACTAAACGATGTCTGTATTGTCACTTGATCCTTGATCCATCACATCCAAAACTTCATGTTTCTTACCTATTTTTCACCAAGATCCAAATACTTGTAAAATAATTTTTTTGGGGTCTAAGATGTTCATATTTGTTGGTAGAAACTTGGTTGATGAGTGAGTGATGGCCATCATTCACATGGGTCTTATTTAAATGTTAACTTAAATGTCTCATCTTCATCCAAATCCAATGAAAAAAAATGATTTATGAAGTAATTTTGACATTCTATATTGATTTAAAACATTGATTTATGAAGTAATTTTGACATTCAAGTTGATTTATGAAGTAATTTAGACATTTTAGATTGATTTAAAAAAATGATTTATGAAGCAATTTTGACATTCTAGATTGATTTAGAGATACCATATACCCTTAATTCACAATTTTATGTCGAAATGTTATTTTTTTAATTAACTACCTTCTCTAAAATCCACAAATTCAAAATTAAAGTTTATTACAATAAAATAAACATAACCTATTAAAAATATCAATTTGGTTATATAACATAATCCATGTATTAATGCATAACATAAATATGGTAGAAAAATGGGAGAGTAAATAGTGTTTCTTCACACGCTAAAATTGTGTCTAATTGATGTATTCAATAAAGAAATAGTATACATATAAATACATGAATGGTTGTCTCAAGATAGACACACTCTTGATCACACTAACAATCTATTGAGATAATATATCAACGGCATGCCAAACTAGGAGCTAACTAGTTGGGGATAATCTCACATATCCAATTAGATGTAACAATCTCTTGGAATCAAACTACACACATAGAGACAAACTCTGCATTACAATGAGCAATAGAATAACAATCCACCATCTTCTAGTATGGTAAAATATCACATATTAAGCTATAAGACATGTATGAGTTAATAATTCCAACAAATATTACTAGCATCAACAATGGAGCTTAATTAACCAAATTGTCTATATTCATAGATCATTAGTACCAAAGTTCATAGTTATCAAATTTGATGGAATCAACCAAATAAATTGTATTGGGGTTTAATTCATGCTTAATTCACTTAGTGTTCAATTTGCTTGGGGTGCAATTTCCATTCAATTCACTTGGCCTTCAAATTGCATTAAATTAAATTCGAGTTATTGGGGTTTATGATCATTTCAAAGTGTGCTTAAGCTTCTACAACTATTAGCGCTTGGAATCTTCAAGGGAGATCGTTCACATTGCCGATTTTTTTTTTGGATATACTATTGATTTTTTAATATGTTGCTACAAATTTTCTATATTGTAAATTTTAAACCCATTTTTTTTGTATTGTACCGAATTCAAATTCAAACTGAGTAACTACGCTGACACTTGACTAGTAAAATTCTCTATTGATAATACTTATATTCAATAAAAAAATCAATATGATATGCTAGATGATGTGACGAAGTGAAAACTTTATTGAAGATGGATAACATTTATGATTAAAGAAAACAACTCATAAATATATAGGGATAAGTTTAAACATTATAATTTTTTTACTTTTCCAAGCAATTATCACTAGAATCTGGCAATTCAATTGTTGGTGAAATTGCAATTTTTCATTGTTCAAATTGCAGTTTTGAATGCATAGATGGATCCAACACCCTGAAAATCCCCTAATCCGCTTGGATTGTGCAATCTTGACAACTGATATCTATAATTACATCAATTCTTTTAAATTTTTAATCAATTTTTTAACAAAATTGATCCAAAAAATACAATTGAAAAAAGTTAAAATAATCTAATGTTTATATTATGCTAATATAGTGACGAACTTTTCTTTAATATTTATATGTTAAAAATATTATGCTAATATAGTGACGAACTTTTCCTTAATATTTATATGTTAAAAAGTTTAAGAATTAATTTAATTGAAAATTAAAATTTTATACAATTAAATAATTTAACCAATAACAACGTAATAATTTAACCAATAACAACGTAGATATGATAGATTATGCCATTATAGAAATATGATATGCTTTGCAAATCCACAACAAAACCATTAACATTTTTTCTACATGAATGGAGCCATTGTAGAAATATGATATGCTTTGCAAATCCACAACAAAACCATTAACATTTTTTCTACATGAATGGAGCCATTGTGTATAAAGTGAATATGCATATAGGTTAATTACACAATAGTAACAACATTATTGTCCATGAATGCATAAGCACTGCAACAATACTTTGATTACACACTAGTAACAAAAACATTATCAATGATGCATAAGCACTTCCAAAGTATCAATGGAAGCGTGTTGCATGTTGTCCATGGATAATCAAATATATGAAATCTCTTAAATTAATAATGGTTGGAATTATAATTTGTATGGTTTAAATTATCATTTTAATAACTAGGGTTGATCGAAAAATGCCAACATTTTTATTTTAAGACTGTAATTTATAATTTATAATTTATAAATGTTGAAATTGTATACTTAATAATTATGGTTGATTGAAAAATGTCACATTATTTTAAGATTTGATTTATAAATTTTGAAATTGTAATTCAAATTTTTATAGCTAGATTTTAATCAAGGTTTTGTTAGGTTAAAAGATGATTTGAATGTCATTTATTCCATGTTTTTGTTAGGTTAAAAGATGATTTGAATGTCATTTATTCCATGTTTTAATGAGAGGTGTGGTTGAAGTGAATACAGATCATTTGTTACACTGGGTGATTGAAAAACCTTGAGTAACTTTTTTAGAATAGGTATATTATTAAAAGTGGACAAGTTGTCTAGGCTTAACATTTGCAATTACTCAACAAAGTCATCACATTAATATCAAATTTAAATGGAACACAAAAGATTTTGTTGCTTTGACAAGAATATGTACAATGCAGAAAGTCAAACAACCAAAAAAAAAGAGGAAGAAGAATTGACGAATATCACCAATGAAATTCCCAAATCATGAAAGAGCTTATAAATAAACTTGTTAAATTCTAGTTTATAAATAAGCCCTCTTAGCTATTGTTAAGAGAAGTTCTCTTTGTTCCTTTTTGATGAATACCATTTCTTGAAACATAAGAGGAATGGGTGTAGAGGCAAAGCAAAGAGCCTTTGTTGAAAAATAAATGTTGGAAAACCTCATTGTTTTTCTACTCAGGGATAACAAACTATGGACAACAAAATAAAATACCTAAGGCATATGATCTAGCAACAAGCCAAAGTAATATACTCTAATATGAATGGTAGAAGTGTCAGATTATCCATTTGGTATAACCATCTCTCTATCAAAGTGTTAGATGTATACATAATCTGATTTTGGTTCACTTTGAAGGCTAGATCCAAGTTGTGGAATCATTCATTCTATCTTACAAATGTGTATAGTCTTATCCTAATTGTCCTCAAACCAACTCATTGGAATCTGATCTCCAAAGAATGTGAAGCCTTGAATGATCTATCTTTTATAGTTGGAGGGATCTTTAATCTGAATCTTGGAAGTCTTGAAAAGAAATGAGATTTGAATGGACATAGAGGCTTTATGTTATTAGATTTCATGCAACCCTAATTGATATTTGTAAATTCTAACCTTGTACAATATCTACTGCAAACTGATATTCAGAAAAGAACAGAAAAGATACAATGGCAAATACAAACATTACACAGAGATTTTTCACCTGGAAACCCAAACCAGGAAAACCGGCATATATTATATTCCTACAATTGTGTTACATTGTTTACAATACAATATACATATAGGAGCCAGTGGCATCAAAAACCCTAACCCAATGACCTGGATTAGTCCAAAACCCTAATTCCTTAACCGGAAATAGAAAACCATCGGCAAAAACCATGTGCCGAAAACCACCTAATATCATGTGGTCCCGGAAATATGTTGGCCCGAAACCGGCGAAAATATGTCGGCCCAAAAAAAAATTTTCGGGGGCGCTGCCCCTGAACTCCCTCGCGGGGGGCTCCGCCCCCCTGCACCCCCCTCTTACCCCCCTGCGTGCCTGGCACAAGCACTCAAACACTACTACTCGTGCAAAGAATATAACACATACCCAACAATATTGAGCCTAAGAATGACAACTTTACATGGAACAAATAGGAGTAATGGGGAAGGTTTTGTCATGGAAAGGCAAGATCGTTTTTTGGTTTGTTTATATTGGGTGGAAAATCTTGGGTTTCACTTCTATCTTGTGTCTAGTTACTGAAAGTATACAAGTCAATATGTTAAAGAGGTCCAATGAAATATTGTAGTCCCTCATCCATAGAGGGGCTTTATCTAATCATTGGCAAATCTCCTGAGAAATTGGTAAGAAGTACAAGCCCTCAAATAACCCCTTCAAATTTGAGCTAATGTGGACCTCCCACCCAAACTTCTTATAGATAAAGTAATGGTGATGGGAAATATGTTGAAGCCACTACATTGTTCATTTTCCATAAAAAAGCTTCAATACCTAAAGTGTAAGTTGAAAGTTTGGAATAAAGAAGTGTTTGGAAATATTTTCAAAGAAAAGGAGGCCTTAGAACAAAAAATGTAAGACTTACAAACAACTACATAATCAAAAGGTTTATCAGTTGAGTTGCTTGGTGAAGATATTATGTTGATAACGAAGTTAGAAGCAAACTATAAAAGAAGGAAGAGTCATTTTGGAAACCAAAATTTGTGTGTAATGACTTAAGGAAAGTGAGTGCAACTCAAGTTTCTTCCATAGTGTGTGTTTGAATACACAATGCTCAAATCACATAGTAAAAGTCATAGATTACACTAGAAATACAATGGAAGGGAATTTGGATCTCTATATCAAGGATGATAACTATTTCAACAACCTCTTATCAAATAATGCTCAAAGAGCCTATGTTGAAAATATGCAGAGTCTTAACTCTATCTCAAAGTTAATCTCAAGTAAAGAAAATGATGCTCTAATAAAACCCATTATGGCATAAGAGCTCTTGGAATGAGAAAAGGGAAGGTCCCGGGGCTAGATAGGTTCTCATTGAATCTTTCAATTGACTTGAGAGATTATTAAGAAGGACTCATATGGGTAGTTGGAGAATCCAGAGATTCAAGTGTCATGCTCAAGGGGATAAACTTCACCTTCCTCACGCTAATCCTTAAAAATGATAATTCCTTATATTTTGATAGTTTTATGTTCATTTCTTTTTTCATTTATGTTTGTAAAATTATTGTACTTAGATAAATTTTCTAGAGCGTACTATGGAGGAGATTGTGACGTGTCCCATATATAACACTTATATGGCCAAAAATTTAAAAAAATAAACAAACAAAAAATATTCACACCAACCCTTAACATGGCTGGATTTTTTGGTGTCCCCGAAAGTTTTCAATCAATGACTTCACATCACAAAATGCCTTAACAGAACATTCTGTCACCATCTATTCTACACCTTAGAGACTTAACATTTTTTTTTATTATTATAATCAACATTTTAATTTTCTTTTATGAATTTCATTTTTTTCCAATTTAATTCATTAATGTATATCCTAAATGGATATATATTATACACACAATCTTTCTGATATCAAAACCCACGTTTCAATCCTATAAACTTCCAATTATGGTCCAACACACTTTCTATTTGAGGTAGAAACTTCTTATATGGATATGATGCTCACTTAGAGTTAACATGTCTCCGTTGTCGTCTAGTCCGGTTAGGATACCTGGTTTTCACCCAGGCGACCCGGGTTCAAATCCCGGCAACGGAAAATTAACGTTTTCATTAATGGGGCGTTTGACTTGATATTAAATATTTTTTTCTTTATTCACTTGCCGATCATCTAACGGGAAGAAGAAGATGCAAATTACGATAAATGATCGGAAAATCGCAGTTTTCCCTACGAAACCTGTTCATTTAAATTGCATTTCCGTCTTCCATGATAGTTCAGTATTTTTCCATAATGTGTCTAAAATTCTCAACATGAGCAAATTATGACGTTTAATTATTCAAAGTTTTGGGAGGCTTTATAAGTTATTCACATTTTAAAGGAAATAATGCTAGTACACAGTCACAAAGACATTGACATTGTCAGAAATGTGTCAAGTTGTTTTAATAATAAAGGGAACTAATTCAAGGAGGTTAAAGACTTTCTTTCACTCATACATAGAAAAGATCTATATTTGTTAAGGTTTGAATTTAATCTATTTGTAAAGGTTTGAATTTAATCTATTTGTAAAGGTTTGAATTTAATTTATTTGTATAGTAATACTTTACATTTTATCTTAATCACAAAAATTTATAAAAAAATAGTCTAAAAAAAGTGTTTTTTGGAATGATGTATAATGTGATCTTAATCACAAAAATTTATAAAAAAATAGTCTAAAAAAAGTGTTTTTTGGAATGATGTATAATGTGGTATCTAGAAACTAGCAGCATAAATTTAAATCCCATTAGACATACAACCCTAGAAATCAAATTATCATATTGATGACAATGTTTCATATGCAACATTGGAATAAAAATCAACCAAAAAAAATCCAAAGGACAAAGTTCCTCCAAAAAATCCACATAGTGGACAACCTTGAATGACATCATTAAAAAGAGGTCTCCTCACACATTTAACCCGATTTAATAAGGCTAGAGTACCTACTATATGACATTTATGTACAAGATCTCACAATTGCATCATCATTATTAGACATTCTTGTAAATTTTAGTTTTAACTAGTATATTCTCTAAATGAGAGAATGAGAATATCGAAGTAATAAAGTAAAATAAATAAAACTTAAAAATAAAATTTACAAATTTTAAGAAGATATAATACATGAAACCTAAACCATAATCTAATTAATGTAAAATATTATTATTCCAAGTTATGATACATAATATTATTTTACTTTTATAAATTTAGTTTCACTTTTTTAAAACCTTTAAAATGCACTTTTTTTTTTTTTTTTTNTAAATCTTAATCATATTAATTATGAATCCATAATTTAAATGATTCTATGTTCATTTTCGATATATTTAAATTTATTGTCTATAAATTTAAATATCTTTATGTAATCATGAATAATTCTGATTTATTCTCGATAAAGATTGAATATCTATTCTTAATACAAGTTTGTAATGTATATAGACTCAAAAATATTATTGTATATCTTATAAAGTGATTACAGTTTATTCTTCTTTATAAATCTAAATATATGTTTTGATTTATTTTTGATAAGGATTGAATATCTAATCTTAATACAAGTTTGTAATGTATATAAACTCAAAAATATTCTTGTATGAATTAAAGTGATTACAGTTTACGCTTCTTTATAAATCTAAATATATATTTTCCAAGGAGAGAATGATTCTGGTTTATGATGCACACTTATATTGTTTATACATTTAAATATTATTTTTTCTGGATTGTTCTTTTATGATGCATGTTTTACACTCAATATACACATAAATATCATTTTGTCTCAATCAAAATTGTTTGTTTGTGATGCATGTTTTTCATTCTTTATAAATTCAAACTATGTAATTTGGTTAGTTTATGTTCCTTTCATCCGGCTACCAATCAACATTAACATAATGGATGGAGCATCTTAGATTGGATTCACTTAGTTTAATGTAAAATATTATTATCACAATTTATGAAATAAAAGACGACAAAGTTCGCAATAATATCATAATATCATTGGTAGGCATTACTTATTTTTGTATACCTTTTAGATAACTTAAAAATTCTCTTAATCCTCAAAAGAAGTGATTAAAATAATAACTTTCCTATCTAAATCCCATCAAATATGAAAATTTAATCTTTTAATAAAAAAAATTAATAAGTTCTATCTATAGTATATGATATAAGTAACTAAAATTATGGAAATATCACATTCTTTTATCTTTAAGTACTTATAGTATAAGAAATTATGTTTAGTCATATAAAGTATTTGGTGTAAGAACTTCTTTAAGTATGCATAGTATAAGAAACCATGTTTGGTCATATAAAGTATTTGGTGTAAAAACTCCAAAATCTTTGTCAACCTCTTCTCATACACCTTATCCACCTATAAATGATGTCCTTAACATATATTGGAGGGTATAAGTGTAATGTATCAACGTGTCTTTAACATATATTGGAGGGTATAAGTGTAATGTATCAACATGTCTTTTAAACTCTAGGAATCTTGAAGTTACATGATATTGATCTAATATTCATTCTTTTAATTCATATTAGTGTAATATTTTTTAGGGGAAATCCAAAAATAATGTTTTTCCTCGAATATTTTTTTTAAAATATCTTAATTTCTTCATGTACTTTTTTTCTTTTTCATATAAGTTCACATAATATTTTGTTGCATTAAAATTATATAACAATGATTAATTTTCTCTTCTCATTAGTATTTGTCTATCAACAATTTTCTATCAAAAAAAATATTATCAAATCATGTAAAGCATGAAAAAAGTCTACTATAAAATATTTTGGTCATGTATAATCTATTTATTGAAAAATAATGATTATTTTTTGACTTAAAGTAATACGATAAAACATTTTGGTCATATATAATGTATTTATTGGGAAATAATCATTTTATGATTATTCTTTGTCTTGTGATAAGTTTCCATTTGTCTTTAAAAAAAAGATTCTCTTGCGTTTTGTACCATGTTTTTGGTTTTTATATAAGTAGTGCATTAACATTAAACATGTTGTGAATTTATGTACTAATTTGCAAATTAGAATGATTTTATAAAAATATATCATTCTTCTATTCAAGCTTTGGAATATGTATTTTGCATTACAAATGGATGGTTTTTAAGAAAAATATCCATTTAGTCATTAGACACCAACTAATTCAATATCTTCTACAATATGTATTAAAAGGTTAGAATGAATGTCCATGAAACTTAAAGAGAGTTTCTCGGTGCAAACAATTTTTTTCATCTCATCTTATAATGCTAAAATAAAATCAACAACAATAAGTGATCTATATATCAAATTAATATAAAAGACCATCAAATATAATCAGGGTTTGAAAGTGTCTGGGACTTATTCTGCAGTGCACATACGTCGCAGAGAGTCTTGATCTTCGACACTTTAATTTTAGCAGCATAAATGTTTATTCCGGTGAAAACCCTGTCGATGAAGCTCATCATGGAGGCATTTGATGATTCAGTGAAATTTTGAGTATTTAGGTTCAATCTTCTTATAAGATTTTAACTGGATGAGTGTAAAGATTTCATATTTTGAATTTTTAGGCCTGTACTATTATCGATTTGCATGCAAGGTTTTTTCTTAAGAATCTTGAGCTCTCTTAGCTCATTATCTTCGTGAATATCTAGATCGTTGAATGAAGAAAATTATGCACTTTCATTAATCTTGAATTGTGAAAATTTGATCTGTAATACGTTAAATTCTTTGTTGTTTGCAACTCCTGATGTCGTATGTCTCCATGCCTGACACATCGGCTGTAGTGTGGTCGTTATTCTTTGAAAAGGATGAGTTATGTTTGAAATTCTATGAATGAAGTTTTGGAAAGTAGTTCTTTGCAGGTCTAGTCCCAATCCTCTACAACCTTTGCGGTTGGGGTGCAATCTCTTCGGTAGGGACTCGACAGTCATGACTAAAAGCTTGCATAAGATAAGCATTTAGATTTATTGAGATTTTCTGGGCGAAGTCCCATTGGCATTGCATTTGAGCTAAAAAATTGCAAGGTTTTTTACCATTAAATGCCACCAACATATGTTAAAATAGTCATATTGCAATATGTAAACCCTCTGAAACTTGCATAATGTTTATGTTCTATTAATTTACGAAGCGATTACCCTGAAATGTTTTAATATTTTTTACAGTTGAATCCTACTTTTTAAGATGTAAAAAGTGTTTTAGTGCATTCCATTAGCCGTGCAAAATGTGTTAAATGTACCATGTTTATTCATATCTTGAAGTGAAGTTAGAGTCTGGATTTCATTCAGCCATGCTCGAGGGGATTCACCACAAAATCCTCATATAGAGGTTTGTTTTGCCCCTTCTTTAAGCAGTTGGCCACGACAATATCCAAAATAGATATATTTATATCTTTTGAGGTCTAGAACACAGTGGATTGCTTAGAGAATGGTTCTTTGGCCCTCAGTATGGGGTCCTGCTTATCCACCTGTGATGAAGTCGCTCATACCTTGCCAGGAGATAACCTGTAGAAAAAGAGGCCTTGGAAACTTTAGAAACAGAGTAAAAGAAGGATGAACATCTGACTTGTATTCCCCATAGAATGTGTGTAAACGAATCAAGTGATATTGCATCAATTTACTCACAAAAAGGGAAGAAGGGAGTCAACCAGGATTGCATGGTTGTTTGGGAGGTATTTGGATATAATTTCCACTCATTTTAAACTCTTGGATGCACAATTCAAATAATTCTTTCAGTTAAGCAAGTAAATGAAGAAAAATAGTTTCATAGTCATTAAGAATGTATATTTAACTGGTTGAGTGATAGATGTTTGTGTCATGACCCCGTAAAAACATGTAAACAATTTGGGTATATTTCACATGTTGGGTTTTAAGAACTATTGGGCTTATGCTTCATCATTGTATGTGCTTATCGTAATTACATGGTTTTGGATCTCGTGAAGATACAATCTTATGTGGTGTTTTTGATGGTTAGGGTACATATGGACATTTGGTGTCAAGAAGAGTCAGAGACTCATTACCTTCAACTCTAATAGATCAATGGCACAAGCTTATTTTAGAGGAATATAACTTTTCCAAGGAGAGCCTGTTCGAGGATCCTAATAAAGAGAGCGAAAAAAAATGAAAATATCATTATGGTTCTTGCAAGGATGAATCACAAATGTTTGCCATATGGAAGGAGTCACATCTAAGAGATTTTAAAGTTATGGATAAAGAGCTCAATTTTTTGCTTTAAGAGTTTTTACTTTTAATTTCCCAATACCAAGGGCCATGGAGCTGTCTCCAGGCATCTTTTCCATACTTCTCGAGAATACAGGACTAGATTTAATTTTATCTATCACAAAATATCAATGATTCTCCTTTAAAAAGTCCAGATTCCCATAAATTGTTGAAAAATCAAGCTTACAACACCTAGAAAAAAAAATTGCAGCCAATTAATTTTGTAAAGAGTATTTTGTATCTGAAAGCATGAAGGTAATAAAAATATGCTTACTAGCACATATTATCCAAAAAAAGATGATGATTACAATGTTTTAGTTCTGGAATCCTCATATTTTTCGGTGGACAATCCCTAACATTTCACAAGATAACTATGCCTTCATAATAAACTGATAGAAAAAGTAAGTCATAAATTAAGAGCCCGTTGAGATTGGTATTATAAGGATTAATAGAGGAAAGGAAAAAATGAATGGAAAAAATGAAGAAAATAACAAGATTGGTATTATAAGGATGAATAGGGGAGAGGAAAAATTTAATGGAAAAAATGAAGAAAATAATAATTTAATAGAAGAAATAATATTAAGGTTTATAAGAGATAATGTATATACATGGGAAATTAATTAGGGATGATAAAAGACAATAGACATTAGGGAGAAAATAAGTAATGAAAAGGAAATGATAAAGGTAATAAATTAATAGAGAAAATCGTTTAGGTTATAAGGGAAAATCAGATAGTAGAAAAAAGTTAAAAGATAAATTAATAATTTAAAAGAGGAAAAATATTGGGGTAAAAGGGACTACAAAATTTAAAATATTACGAACTTTATTTCTAAAACACAAATTGAATGAACAGCTAGATCTTCACTTTGGTTACACAATGTCGATTTAAAGGATCACCGTTGTTTCGTTACATGTGCAGAACACAGAATTAAAGGTAAGCTGAGGTTACAGTGACAAAGTATTATTCCAAACAATTTTAAAAGTTTTCAAGGTTCTAGATAGAGAGATCTTCAAAAATCTCATATAAACTATGCTCTCACTCAGAGAGCTTTGCTAAATTTAAATGTATAGAAAATGAAAACCATTTTAAATAATCTTTATCATAAACCATAATGCTCGGCTCTTTCTAACTCTACATAATCACTGTATGGTTTCGTCCCTTCCTTGTTCTCTCATATCGAAATGATCAACAACCGCTATTGGCATTCAAGAGCCTCATCACTAGATAGTGATCCTTAAGAATCCATGAGAAAATGAAAAAGGAGCGAGTTAGAAAGTCCACATAGGTTTTTTTTTACCAAACAACTTTGAAAGAAATTCAGTAATTTTGATATTTTTAAAATAACTAAACCATAAGCAAGTTTTCTTGTCAAATTCCATCAACCAAATTAAACTATAAAATTTGGGAAAAAAATGAAGTTTCGACATCTTAACTTACTCCACTCAAACACAACCTAAGTAAATAAGTTCAGTCATAATTCCAAACCTTACCGTCAGCGTGGCAGAGACTCCTCTTACGTTCACCGTTTCTTGTGGATTGGCACCACACACCATGCGTGAATCAACAACAGGACGAGTTGTTGTATGGGAAGTAGCCAAAGGCTTTAAAGAGCGGATGGTTGGAGTCGAACACAATACCTCGAGAGCGAAGAATAACTCCAGTCGACGAAAACCAGGGTGTGTTGTAAGATCGCTATTGTGGATAGAATGAATGAATGGTTTGCTTCAGCCCCGAAAAACCTTCCTACCCCATACCCTGAAAGATAAAACAACAAATTGGCGCAAGCATGAAACATGGAGATCCTTAGATATGAGTTTCAGTACAACCATTTGATAAAAATACCCTAAATTAATTTCGGATTTGTGGGTCTGATTGATCTCGAGGATTCCTGTAAATTAATCTACCCAATGATCTATCCAGTTGGAAAATGCCATTGACCAATTAATCCAAATTAATACTCACTTAATTTCAATACAATTACAGAATTCAAATATTCCATTAAATTAAACAGAAAATACCTGTATATATAGCAGGATAACTGCCAGGGCTTGCACTTTGTCGTAGTCGTGAAACCACACACTAATCTGTGCCCATGCTGATGATTCACACAACATGTTCTGCACTCTCTTTCATCCACACAAAAGTTGAAAGAGGAAAAATCCCGCCAATAAAGGCAATTGAATCGATAGATCCAAAACCCTCCTAAAATGGAAAATTCAACAAATGCTCTGTAATTGATTTGGAGTTGCACTGGAGCCGAAATGGGATCGGAATGTGGGCAGATTGCGGCAACAAATGACCTGAGTAGCTGCATGGATGCGAAAATCCATTGAGATTTGCATTGGAGGCTAGATTTTTGACCTCGTTTTGTTGGCCTGGAAAATATAAAGTTTTAACCCTGGTCGGCTCTGCTCCGCTCTTGCAGATCCCGAGAGATTAAAAATACAGTGTAGAAATGGGTCGGGAGAATATAAATGATGGCGGGAGGTCCATTGTGTTAGGATATTTAGACACTCAGGAGTTAGTTAAGATCTACTTGGTCTAATGTGTCATTAGGTAAAAGTGTGTTTCCTAGTGTGTTTCTTTAGTATGCATTAGTTTGCATTTGTAGATAGGAAATTCAACAGTCACGATATTTTCCCGACATAGAGTGATCTGACGGTTCATACTCTCCTCGATCTTAACGACCATTGATTCGTGGCTTAACACCTGATTGGTCCATGATCTCTATTTAAAGAGCATGGAGGGTCATTTTCCGATGATCGCTTGAGAAACTCTCTTGTAATAAACTGTTCCAAGTGGTCGTGTTGGCTGGGGCCGTGGATGTTTCCTCGTAGGGGTTTTATCACGTGAAAACATCGATGTGTTGATCTTTAATCTGGTTATGTGAGTGGTTACTGAAGGTGTTCGTCCTCTGTTGGAATACCTGTGTTGTCAAACATGGTATCAGATCCTGTTTGAAGACCCTCTCCTGTTGTAGATCGACATCGTGAAGCCGAGTTGCCTCATCTCCATTTTCTGTCATTTTCGTACATTTCTGGGCTGAGAGGACTATTCCATTGCGTCCGGAGCACTCGTTTCAGTTTGGAACACTTTTCGTTTCACTCGAAAAGGTTTATGTTTTCCCAAGATACGGCCATTACAGTGAGATCCGGAGGTATAAAGTTTGAATATGCATTTTAAAATTTTTTTGCAGAGAAGTATTTTGGTTTTATTTCGGTTTTGTATTTTTTATTTCCGGGTTGCTACTATTTTAGATCTGCATATACCTTTTTCCCCGCGCCTTGTGCGATCTCGGAAAATCAGAAACAGATAGGAAAAGGTGCATATTCCGAGTAAACTAACCGAGATCTAACCCTTGTTGTCATCGAGAAGCGAAATTTTTTTCTTTTGTGAAATTAGTTTTTTTTTAGCATGCTATCCAAGGCCGTCTTCAACAACAACACCCCCAATCCTCCTTCTGAACATTACAATGTGTTTTTCTAGTTGCCTTATTAAGTAAGAGGTCTTGAGTTCAAGTATCTCTTTTGTTACTTTTTTTTGAAAAAGTTATGCTAAAATTGTAAAGTGTATTTCATTTCAAGTATAAAAGTAAATCACTATAAGTAGCTTTAATATATTTTGCATGCAGATTTTCTGTTATAAAGTAACTTCATTGTAAAAGTGATCCCCACTTCTCTTTATAAAAGTGGGTCACTTCATAAAGCAACTTACACTATCACGTGGTCATTTGGTTACCGTTTATGCCTTTTTTTTTAAAGGGCATAACTCTTATATCCGAAGTCCGTTTTCAGTGTCATTTTTTTTAAAAACGCATAAATTTTCGAGCTCTTTCCATCCAGATCATCAGTTTTAGTTTTTAAATCCATATTATCTGCATATTTAATATGTATTCTACAAGTAATGTTTTGCTTACCAGCACCAGCTGCTTCCAATGGAAATCTCATATGGAAGATTTATTAAGAAGTAAAGGCTTGTACTGGATTACCTTGGAAAAGGAAAAAGAACCCACTGATGATGATAAGAAAGCCAAATGGGCTAATAGGAGTGATGAAGCGTGTGGATTGATCAAAATATCCATATCTCATGATTTAAGGTGCCACCTTCAAGAAATTGATGACCCCGAAGAAGCTTGGGAAAAGATTGAATCTGTGTTTGGTAAACTCAATATTATTTGAGCGCAACAGTTAGAAAATAAAGTATTGACCTTGATTCCAATTGATTTTTCTTGCCTTGGAGACTATCTATCTAAGTTTAAAACAATCAGAGTTTTATTTGAAGAATGTAAGATAAAAATGGAGGAAGAGCGTTGCATCTATCTTATTCTTTCTAAGCTAGGTAGTGCATATTTTGTGTTTGTATCTACCTTTTATGCCATGACAGAGGCTCTAGGGAAAGCTTACGAAAAACCCACTCTTGAGTCCTTCTGTGCTGCTTTGATTAGAGAGGAAGATAAGCTTGTACAACTTGGAGTGATCAACAATGCAGGTACCTCCAACAAAGCCTTAGTTGTCCAACATAAAGATAAACCCAAGTATCCCAAGAAGCAACATCCTC
>ML791543.1:229416-256282 GCA_009831015.1 Picea engelmannii
CCACTATGGTAGTTAGATATAATAAATGTAAGAGGACTTCTTAGAAGGTTCTACTTCTAGAAGATTCCTCCTCTAGAATGTTCTTAGGTGATGGTAGCACTATATAAAGGGGTTCAAGAAATGTAATGAGACATGAATAAGTATTTTATTTGGAGTGGTAGCTCAATAGGAGGATGCCCCCTCGAAGAGGCAAGTGAACAGGAGAGGATCTCTTCCATAATAGGATCCATTGTATGGTGTTTCCCTACCTCAAGGGTTTTCTCTATTTCTTGTGTTCATGTTATAGTGAATGATTTATGGTTTATTCTTGTTATTATTGAAGAATATTTGCAGATCTGGTTTAGGTTCTTAACATAAAACTTGTCAGATGTAAATGGGTCTACAGAACTAAGTATGCATCAGATGGAAGTGTTGAAAGACACAAGGCTCGGTTAGTTGCCAAAGGATTTTCCCATGTTGAAGGAATTGACTATAATGAAAATTTTTCCCCTGTAGCCAAAATGAATTCCATCCGCCTTGTTCTTTCCCTTGCTGCCTCACATAAATGGGAGATCCATCAGATGGATGTTAAATCTGCCTTCTTGCACAGAGATTTGCAAGAATAAATCTACATGGAACAACCTCTTGGCTATGTTCAGAATGACTCTAGCCTTGTTTGTCGCCTCAAGAAATCTCTTTATGGTCTCAAGCAAGCTCCTCGAGCTTGGTATGCCAAAATGGGCAACTTTCTTATTACCACTGGATTCTCTAGATGCCATTATGAACCTAAGGTCTATACCAAGAAAGTAGGAAGCCATATCATAGTCCTTGTCCTTTATGTTGATGACCTTATCCTTACTGGTAGTGATTCAAAACTTTTAAACCATGTGAAACCAGCCTTAAGAAGAAATTTAAGATGACATACTTAGGAATTTTTCACTATTTCCTTGGACTCCAAGTTTTGCAAACCAATGAAGGAATTTTTCTTTCCCAGTCTAAGTATGTCTATGACCTTCTTCATCGCTTTCACATGGATGATTATAAACCATCCCCTTCTCCCTTCTAGTCTGGAGTCAAGCTTACTTCCACCTGTACTTTCCTAAAGTTGATGCCACCCTGTACCGTCAGTTAGTTGGTAGCCTCTTATACTTGACTCATACCCATCCTGATCTTTCCTTTGTTGTTGGTCTTGTTTCCCGATATATGCAAACACCCCATGAAAGCCACTGGAGAGTAGCTAAAAGGATACTTTGCTATGTCCCTGGTACAATTCAGTTCAAGATACATTATGGTTCAGAGGGGACTCCTTTATTGGTTGGTTTCACTGATTTAGATTGGGCCAACGACCCTAATGATCGGAAGTCTACTACAGGTTATGTTTTCAACCTTGGTTCAGGACCTGTCACTTGGGCTTGTAAGAAACAATAGGCTATTACACTTTCTTTAGCAGAAGCAGAGTACCGAGCAACGACAAATGCAAGTCAGGAAGCCTTGTGGATTCGACAGATCCTTTCAGATTTTGGATTCCAGTAGTAGCATCGAACCAGCCTTTGGTGCGACAATCGGAGTGCCATCAAGCTCACCAAATACCCAGTTCAACATCAACGTAGCAAACACATTGAGCTACACATGCACTTCATCAGAAAGCTCATTCATGATCAAGTTATTGAAGTTCTCTTTTGTCCTACATAAGATCAAGTTGTAGACATTTTCACAAAGTCTCTTACAGAAGCGAAGTTTTCCAAACTTCGATCTATGTTAGGAGTTCATGAAGTTGTCATTAAGGGGGGGTAGGCTCTAATGCCTCCTTCCTTCTCCTATTGTGTCACTATTGTAAATCCTTCAATCCTATNCCAAGTTGTTCTTAAGGGGGGATGTTAGGATATTTAGACACTTAGGAGTTAGTTAAGATCTACTTGGTCTAATGTGTCGTTAGGTAAAAGTGTGTTTCCTAATGTGTTTCTTTAGTATGCATTAGTTTTCATTTGTAGATAGGAAATCCGACAGTCACAATATGTTCCCAACATAGAGTGATCTAACGGTTCATACTATCCTCGATCTTAACGGCCATTGATCCTTGACTTAACACCCGATTGGTCCATGATCTCTATTTAAAGATCATGGAGGGTCATTTGTCGATGATCGATTGTGAGAAACTCTCTTGTAAAATCTCTCTATAATATTTTTCTTTGCATTAATAAAATGCTCCAAGTGGCCGTGTTGGCTGGGGTCGTGGATGTTTCCCTGTAGGGGTTTTACCACGTGAAAACATCGATGTGTTGATATTTGATATGGTTATGTGAGTGGTTACTGAAGGTGTTCATCCTCTATTGGAAAACCTGTGTTGTCGAACACATTGAATAGCGACTACTTCAGGTAACGCCAGTCCAGTTGCACAAGGACACGACTTGACTCCAATCAACCATGCACTCGTAAGGATTGCTCGTTGGGGATGAGGCACTTGAATCCAAGAGTGATTGTTGATAAGGATTTGGATTTGGTAGGTAGGATTTTTTCTGTTCTCTCCCCGAGGTATTTTACCTAACGGATAAGGGTCTGGAAAGTGACGTCATGCGGCTCGGTTTTTCTATCAAAGCAATTTAAAATGTAACCAAAATGAACTTTCGAGTGCACACTTCGTACAAAAGTCAACAACCATTTACTTTGTGTGCAGATGGTTTTATTGGTTTGTGTGTATATGGTTTTATTGTGAAAAGACCAAAAAAGATGGTTTTAGAAAACCTGTCAACCATTGACGAGTTTTCTACAAAACTTAACACTAAGGATGCCTTCGGCATAAAAATGGAACCAACAAATGGTTATGTGGAGTTTCCATCATGATGTGTGTAGCATTTGGTTATGTGGAGTCTCCATCACGATGTGTGTAGCATTTGGGAAATATGTTGGTTGTAGTGACAAAGGAGTATGTGGAAAACTAGTGGTTTAGACAAATAGGTTGGTTTGCAAATCAACACGCATAGATTAACCTAGAAAAATTGTTTCACTTGGTATCCTTTCCAATGTATTTGTAAGATTGAATGTGTATATTAGGTGAACATGTGCGACCTATCTATAAGAAAAAGAAGACGGCTTATTGGAATTCTAAGAATCTTATCACTTTACAAAGGGTGGATCACGAAGTTACAAGAGCCATATATTTCTAGGTATAAACTTTGGGTAAAGGGTATCTTGTGGAGATTTCAACTAAAATTCGTTGGTCATTTTCAAGGGCTAAACAACAATTGAAAAAGGCTTCATGTAAATTTAATTAAAGAGAATTTGATGTGGTTGAAGGTTCTTGTGGAAAGTTAATTAAAGAGAATTTGATTGGTTGAAGGTTCTCTTTTTATTTAATTTGTTTTAAATTAGTTAAATTTTTTATTGGGATATGTAAGTGATAATATTGTAAAAAATAATATCAGCAAAAACTTGGTTAAAAGGACAATAATAATATGTTTGAAAATGCAAAATAGGAAGATGAAAATGATCTTTTAAATGATGGCAAGTTGATATCTTTTGATTTGAAAGCATAAAATATAACACTTGTGTTTTGATCTAAGGATTAAAAATGTATATTTGTGTATATGATGAGTGGTCAAGGGCCAAGTGATGTAATATGTAATTACTGTACATTGAAAGTTAATAATAATAAAAAAATACATCCCCAGTTGCTAACGAGAAAGACAAGAACATGGGGGGCTATGATTCCACAAGAGAGGAATGAAAGAGGGCTTAGGGGCTCAAAGAGGCCAAAGCCAAATTATAATATTATTTTATTCCTAGCCTAAAGTTCCTTGGTTATGTCATCCTATGTCATACCCACCTTAGAGTTGGTGGGGAAAGTGAGTTGTGCAGGCTTCTTAGAGAGCCACGTGGTGAGTTATGAACATGCATACATATTCCATAGGTATTGGTGGTTATCCATCATTCTTGGTCTTTTACCAAACATTCTATGGGAAGCCTTGGAGAGAGCCTATGCCTCCATAATTGTAATAGCGTGTTGGTTATGCTTGTTATGAGAATTATGAGAGGAATTTGTCCATGTGCATGAGTAATTATTGTTATTGAGAACTCCATTACAACTAAGAATTCTTGGAACCTCCAACAGAGAGATTTCATGGCTGGTCTATGCTGGAGCCCTAGAGAGGATTGGGATAGCTCGGGGGACTTTGTGGTAGAGAAGGGAGTCCCATTCCTTGGGTTGTGTAGGTTGAAGGGGAAGGAAAGATGGTGGGTTGAAATTGTTGTAAGAGTGAACATGTTGTGATTTTGTTGAGAAATTGGGTTGTGTGTGAGGATTAGAGCCAACCATATGAGAGATTTGTCCTTATGGACTCATAACCCTATCTTGGGGGTGACCTATTGTAGATATTTAAGTGCAAAAGAGCCTATGGTTGGGTGGAATGTCTGACATCTGTAGCCAGTTGGTGTATTATTTTCATAAAGATAAGTGTTATGGCTTATTATGTTTATATTGAGTTAGTGTTTTGTATCTTATGAATTTAAATGTTGTTATGTTAAATAAATAATCTGTATATGTAATTGTGAATGCTTTTATTATGTATTTGCATAAGTATGCTTGGCATATTGCATGCATTAATTCATTAAGAGTAGGACAAAGGAAAATATGGTATCAAAGCATGAAATTTAATATGGATAACAAGAGAAATGTATTAGAGCAAATTTGTGAGTTGGTGGAAGGAAATTTTTAAGCACCCCACCATCCCGATAGTGTACAGGGATGGTTGGGTACATTACATAAAATCGACTTACTTGGATATAATTGAAATATGATGCAATTCTTTATTGTTTTTTACTTCATCACGCTAAAGAAGACAAGCCTCAACAAAAAGACTCATTACAAGAACATGGAGTAAAAAATAATAATAACAGTTAGGGAAAATTGCAAGAATTTTGTCTTAGATTTTTACTTATACATTTAAAACTAAAAAATCAAACTCTTTAAATAGGTCAATATCGCATGGTTTTGGGAGAACAATAGGTCGACAATAGTACCATTGTGCCTCATGGATATTCTTTTAGTCTTATACAAGCAATCAAAGGTAGAGCAATATGATTTATTTATTTTACAGGACCATTGTCTATAAAAAGTATATCATGTACTATTTAAGAAAATTTATTAATGTTAATATATTCACCTAAAAAAACATTTGTTGATAATAGAAATGGGCATTGTCTAAGCATTCGATTTTTTGAAGTTTTTCACCAGAATCCAGCGAAAAAGATATTGGTGAAATCACCATTTTTTGTGGTTTAAATTTCATTTTGAATGCATAATTAGATTCAACACCCAGAAAAACCCTCAAGGCACTCGAATCATACAGACTCAATTACTTAAATTTGAAGTTCCAACAATTTTTGGACGGATTTCAGTAAAACTTGATCGGAAAATATGCCCATAAAAACTCCAAAAAGTCGAACGTTTAAACTACTCTGTAGAAACGGAGAATGTTCTATTTAGTTAGAACAATCAAAATGATGTATCAATGTTAGTTGACCAAGATAATCATTTTAAATTCCAATATAAATTATACAATTTACGACCTTGAGCAATTGATTTCTTAGAATTTTATTACAATAGATTTCATGTTGGAATTTGGTCAAGATAGACAAGATCTAAATGGGAAGATTTCATGTTGGAATTTGGTCAAGGTAGACAATATCTAAATGGAAAGATTTATTTAAATCTGTATTTAAAGTTGTTATTAGAAAAAATACAAATAAATAATTTTTTTGAGAATGATCATATTTGTTTATAAATGCACTACATAAATAAAGTCAATCTATAAAAAAAAATAACAAACAATATTAAATAAGTTTAAGGAGTAATTTGATGAGAAGAACACCATAATGATTGATGCGGTGAGAATTGGTATTAGAGAGAATCACTTCGAAAATTAGTTTATTGTGAAACCTTTTGACCTGGATAAGAAGACCATGCATTGGTTGGTGATGTGTGACATACTTTGAGCAACATAGCCCACTATAAATTGTGTATAAATATTAATTAATATTGCTTCAAATTTAAATAAATCTTTATAACTATGAAGTCTTATACAGTAAAATTTTATTAAAAAAATTATTAATGTTGAAAATAGAGAGATTATTATTTGGAGTTCTAGGATTTTGTGGAACTATACCATACTACAAACATCTTAATTGTGTCTATGTTTTTACTAATATCACCCACAAATGTTTAGTCATAATGTTATCAATGAATCATGCATGAATATTTTGGCATTACCCATAGTTTAATTCTAATAGTTTTGATTAGTTTACTTCTAAAAATTTTGATTGGTTAAGAGATGAAAGGTTATATTTACATGGAGTTGTCAACAATGTATATGTCATGTACACAGTTCAACAATGTATATGCCATGTACACGATTCAACAGTACATGCAAATACTATAAGAATTATACATATTTATACGAAACTTTTAGAATTGGCAAAGTATGGAAATACACATCCAAATTCAAACATATTGGTTATGAATATATCATGTACACGATTCAACAATTCATACACATTGTAGGAATTATACATATTTATAATAAATTATTGAAAGAATTTTTGAACATAGATATCCAAATTCAAACATATTGGTTATGGATGAAGACCATTATCATTTTGCAAACCATAACAAATATAATTACTTCCAACTATCATCAAATGCTGAATTCGATGATTCATATGAAAGATATAAAGAAATAAAATAACTTTTGTATTCTTTTTTAATCATGTAAGGCTTCATTAAGGATGAAATATTGGTTAAAAATATTTAAAATCTTCGAAGATGATCAATAAATTTATTTATGCCAAGATGAGGCGTTGGTTAAAAATATTTAAAATCTTCGTTTAATGAAGCATTGGTTAAAAATATTTAAAATCTTCGAAGATGATCAATAAAATTTATTTGATTCCAAGATGAGGCATTCGTTAAAAATATTTAAAATCTCCGAGGACGATCTAAGGCTTCATTAAATTGATTAAAAATATTTAAAATCTTTGAAGGTGATCAATAAAATAATAAATTGTTATTTTATTGATGATTTATTTATGATGCCAAGATGTGGCATTGGTTAAAAATATTTAAAAGCTCCGAGAACGATCAATACTAGTGGTGATTTCATTGTTGATTTATTTCTGATGCAAATAATTAATATATTTATTATACTTTTAGCATGATAAGATTTTATTTTGAAATTGTTTATTGATTGATATGAATGAGATGGAGTCAGGGATGGAATTTGACGGGCAAATTGTTTGTCACGAGACAATTTGCCCATCAAATGTGGTTAAATTTTTTTAATAATTATCAAGATTCTTCGTAAACATGGTCGGGAAAACTGTCAAATTGGGTTTTGAAATTCCAACCAGAGATGGAGTCATAAATTAATTTGAGATTTTTTTGTCCATAAATATGAAGAGAATGTCATTGATATTCTTAATTAAAAAAAACAAATACTCATAGTACATAAATCTATACTTGACTCTGTGACCTCACTCGAGTTAACCCACTCGGTTACAAACTATTTTTACATACAATTCACAAAATATCATTTAAAACAAAATAGTTGTAAAAAATCTCGTACACTGATCTTCCCACAAATAGTTGTTTTAATATCTACTAGCTGCTAAATAATTCCTTAAAAGTGTTTTTTATATTTGGGGTCTATGGACATTAACACAATAAAAAAATGTGAATGAATTTTTGCCATATTATTTGAGCAAACAATGTTGAAATATGATCACTTCAAGTTAATATTAACACAATGATTGTGATTGTATAGCTTGAAACAATTAAGTTGGTACTAAATCTATATGTGTATTTCAAACATTTAAAGAAAGATTAAAAAATTTAAAGGTGATTATGATTTTAGTAACACGATGAATGTAGATAATTTTGAAGAAAAAACATTTTTATAGTGATGAAGGGAATTGTATAATTATAAAATATATAATCATTAAAATTTGATTGAAGGATTCCTGTTAAATTAATCAGGGACAAATTTGTTACACCTAGAAAATGTTGATGATGTGATACATATTGTAAAGGATTTGAAAGTATGATGCATAATGTAATTGGTATGTTTTATTCTTATATTTTTATTTTCTATGTATAAAGTATAAAGTGTAATTTTTTTTTTATGGTTAATAGAAGAGTTTGAATTTGTTTATGGTTTGTTGTATTTGATATGATAATGAGCTATTTTAAAAGAATTGAAACTATAGTAAATAATGTGATTAATATTTTTAATTTTATAAATTTTTAGGTGTAAAAGTTTATAATGTTTGTTTATGGTTAGTAAAAATTATTATAAAAATGTGTTATTGTGAAGATGTGAATAACAAATCACCTGGATCAGGCGTTAGGGAAGTACAACAGGCATCATGCACCGCCACGATATCTCCCTACACCTAGCGACATAGTACAACCTCGCAGCAACAATGCTACCACCTCTTTGAACTCTTGTCAATATGGTTAATTTGACCCTCCCATCAATTTTTACTCCATGCATGGGGATTATCACATTCAGTCTTGGGTTCATTACTCCAACCACTCTCATGATTTCAAAGCATTTACAAAGAGTGATGGCGTTGTCCGATGCCATGACTCTCCAATCCAGACTCTGTTGGATAGACTATTTGAATGCTCCTCCTCACCGAATAGGCATGAGTCTTGGTCCCTCTCCCGTCTTACCTATGATCTGAATCATCTCTGCCTCACCTCTGTGTCATTTCATTACTTATATGGTCTTGTTTATTTTCCCACCTCCATTGTTCTCCCCTCCACCATGTCACGCGGGGGGTAGATACTGAGGGGCCGCAACCGAAGAGGAGATGTAGTTGAATGCATTGCCCATGCCACAGTCGCCCCTACCGCCGAGGCTTATGAAGCACACACCCCTCTTCATATTAGAGAGGAGATCGACCTCGCTGAGGCCGATGCACGTGTCCTCCGTAGGTTCATCGAGCATGTTGCAGTTGATGCCGAGATTGGGAAGTGGATTCCAGACCCGGGCTCTTATAGAGAACATGCCCCACTCTACACCAAAATTGTAGACTTATACTAGCTGCTTAAAACAATAATGGGAAAGTGCTTGTTGAGCGTAATGAGGCACATAAGGAGATATTTCTACAAATGGAAGAGATGCAAATGGAGCTTCTGAAGATGAACAAGAAAATTGACCAACTCCTAAGCATGAATGTGGATGGTGCTGGCCCAAGTCATATCTCGGGTGTTGAATCACATGTTGCAGAGCCCCCTCTTGAGGTGCCTCCAAGTCCAATTGACTAAAATTCAAGATTTTGATTATGTGTTTTTGTCTCTATAGACAAGAGGGGTGCAGGGCGTTAGCCCCACCAACGTATAGTCATAGACATAATCTTAGGTTTAATATGCACAAACTAGCAAACAATATTTATGAAAAAGTGTCTCTGGTTTTATTTTTTTCTCTCAAATCCTGTCATGACAAATTGAATTTGTTATTTTACACATGGTCGGGTTTCCCAAGTGGTCGACTAGGCATTGCTATGTATAACCTCTTATTTTTCATGCAATAGAAATCATGAGACTGGATAATTAACAAACAAACAAAAACATGTGAATAACAAATACTTGTTAAATCAATTATGGTCAAGCTTGTTACACGTATGTTGTAGATAATGTAGGATTCATTGTAATGGACTTTAAACTATGGTAAATAGTATGATTGATATCTTTTATATTTAATGTGTAAAATTGTGTAATTGTTTATATAGTTAATAAAAGGGTTTGATTTATTTGTAGTTAGTTGTGTTTGATAAGATAATGAAGTATTTTAAAAGAATTGAAACTATGGTAAATAATGTGAATAATTAATATTTTTACTCTTATAATTTTGTAGGTGGAAAAGTTTATAATGCTTGTTTATGGTTAATTAAATTTTATAATGTTTGTACTTGTTGATTCACTCGAGTTAGATAGACAAATGCATGATATCTCTTTATTCCAAAGGTTTTTTTAATGTTTAGTTTTATGATCATGTCAATTATCAAAAAATGTTTGAGGAAGGTCCCTTGTTTTGGGGAAGTGTGGAACCTTTTATAACTCCTTGGTTCCTAGATTTTGATCCTAACTCTATGTAATTGATCAAAAAACAATCATTCTCAAATGGAAAATTTTTCAGTACACATAGGCCTTTGATTATGAGAACACAACATTCAAGTGCAGGATATGCCATATTCCAGAGAATTTACAAGCTACCTATCCCCATGCTTGAGTTCATCCTCCCAAGAAAAAAGGGACCAAATCAAAACCAAAGAGATGGAATTTTTAAAGGGAATCGAGTTTAGATATGAACATTGCTCAAAATGAGGTAAATCAACAACCAATTTCTAACATTGATTATAATGAGTTAAATCAATGAATGGATGCCATACTAATTTGGAATCCACTCATTTCTTGGAGGATACAGTAGAAGAAACAGATACAAGGATTTTCTCCTTGAGGGAGGTCATGGTAGTTGAATCCCCACTAAGTAGGATGAAAAGACATCATGAAACCAATACTTCTGACTTAGATAAGGAACTGGTTCCTTCTAAGAATCTGAATTTCTTTCCTTTTGACATACAATATTTATTTTACTCTTTCTTCAGTGGGGTGGTGAGAAGTAAGAAAGAAAAAGAGGAAAAAGGGAAAGCTTGAGGATTATTTTTTAAAAGGTAAGAAATGACATGTATATCAATTATGTAAATTTAATCTTGTAAGTGCAATATGCACCTATACTTTTTTTTATTTCTGTCATTCTATGATGATCTATAAATGGAAGGATTATAACCTATCTGTCTCACCAACACCTAAATATCTATAAAACAAATATGATCTTATCTCTTTGGATGATGGGAAAATACTCGAACTATCAATCCATAAGTTGAGTCGGCCCACATAAAAATGGTGTCCACTACCCGGAATTCGAGTTGGGGAAATGATCCAGAAGGAATACAAGTTGAGTCAGAATCTAAGCAAGTCAACCAAGTCGAATTGACCCAAGTCAGGTCAACCAAGTGATGATTTTCGATCGAATGAGGAAGGGAACTTGACCAAAGGGGAAGCCAAGTCGAAGGGGATCGACTTGTGGCTAAAGCAAATAGATAAGACGCGGATTCGACAACCAATAATGAAGGGAAATCATCTGCACATCGGAATCAATAACCAACAACTAAGAAGAAATTTCTAGGGGTAAATTTGATCACTAGTGGCATGTAAAAACATTTGGAATATTATTTTTAATAACCCACGATGCAAAAAAATGCCCAATGAAAATTTGGGAACCTAGAGCAGCAAAAAAATGTATGGGATTCGATTTTTAACATTCACTAACAAGGGAAAATGTATAGAATTTGACTTGAGAATTCACAGACAACGAAAAAAGTGTGGAAGTCGAACTTGAGCATTCACAGACAACAAAAAACGTTTGGGGGTGAAATTGATAGCAGGAGAATTATTAAAACATGTATATGGTATGTTGGTAGCTAGAAAACACCCAAACAACCCAAGTTTATGAATATACTTCATGTATGATTTATGGGAAAAAAGAAAATGCCCCAGCAAGTCAAGAATATACCCAAGAACTCTAAAAATGAAATTAGAAACCCCCAATGAAATAAAAACAACTCAGGAAGGATGGTCGTCGATTCCCAACTCAAAATCAATGCACACATATGGTTAAAGAGTTGTTAGGCTGGCTTATGAACCCATAATGACCACATTCATATAAAATGATCTCAAGTCCAAACTATTACAAAATTCCATTTGTTAAATAAAACGTAGAAAACCATTAAGTTATAGTGCACACATTAGCCATTCATGAAGAATACAATCGCAAACAATTTGTAATGTCCATTTCCAAATAGGATCTCCAGAGAGGAGACTTAATGGTCTAAACCACCCTGTTAGACTATAGTGAGGGTCAAAGAGGGGTAAACAGGGTTACTAGAGGTCACTCCAGTCACAGGTGTTATATTCGGAAAGTGACATTGAGCTAGAAAGTGTTAAAAGCGCTTTTAAGTCATTATGAGCTAAAAATAGAAGTCAATAGTGAATTAGGGTTTCAGCAGCGATTTAGGGTTTTGGAAGTCAACAATGAATTAGGGTTTCAACATGATTTAGGGTTTTGGAAAGCTATAAAGGAAGGGTCAGCGACCTAATTCATTATTATGCAGATTATGACTTGTCATTGAGCAGAAGAGGTGCATCTCAGGAGAGATAGTTCAGTGGATTCTAGGAGGAAGACACCAGTTGATTGATTTCAGTGTTGAGAGATACACCCTAGTCATTGGGAAGATCATTCAGGTCTTCCATCGTTCTTCAGCAGCAGTTACACAGTGTTCAACAGTAAGGGCACATTCATCCAGAGTGAGGGTGCAGCTTCTGAGAGGGTTTTTAGTCAACTTATCCCATCCAGGGAGAATTCTGAGATTTCCCTCCGACCCATTTGAGAGGAGGGTAAGGCGCATCTTTTGCCTAGTTCCTCATCATATTTAGATGGTGGAATCACTAGGATATATTTTTCCAAAAGAAGAGGGGCACATTCCCCCATGGGTATCCATCCGGGTTCTAGATTCATCAACAGAGGGGTCCGACAAATACCAGTACTAAGGACTAGAGCAGGGCGCATCATTTGGGATAGTTTCCAGGCCATTCCGAGAAGTATAGCGCCCAAGGAAAACTTTCTAGACTTCCAACATTTATCGTCAGAGTTGCCATAGTCCCAATGCATCCATTGATTCCACAATGCTCCCACATTCCAGGTATTATCTTTTAGTTTCTTATTTGTATTCCATCTAAGATCCTTTATCTGTTGATCTAGTCAAGTATGGTTAGTTTATTCAACTGCATTCAACCATTTTGTAATCCACAGAGATATCATAATACAAACTTTGCAGTCCTTTGTCATATTTATTATTTGTATGATCATTTATATGTTGTAAACCATTGATACTACACACACATTAGTAGTGTTTCCTAGACTATCCAAGTTAGGAACATTATAGTGGTATCATAGCATTAGTCCTGCCAGCCTTTGACTAAAGACAATGAGTGCAGCAGAAGACCTAGAGGGTCGTGAAGACGTAGGTGATGAATATGTCACTTACAGAAGGCATAAGGAAAGAAGGCATAGGCCAGATTTTCCCCCTTTTCCTCCTAGCTCAGAGGAAGAGGAAGAGGCACACAAAGAAGTAGAGAGAAGGGCAGAGCGTGAGGCTGAGTGCGAGGCAGAGAGGATGCTAGGAGACGGATATGAGCGACCATAGGGTAGTGGCAAGTCCCCCGTAGATCCAGAGGAAGCTTTCATGCATGCTATCAATGATATGTTAGCTATATATCATTTTCAGGATTAACTGTGTAGAGTAAGTAGCTAGAAAACACCCCTAGTCAACGGACCATGTCTTAGTCCTTGGCACAGGTGGTTGATAGATTGGCTAGAGTGGGCACCCCAGACACACAAGTCTCACATGCAACACAACGAAAATCAGGAGTAGGAAATAGACCCCAGTCACCCTCTCACACATACACCTTTGCGAGTAGGATTCCCAGATGCTTGTTTCCCAGTTTCCAGAGGGAACCCCCGGTAACAGCACCACCACTGATATCACAGAGGCCACCCACTCATGCAGACAACATTGCAGAGTATAGGAGGGAGTATGCAACATTGGGTCATGACTTCCATCAGGACATGCCCTTAGTCAAGTACTGTGGATTCAGACCCAGGAACTGCCCCAGAGAGCCGCATAGGGGAGGACCACAACAGTAGTAGGGACATAACCTCGATTTCATCCGAAAAGTTGGGAAACTCACCATCCCTTCTTTCGACAGATCATCCAAATACACTGCCAGAGCTTGGGTATAGAAGCTAGACACATACTACAAGCTCAACCAGATGACTGAGACAGAGGCCATCAGTTTCACGACCTTACACTTGGAGGGTGAGGTGCACGAGTGGTGGTATCATGGACTGGTGACATTGGGTCACAGTCGCATCACCTCCTATAGGGAGTTTATAGATAGGCTCATGGACAGGTTTGATAGGAAGGATCCCGAGATACACTTCAGGGATCTAGCCTAGTTGAGATAAACTGACACAATAAAGGCATTCATCACAGAGTTTCAGTAGGTAGCCATGATAGTGAAAGATATATCAGAGCCCAGGCTGATCATGCTATTCACAGAAGGACTCACATAGCCTTTGAGAGGGTGGGTGAAGGCATACATGCCTCCCACTTTGTAGAATTCCATCCTTTGCACTCGAGATCTAGCAGACTCAGTGAAAAAGACTAAAAATTTCTCCAAACCATTTGTGCCCCAGAGGGATCGAGACAGGAGACCATTCCAGAGCGAATGGAAGGGCAAGGAGAAGTTGGATGATGAGACTAGGTGAGAGATTATGAGGAAGAATATTTGCTTCACCTGCAGAGATCCTTGGGTCCCAGGCCACAGGTGCATGGGCAAGGGAGAGATTCATTATACTGAGGTAGAAATAGACAACGTGGACAGTGAGGAGGAGGAGCAGGATAGTGGATCCACTAGTTCAGAGGAGGAGTCAGCACCAGCAGAGGAGCATCCTCCTCGTAGAGCACCGACACCGACAAGAGCTCATCCTCTAGTAGTCCCACAACCGCCAAAGCAGGCTAACAGGAGGAAACCGACAAAGGGAGGAGTCATAGAAACCCTTTCTGGTGTTCCCAAGTATGATACCCTCCGTATCAGAGGGATTATTTAGGGGCAATGGGAAATCACCCTGATAGATGGTGGGGCCATCCACAACTTCATCGACGCTTCACTAGTATCGAGACAAGCACTTTAGATAGAGGAGTTTGAGGGGTTTGATGTTGCGGTAGCAGATGGCCACACAGTGGAGTGTCTAGACAGAGTTCCAAACTTAGAGATGAAGTTAGGGAACTACACAGTGAGAGACACATTCTATGTGGTTGACCTATTGGACATATATGTGGTGTTAGGAGTTCAGTGGATGATTACCTTGGGAAAAATCACCACCAACTACCAAACCTTGGAAATGGGATTCAAAGATCAGGATGGGAAGAAGGTTTTTCTGAGAGGTATGTCCAAAGGAGCACCCATGACAGTTTCAACCAAGAGGATGGAGAGGATATTCAGACATGGGGAGGTAGCATATGCTGCAGAATGCTTGATCACTATTCAGAAGGATTCATAAGGTCAACAACAATACCATACATAGATCAAGAATTTAATGGGACGACATCAACAAGTCTTTGAGGCAATTCCACTAGGGAGACCACCTGACAGGGGGTTTGAGCACACCATTGAGTTGGAGGAGGGGGGAAAACCTATGATCACCCCCTCCTATCGTCATCCTAGGAGGTTCAAGGATGAGATAGAGAAGGCAATCAAGGAATTGCTGGCGATGGGACACATTAGACCGAGCAACAACCCATTTGCTTCAGTTGTCTTAGTTTTGAAGAAGGATGGCACCATGAGGATGTGCATTGATTACTGAGCCTTGAACACGAAAACCATCAAGAACCGATACCCTATCCCACGCATTGACGAGCTGATGAATGAACTGCATGGGGCATTTTTCTTCTAAAAAATTGATCTACGCTCTGGATATCATCAGATCAACATTTGAGAGTAGGACATAGAAAAGACGACATTTCGATGTCATTTTGGAAACATCGAGTTCCTGTTTATGCCATTTGGGCTAACCAATGCACCCACTACATTCTAGTCTTGCATGAACCATATATTCAGGGATCAGTTAAGGAAATCCGTCTTGGTTTTCTTCGACGACATCTTGATCTATAGCCGGTCATGGCAAGAGCATATGAGACAGTTGGATGATGTAAATTCTAACCTTGTACAATATCTACTGCAAACTGATATTCAAAAAGAACAGAAAAGATACAATGGCAAACACAAACATTACACAGAGATTTTTCACCTGGAAACCCAAAACCTGGAAAACCAGCATATATTATATTCATACACTTCTGTTACATTGTTTACAATACAATATACATATAGGATCCAGCGGCATCCAAAACCCTAACCCAATGACCTGGATTAGTCCAAAACCCTAATTCCTTAACTGGAAGTAGAAAACCATCGGCAAAAACCATGTGCCGAAAACCACCTAATATCATGTGGTCCCGGAAATATGTCGGCCCGAAATTTTTTTTTCGGGGGCGCTGCCCCCGAACCCCCGCACGGGGGGCTTCGCCCCCCTGCACCCCCCCTCTAACCCCCCTGCACACCTGGCGCAAGCGCTCAAACACTACTACTCGTGCAAAGAATATAACACATACCCAACAGATGAGGTATTAAGCATCATGGAGGCATAGTCATTATATGCCAAAGATTCCAAGTGTGAGTTCGGTATGACAGAGCTGCTTTACTTAGGCCACATCATCAATGCACAAGGCATACAGGTGCACCAAGAGAATATCAGGGCCATTCTAGATTGGTTGACACCCAAGAACATGACAGAATTGAGGAGCTTCTTCAGGTTGTGCAACTATTATAGGCGTTTCGTCCAGGGTTTTTCTCAGCTTGGAGCCCCGCTGACAGATATTACCAAGCATGGGGCCTTCATATGGACCGAGAAATCACAGGAAGCCTTTGATCACATGAAATAAGTCATGGGCACTTGTCTAACGTTGGCACTACTAGACTTCACCTTTCCATTTGTACTAGAGTGTGACGCATCCGACGAAGGGATCGGTGCAGTTTTGATGTAGGGAGGACACCCCATTGTATTCGAGAGCCAGAAGCTTAGTCAACCTGAGAGGTTTTACTCCATTTATGACAAGTAAATGTTGGCAATCATGCATGTCTTGACCAAGTTCAAACAATATTTGGTGGGCAACAAATTCGTGGTCAAGACCGATCACAACAGTTTGAAGTATTTCTTTGAGCAGAAGGACCTCAGTGAGCGCCAACAGAAATGGGTGAAAAAGGTATGGGCATTCGACTTTGACATAGAGTATGCCAAGGGGAAGAAGAACATTATGTCCGATATCGAGGAGACCTGCGACATGTTCTTTGATGGATATTTCAACAGATTGGAAATCCCACTTGTTATTGGAATATTCCAAGAACAAGTTTGCTTGTGAGGTGATGGATGGGAAGATACAGGATGACCGATATAGGGTCATTGACGATGTTATATTTTACAAGGATAGAGTCTACTTGGTGCTAGATTCAAGGCACAAGAAGAAGATCCTCACCGCAGTTCATGATTCACCTCTAGCAGCCCATCATGGGTTTTTCAAAACCTATAGACAGATCAGAGAGAGGTTCTCATGGAAGGGCCTCAAACAAGATGTTATGAGACACGTTAGTGAGTGTGTGACTTGCCAATAGAATAAGTCAGAACATGCTCTTCCAACATGGCTACTTCAGCCACTCCCCATTCTAGAGAAGAAATGGGAGAGTATATCTATGGACTTCATCACAGGTCTACCCAAGGTCTAGGGTAAGGACTTTATCTATGTAGTGGTCGATAGATTGACCAAGTTTTCTCACTTCTATTCCATATCAACAAGGTACAACGCAGTTCAGGTAGCCAAGATTTTCTTTAGGGAAGTCTTCAAACTTCATGGGTTGCCGAAGAACATCGTCAGTGACAGGGACAGTCAATTAATAGGGACATTTTGGAGAGAGTTGTTTCGGTTGGTGGGGAAAGAGTTGACACCTAGAACCAACTATCACCCTCAGAAAGATGGGAAGACCGAGATTTTCAACAAGTGGGTTGAAGGGTATTTGAGGAACTATGTAGGAGGACAACAGAGAATGTGGGTAAAGTGGTTACATTTAGGAGAACATTGCTACAACACCATATTCCACATGTCCATTGGTATGACACCCTTCCGAGCATTGTACGGATATGATGCTCCCACTTTGGTAGACTTGGTCTTCGGGGAGAGCAAAGCTCCCAAGGCCAAGGATTGGATCATAGAGAGTTAGAAGATTCCAAAGTTGTTGAAAGAGAACCTGCAGATGACACAAAACCAACAGAAGATAACTACGGACAAGCACAGGATAGAGTGCAGCTTTGAGGTTGGAGATTTGGTTTTCTTGAGACTCCAAAACTACAGACAGTCATCTTTGAAGAAGAGTGGGGCCGAGAAGCTCAAACCCATATTTTATGGTCCTTACAGGATCATGCACCGAGTAGGCAAGGTTGCTTATGAGCTAGAGCTTCCAGAGGGGAGAAAGATTCATAACATGTTCCACGGTCTTGCCTAAAAAAGACAACGGGACAATTCATTATCACATCAGAGGAGCTTCCCCCGTTCGATGAGGAGGGACAGTTGGAGTTAGTTCCAGAGGAGGTTTTGGAGTTCCAGGAGTGGAAACTGAGGAGCAGGGTCATCAGAGAGTATTTGATCAGATGGAGAGGGCTTCCAGTAGAGGACGCTACTTGGGAGAGAGAGCAGGTGTTGCAACACCCTGGACTGGTATTGCTTGAGGACAAGCAATTTCGGGAAGGGAGGACTAGAATGTCCCTTTCCAAATAGGAGCTTCAGAGAGGAGGCTCAATGGCTAAACCGCCCTATTAGACTATAGCCAGGGTCAAAGAGGGGTAAACAAGGTTACTAGAGGTCACTCTAGTCACAGGTATTATATTCAGAAAGTGACATTGAGCTAAAAAGGGTTAAAAGCACTTTTAATTCATTATGAGCTAAAAATAGAAGTCAACAGTAAATTAGGGTTTCAACAATGATTTAGGGTTTTGGAAGTCAACAATGAATTAGGGTTTCAACATGATTTAGGGTTTTGGAAAGCTATAAAGGAAGGGTCAGTGAACTAATTCATTATTATGCATATTATGAATTGTCATTGAGGAGAAGAGGTGCATCTCAGGAGAGATAGTTCAATGGATTCCAACAGCAAGACATTAGTTGGATGATTTCAGTGTTGAGAGACACACCCTAGTCACTGGGAATATCATTCAGGTCTTCCATAATTCTTCAGCAGCAGTTACACAGTGTTCATCAGCAAGGGCGCATTCACCGAAAGTGAGGGAACAACTTCTGAGAGGGTTTTTAGTCGACTTATCCCATCCAGGGAGAATTCTGAGATTTCCCTCCAACCCATTTGAGAGGAGGGCAAGGCGCATATTTTTCCTAGTTCCTCATCAGATTTCGATGGTAGAATCACTAGGATGCATTTTTCCAAAAGAAGAGGGGCGCATTCCCCAAGGGGTATCCATTTAGGGTCTAGATTCATCAGCAGAGGGGTCTGACAGATACCAGTACTGATGACTAGAGAAGGGCACATCATTTGGGACAGTTTCCAAGCCATTTCGAGAAGTATAGTGCCTAGGGAAAACTTTCCAGACTTCCAGCAGTTACCGTCAGAACTGCCATAGTCCCAACGCATCCATTGATTCCGCAGTGCTCCCATATTCCGGGTATTATCTTTTAGTTGCTTATTTGTATTCTGGATAAGATCCTTTGTTTGCTGATCTACTCGAGTATTGTTAGTTTATTCAACCGCATTCGACCATTTTGTAATCCACATAGATATCATAATACAAACTTTGTAGTCCTTTATCACATTTATTATTTGTATGATCATTTATATGTTGTAAACCATTGATCCTACACACACATTAGCARTGTTTYCTAGACTAGCCAAGTCAAGAACATTACACAATCATCACGCATAATCTCAAAATTTACCTTGGAAACCCAAATGAGAAAACCAACATTCTTTTGGCTTCGTCCAGGATCTTATTTGTTCAACAATGGGAAAGTTACAGGTTCTTTAGTTCATCTATATGCTCCTAAGTGACATTTGGGTAGCCTCTCTACATCATTCACAACCAAATAACCCCTTTCTCATTGTGGGGATACATGATATAGAATGTTGAGTTGATTGGGAGGATAGTTGGAAGGCCAGGCATCYGTAATGCTTCAACTTCTCTCCAATTCATTTCTCCTGTTTTTTWTTTATTTGTTTGTCTTTTATCACACGTGGGAAAGGTCTTATGAACATTTCATTATTTCTTTTATACAATAAYGTATTGCTCGATGTTTCAGGATAAATTCGTGAGTGCGGACACAGACCARTCTCCCTAGATCCACCTGGATCTAGAACAAAACATGACAGAATAATACACTTTCTCTAGACTTAACCTATTGAATGAACTAAGAAGTAAGGATTGTGGACATACCTTATGAACGCTTTCTTTATATCTYTGTTGTTCCAAGCTTCACTCCAATGCTCTTGCACYGTTTAGATCACAACAGTACAAACAGTACAAACCAATCAAAGTAAAGGCAGTTTAATATATTCAATGGCTAGTCTATACATATGATCAAGGAATTATGTAATAAAGTGACATCATCTTTATGGGAAAGGGACATATTACTGTATTGATTAATTGAAAGTGAAACTTACAACCTGAGCCTTGATGTCGTAGGCCTCCTTTCGATGGCTCCTAGCTCTGACACACACACTTGCTCATGCATGAAGAAATTCAACCACATATGATGACCTTGCTGTTGTCTATTGTTGTTGTAGCATCAGTCCTCCATACAATATTGCACTAATTCTCCAATCAATCTCTTGCTAGCTTGCTTCTAACCTTTTCCATGAGCAATCTCCTCAATATATAGGAGAAGATAGATTAGTTACTTGGATAGGGAATGATCCCAAGATATATGGAAAGTCAGTACTTTGCCAACCATTTGAAAGCCAACTCACCCTTCTATAAGATTCCTTCTAGAAGGATCGAGAACTTATCCTTTCTCCTCCTTTAAGAACATGTTCGCACCCTAATCATGAGTACAGTGCGAGAAGTTCACACCCCAGCTAAATGCAACCTGCGAGAATGAAGTATTCTCGCAGGAGAGTATATATGCAGCATGCGAACTATCTTTAAAATATGATTTCTGGAAGCTGACAAGTGTAACCTTTCTCAGGAAAATGTTCTTAGTGAAGAGCTTGATATTCCATCATCATGACATTATCATGACATCATCTTAATGACCAAAATTGTGGATAACACTCGACTTTACATACATTACATACAAAAATGAACATCAATCATGATGGCATTAGGCCCTTCACGCCAAAAACTCGATCTCCTTCTTCATCCCTAGCCTTAAACTTTCCCCATGTTAATCATATTAGAATCATGTGTTGATAGCCAATTGTTCTTGTCGAATCTAATTTAGATCACACCTCCCCATTGGAAGGATTTGTTGGAATATTGATTGTTGTCATTGATGTCAACCCTAGCCATTGGATTTTGGACCCCACAGTTGATTGAAGTAGATAGACATGAAGGAAATTGCACATGTAGATACAACACCCATGGATGGATAGTATAAGTCATGCTGCTTTCGGTGGTATGTGGCATGTCACGTGGATCCTCACGATTGAGGAGAAATGAATTTTTGAAGATGACAATGTGAATTGAAGCAGAAACTACATGTCAACCTAATGTTAAAAGGAAATGACATAAAGGGTATAAATACATATCATTATACATTCATTTTAAACACACACAAGTTTATTAATGAACAAGGAGATATAAGTCAAATTTAAGAGGAAATATGAAGTAAATAAGGTTGAATTTCAAGGGAGGATGAAGTTTTTTGGTGATGTGTTCTAAGGTATGTTATTTACCGGTCATCTTACCATTTTCGCTATAACTTTTTTTTCTAGAATGATTCATATGGTTAAATTTGTATTCTATTAAGAATACATATCTAGGTACCTATGGTAAAAATTTCAACTCTTTATTCACTATAATTTTGGAGATACACTCTATGGAAGATAGGTTTTTTGACTAGTCTTGAAGCTAGTCATAAACAGGTGTTCCGGATAAAACAATAATAATGTCTTCATAGAGAATCAAAATGAAGTGAGACCAATTGCATTGGAAACATTAAAGGTTGTAGTTTGTTGTGTACTAATTTTAGAATCTTATGTTAAATATTGAGCGTGGGGCATGATGTACAAATTCGCTCTCCTAAATAAACCATAATTGAATAAGGTCTACCATTTTCTCTATAACTCCTTTTCTGGGAGGATTCAAGGAGTGAAACTTGGAGGCGTTTCATAGAATACATTGATTTATATTATATACATGATCAAATTATTCTAAGAAGTGAATAATTGGATAAGTTGAAGAAGTATAAGGAAGCATTATCAGGTTCTATGTGATGGTTGGTTGATGGTGATAATTTAATGTAAAGTTTTATTATCTCTCATATATTCTTGGATGGAAGGAAGGGGAAAGGATGGAGAGGTCAACCCTCTCTTGATATTGGAGGATTGTATCTTTCTTTTAGAGGTTTATCACTCCCTTTATATTTGGAAGCTGTAGCTTCCCTTGGAAGTAATTACTTCCCTTGAACAATAACTATTGATTATTTCTCATATATTGTGCATGGTGTATTGTGGTGCATTGGTGTAACTCTTATACTATTGTTCATTTCTCATTGGATATAATTGAATATATAATATGGTTGAAGTATAAGTTGATTTTTTTTTTAAATTGTACTTGATACTAATTCATCCCCCTCCCAATATCAATAGGATTTTGGTCCCCAAAAGCTACCAAGGATAAATGAGGGAACTTGCTTGTGATCTGGTTCCTCTCATACATGTTATCCCAAATTCCTAGGCATAACTAAGGAGATGATGTCTTGAGGCCACCAGGTTGCATACATGGAGTATGGAGAGACATTTTGAACAACAAGGTCCACTTGCACAAATAGAGGTTTGCTTCACCACCACAGATCTCAGGTTCATCATGAGGGTATCCAACACATCAAATTGCTTCCGAAAGACATTGGGTCTTGCTCCATGAGATACAAACCAGATATTATGGTGAGTTTCATTTCAATATTTGAGGCATTTGAGTTTGTTTCATTTTAAATTGCTTTTGATTATGTAACGTCTGCTTGGAAATTATGTTCTTTTCCTTGTTTCACCTTGGTGGTTGACATTGCGCCCTAGTAAGTGGATGCCCTTAGGGATAGGTTTGCTATTGTTAGGTCCTCTTGAAAATTCATTGTGCCATTCCTGACCATAATTTTCACTCTCCACACTTCATCCCCTCATCTCCTTCCCTTTTGGGATTTTCAGGTATACTAACCAAATAAGTGATTGTCCCTCATTTCATGGGAAGAAGGGGTTGAAGGCCCAAAGTCTTGTAGCTGGAAAAAGATAAAATCAAATTATGAACCTTCTGTATTCTCTCCCAGGGATCATGAGGACAATGAAGTGTCTCTCATAAGAAACTGATGGGACGCGTGAAAAATAATTAATACAAGTGCCAACCAAAGTGGAACATGCGTGGGAAATGTTTTTCATGCTTAGGTAGAATCCCCACACATTGTCTTCAACTTGGGGAAGCATGATGTGACCAGGGCTTCAAACTGGAAACATCTTAAAACAACAAAAGACAATAAATGGGTTTGGAAAAAGGATGCATTGAAAACAAAGGTGCAACACACCATCTATAAAGGCATCCATAAATGAGACACTATGATCCATTATATGTCATGAAACCCATACCCAAAAGTCTTTCCCCTATCCATATCACTTTTTCCACATGACCTAGAGAGGGGTCCACTTGGGAAACACTCCTAAACTTGAGGTACGATTCACCCAATAGGTCGCTTTGTCAACCCTCCCGTACCCAAACTTTGAAAATTGCATAGGGTCTTTGAGCACTTGATTATTTTGATGAGGTGGTTTTGATGTACATGCCTAAATGGATCTTTTATTGACTTGATTTACTTATCATGTTGCATTTTACTTGAGATATTTGGAGGGTGTATTCATTGTTGTTTTAGGAGCTTGCTTGGTGGATAGATTTGGAAGAACAAGCCTACCTTCGGCTTCCTTGGGGCTTGAATCCCACAAGTTGTATACCATGGCCCACACACTGGACAATGATGGTATCCTTTGGAGGCCATGAGAGACACCTTGGAGGATCTATCATAGCCCATTTCCAACCCAACATCTTACACTTAAGGCTAAAATGTCACATTTGAGGAGCTTGACGTCACCCTAGGGCTAGGGTTTTGGTGGTGAAGGACACTTGGCACGTTTTGATGGGAGGAGGCATGGCTTGAAGGAGGAAACCTTAGATAATGAGAGGGAGGTTCTAGAAGGCCCAATGACTTTCATCTTCAACTCCAACAACTTGCAAAAATTGTCAACAAGTCACCTTAGAAGAGGGATGATGTCACATTAAGGTTTCTTGTGTGCATTTTTTTAAGTTAAATTTGAATTTGATAATGTAAATGGGAAAAGTAAGGGTTGTTTACCCCTTACTTTGTGGTTACCCTAAAATTAAGTGGACAAACACTTTTAGGAGGATTTGTATAAATAGAGATCACTTATATTTCATTTTTATGATAACTCTCCCACCTTGGAGAGGGTCCTTGGTTGAGATTTGTGCCCCTTTTGGGATATTTTCTCTATCTCTCTTTGCTACTTTCTCATGTGATGGTTTGTTTTGGCTATTGGATGGATAATTAAGGTGCTATCTTTCTTGGAGACTATTTATTGCTTTTATAGTGGATTTTATTGGTTAAAAGGAGTCTATCTTGTTAATGCTTGGACTACGTAAAGAACCTCTCTTGTTTTTCCTTCTTTTATTGGTTACAAGGTTAACTTGATAATATTTGGGGAATTATAAGGGCATATAACCCCACTAATCCCATCATAATTGTCTTGGAATAATTTTTTGCACAAAGGAATACTAGGAGGAGTAAAGGGGTTTACACCCTCCTAGGGTTTGCCTTAGCTAGTTTTGCTTGCCTTAGGGAGTAAAAGGGATTACACCCCCAAGGAAATAACACAACTAGATATTTGATTTTTAAAGACTCCATAACCCAATAGTTAAAGGCACTAATCTCTTGCATTGGAGAAATAAAATCATTGCATTGTGATACGTAGAATTACAAAATATTGAAATTGTTTAAGTGGGAATCTTTTATGCATGATAAAAGATTGTCAAGGCCACTAGGGCATCTTTTTTCTCCAATGATTTATTGTTTTTGTAATTACTTTAATCTACAACCATTAGGTATGCAGAAAATCACTTCATACTTTCTAAATTTTCTCATGTTCTAACCGTCAAATTTTGCTAGAAAGTTGCCAAGTTAATCTACTAGTTATTGTGCTTCTTTTGAGTGGTTTACTTGAAAGTTTATGTGGTTTGAATTTTTTGTAGTAACAATTTTTTGATACATCCATAAGGCTTCATAAATATCTCTTCAATACTTACATCAAACAACCTTTAAATGTTGCTAAATTCTTGTGTTATCATATTTGAGTTTCACTAGTAATTGCTAGTTAGTCTCTTGCATATTTACTTGGACTTGTAGTGACTTGTTTAGCAGATATTCCATTTATTTCATTGTTGATTTATATCAATATATATTGTTGTTAATTAGGAAAACAAGCTTCACTTTATTTTCCATTGGATTGTTGGGCTTGTATCCCATTTTTTCTTGTGTCTCGGGCAGGTATAATCATCTTCTGCAAGTACTCGAGCTCTTGGAAACCATTGATCACTTTCGAGACTCCTTTCCTAGCCATATTATTAGTAACTTGACCTATAGGGGAATAAATTACATAGTCTCACTTTCCATCTCATTCACCCCTAGGGTCACCCGAGATTCACCCTTTGTGTTGGATTTTTCCTTCACTAAAGTGAGGGGAAGATTTATCTAAGGTGACAGTGGGTGGACTCTCCCACCGTTATTGCCATCTTGTGGATTGGGTAGGGATTTTCCCAACCTATTGTTTGTGTGATAATAATTTCACTTCACTTTCCTTGCAGTCTTTCCTTTGAGATCAATCTTCCACATTTCTTGTTGTCCTCTGTGAGTCGTCCACTCCTTGTGCTGCATAACTATGTCTTCCTTCAACTCCTCAATTCCATGAGATGAAAGGTCTTTAACAATCGGAAGAACCTAATGTTCTTCCTACCCATCTAGCATGGAGGGTTTGAACAACTTCAAATTTTCCACGTTCACCACTGAGCTAATCTACATATAAGGTGGAAGTTTTGGTCTCAAGGTGTTCTCGTTCACTTTCTCAATGATCTCAAATGGACCATATATAAGGAGATTGATTTTCTTTGTTGCTCCTTGCAATCGTTCCTTATAGAGATAGAGCCACACCTTGTCTCCAACATGGATCTCATGATCTTCCATGTGTTGAATGTGTCTGGCTTTGTACAAATGTTGGATTTTCTTGAGCTTCTTCTGAACCCTTAAATGTATATGCCTGATCTTATCCATGAATGTGATTTCCTTCTACTCTCTTCCTTGTAGTATTTCTTCTTCCTTCTACTGTCCATAAACAATATCAAATGGTGAAGGAGGTAAATAACCAAAACAAGTCTCAAAAGGATACTTATTGGTGTAAGAGTGAAGTGATCTATTGTAAGAGTGTTGAATGTAGATTATCTTCTCATCCCAAGTCCTTGGATATTTGTTGTTGTAACCTCTCAACAGGTGCACTAGCATCCTATTTACTACCTTGGTTTGTCCACCAGTTTGAGGATGGAAGGTAGTGGAGTACTTGAACTTGGTATCCATTCTTTCCCAAAGCAGTGTCCCAAATCTTCCCAAGAACCTGTTGTCTCAATCAGATATGGTGGAAGTTGGCAATCTGAAATGTACCCATACATGGCTGAAAAATAGTTCAGTTGATTCTTGTCCAGAGATTGTCTTTTTACAAAGAATGAACACACACATTTTGCTGAAACGGTCCACCACAATGAACAAGTATTCATGGAATCTACGATTCGTAGGTGAACCTCCAAAAAAATCCATGGAGATGCTCTCCCAAGTCATG
>ML791543.1:321520-334457 GCA_009831015.1 Picea engelmannii
CATAGAATTCCTTATCATATGTTGAATATTTAATCTTTGCTTCATTCAGTTTTTCACTGAAGTATGTGACCGACCTGTCATCTTGGCTCAATACCACTCAAATTGCAAACCCACTTACATCACATTTGACCTGAAACGTCTTACTGAAATATGGCAACACCAAAATTGGTTGTTCAATAATCTTCTTTTTCAACAGATCAAAAATTTTCTCTGCTTCTTCTATCCAGTGAAAAAATTTGTGTCATTTCTTCACCGTGTCCATCATCAATGCGCTAATTCCAATGAAATTTCTAGTAAATTTTTTGTAGAAACTAGCTAATCCATGGAAGCTTCGAACCTCAAATACACTTTTCGGTGATGGCCAATTCTTAATTGCCTCTACCTTATCCAGATCCATTTTCACCTCATTCGCAGACATAACAAAACCCAAATAAATGATTTATGTCCTCATAAATGTCAATTTATTCATATTTATCAACAATTTCTCTTGCTGTAATCTCCTCATCACTGTAGCTAAATGATTTAAATGCTCTGCTTCTGTCTTGCTGAAAATTAATATATCGTCAAGATATACAATGATGAATTTTCCTATGAAATCCTTTAGGACTTCATTCATCAATCTCATGAAAGTACTAGGCGCATTTGTTAAGCCAAATGGCATAACAAGCCATTCATACAACCCTTCATTTTTCTTGAATGTTGTTTTCCATTCATCACCTTCTCTCATACGAATTTGATGATATTCGCTTTTCAAATCAATCTTTGAAAAAAAAATTGCTCCACTCAAGCAATCCATCAAATCATCCATCCTTGGCAAAGGAAATCTATATCTAATGGTAATCTTGTTGATTTCCCTTGAGTCTGTACACATCCTCCATCCTCCATATTTCTTTGGGATGAGCATTGTTGGAACATCGTATGGACTCAAGCTCTCTCTAACCAATCCCTTGTCCATTAAGTCATGGACTTGTCTTTTGACCTCTTCATTCTCCTGTGGCGTCAATCTGTATGTTGCTTTGTTTGGAAAACTAGATCCATGTATGAGATAGATGTGTTGACTTATACTTCTGATTGGTGGCAATGAATGAGGTAGTTTGTCCACTACTATATCAACGAATTCTTCCAGTAACTCCTGAATTTCCTTTGGAAAATCATCCACTCTTGTACTAGTTAAAACAATTTTAGGCTCCCTGACCACGATAAATTGTGTATCTTCCTTCTTCTTAACCTCCTTAAGAAGTTCCTTCCCACTCATGAGGAGTACAATGTTATTTACCTCAGGTTTTACTTCTTTATCCTTAATCGGCAACAACATGTGAGTTCTCCCATTCTTCTCTAGGGTGTATGTGTTCTTTCTCCCATCATGAATCACATTCTTGTCATATTGCCACGGTCTACCCAGCAATAGATGACAAACATCCATGGGAATAACATCACATAGTATTTCATCCTTATATCCTCCTATTTTAAATTCAACTAAACATTGTTTAGTGACATTTACCTGAAGTCCTTTTTGTATCCATGAAACTCTGTATGGGCTTGGATGTTCGATAGCCTCCAGCTCCATATTTTCTACCATCTCTGTAGAAACCTGATTGTCTGTGCTACCACTGTCCACGATGACCTTGCATACCGTGTCTTTGGTTTTGCAAGCAGTTCAAAAAAGTTTGTTCCTTTGGGCCGGGTTCTCTTCATCTTTCTCTGGCATTAAGAGAACTTTTCTCATCATCAGTGATCTTCCGCCCTCAGCATCTTCTGCCTCAACATTCCGTCCTTTTGCTTCGGCAATGTGAGTTTCACCACCATCTTTCTTTTTATCTGGACATTCATAAGATTTGTGTCCATTTTTTCCACAGGTAAAGAATTTTATTTCTCCACCTCTGCCTCTTTCTCTTCCTCTGGTTCGAGGAAAGCATTCTTATCAGCATACTGTCCTCTCTGTGAGATTTCACCTCTCTCAGGTTGAGTCTGAGGGTTCTTCCATTCTTCCTTAGGTTTCTGATTCGATCTTGGGCAATTTTTTTGCCTCGGGCTTGACTTTTTCCTCGGCCTCTCTGACCTTGCTTTCGGCTCAACTTTTCTTCAGCTTTTAGAGCCATCTAATAATCATCTTCCACATTTCTAAGGGTCATCATGCTCATCTAATATTGGATGTCATATCTTAGACCATTCATGTACCTGGCAACCTGTTCATCATCACTTTCCCGATGACCTGCAATTATGTTGATCTTGTAGAATTCTTCAGCGTATTCCTTCACTGACATCAACTTCTGTCTCAAATTCTGCATCCTCTGAAATAGAGTAATTTGATAATCCTTGGGTATAAATTTTGCCTTCATTTTTGCAAGCATTCTATCCCAACTCTTTATTTTTTGCTTTCCTTTGCAGCGTATGTCATCTTGCAGTTCATCCCACCATAATGTTGCATGCCCTTTAAGTCTTGTGACAACATGTTTGACCTTCTTGTCTTCCTCGACATCCTCATAGTCAAAATATTTATCCAGAGCTCTAATCCAGTCTAGAATTTCTTCAACGTCTAAGTTCCCTGCATACATGGGAATCTCCATTTTTGCCTTGGCACTTATCCTTGCAACAACTCTGAATAGGCATTCATCTGTTGCATCTTTTTCTGCAACTTCTTCTCCCTCGTTTCTAGCTTCATTTTCACTTTTATCCTCACTGACATCCCCAACATTAACTGTGCACCTCTATGCTATCTCCATGGCATCAAGCCTAGCACGTAGTTCGCGCATTTCCCTCTCCACTGTTGGATCAGGCATTGGCCTATCTCATCTTCTCGGTGGCATGGCTGAGAAATTTCTCTTTTCTCTACTACAGAAAGCAAAGAAATTGTTCTGCGCTCTGATACCACTTTACGCAAACCCCCAATCCTCAGAATCGAGGTCCGCATAGGATCCTCACTATAGCCACATCGAGGGTTAACTGACCCCTTCATTTAAGCCACAAAGGACTTCGGATTTCAAGGTTTCACGATCCCTGATGTCAAGCTCCTCGACTCTTCCACTTGTCGAAACCCAAAATGCCGATACACTAAATATCTGATCATGTTCTGCTCTTGTATTGAGTTTTTCGCCTTTTCGGAGTTCTGAACTTCATGATTTCGCAACTCCTGATGTAAACCCTCTGATTCTCTAACCTCCGCAAACCCTGAAATCCGAAACAATATTTCCAACGGGAACAACAACTATAATCCTCCCTTCGATCTGACGGCTCACGTGATTTCGGACTTTCGGGTACCGGGAGTCCAAGACTCTCGATCCCAGAACACTATCCTCTCGGGTTCCCGAACCCCAAGACACCGAATTGTCGAAACATCCCTTCATGCTATTTCGCATTCTGCAACTTCGGGGGTTCGCATGTGAAGAGTCCAAACTCTTGCCAATGGGAATGTCAAAATCCAGATTCCCAAAATGCTGACAATATCCTGCCGCGACTTCAGATATCGAGCTTTTCTCTCTCCTGCATCCTGATCACACGTCCTCAGGACCTCCGAAATCCCGAACTTTGAAGTTCCAAAATTTTGACCTCGTCACTCTTCCTTTATACACAAAACTCTTTTCACATTTAGGGGATTTGGTCAACCAAAGGTTTTGGCTCGCACTCCGAACTTACGAACTCTGAATCCCCGAAATGATCTGACAGCTCCAACAGATCAAGATCAATGTCCCACGTTGATTTTGGGTACCAAAGTGATGGGTTTGTTTTCCCTTATCCACCTTGCAGATTTTGTAGATCCTATGGTCCTCGCTGTTTTGGGGATTCTCCACAGAGAATTTTGACCGCCTGACTCTTTCCTCAAGAACCTCTGCGAAATGAATGAATGTCGCCTCCCTCTGACCTTCCTTCTTCAAAAAAACTTCACTTCGCTTCCCTTTGAATACTTCAAAGGCACTACCCCTTATGAGCTTCTCTGATACGTTCAAATATCGAAAAAGGGCTTCTTCTTGCACTCCTTGCGGCAGGCCTTCAAATACTACTGTGTATTTGAATCTCTCGACTTTGTGCAATTTCTCTGCAACAACAATCCTTCCACTCCCCTTTTTGTTGATAAGTCCTAAGACTTCCAATGCTTGCTCACTCCTTTCACGGCTCCTGTGCTCCACTTTACACTTCTGTTGAGAATAACAGTATCACTCCTGAGCTTTCATAGATGGACTCTGAACCTTCGTCAATGCACTCCTTGCGGACGTTTCATTGCACTTCTTGCAGAAAAAATTCTCTTAGGAAGAGAAACAATTGAAACTCATTCTCTTTCTCTCTCAGAATTTAAACATTCAACTTAAAAACATATATTCACGTACAGCATAATAACAAATGCATGACAGAGAAAGTAAGAACTGTAAGCAAACCATTCAACATGTATACACAGAAATCATCATGACACCATGAACCTGAATCAAAGTTTCATATATTAATTCAGAACTTATGTACATGGGTTCTTCTTTACCACTCCTCTGCTACAACTCTCCTCTGCTCTATGCTAATGCTACAATGATCTAATTCTGAATGCCATAATGATACAAAGATGAGGGTGTCTATAGTCGTTTTCCCTCCTGTTCCTAAAACTGTCTAATCTGAAATTTAAATCTAGCTACTTTCATTAATTATTCATAAATGCCTTAACTTTTTATAGATGAGAGCAATCGCTCATGATCTGTTTACAATATGCAAGTATGCTTTCCTTTAACTATCACATTAATGTTTCAAAAATATTTCAAAACATGTAAAATGTGTGTTTCATTTTCTAGCTGTCTTCTGCCTTCAGTCTCGCTTGGTTGGCTGCTTGTGATGCTCCTGCATCATACTCCCTTGCTTGAAGATTTTCATGAACTCTTGGTCATGATCTCTTGAACGGTCTATCCATGCTTCTGAATTTCTGCTTCATCTTCCCAGCTGGCATCTTCAACTGAATGTCCCTTCCATTTGACCAAGTATTCAAAATACTCTTTCCTCTTGGTCTTCCTGCTGACCCTGTTATCAAGTATACTTTCCATCTGTGTCTTTGCAGCTACAGGGATTTTTTTAGTTCACTGAACCTCCATTTGTTCATTGTCTGCTCCTACTTCTTCAGCTCTGTAAGGGTTCAAATCTGAGATGTTGAATATCGGTGAAATTCCGATACCATCAGGTAATTCAATCTCATGTGCATTTGCCCCAAATTTCTTCAAGACCTTGCATGGTCCAATCTTTTTCATTCTCAGTTTGTTATATGTTCCCCTTGGGAACCTCTCCTTCCTCAGATATGCAAGAACCAGATCACCAACTTCAAACTAAAGTTCTCGCCTGTGTTGATCTGCTCTACGTTTATACTTTTGACTCGAATTTTTAAATGTTCCCTCACTTGGGTGTGAAGTTCCTTCATTGCTTCTGCAAAATCCTCTGCACTAGCTCTTCTAGTCTCATTCTATTCTGAATCCTTTAATTCAAACACTCCCCTGGGTTGCATTCCATAAACAATCTAAAATGGACTCTACCCTGTGCTTTTGTTGATTGAATCATTGTAAGCAAATTCTGCCTATGGCAGAATGTGATCCCACTGACTGTGGTGTTCAGTCACTAGGCTCCTTAGCAAATCTCCCAAGCTTCTGTTCACAACTTTTGTTTTCCCATCAATCTGAGGATGATGTGCTAAGCTAAATGACAAAATTGTCCCTAGCTTCTTCCATAAAGTCCTCCAGAAATGTCCCACGAACTTGGTATCTCGATCCGAAACAATACTCCTTGGTAAGCTATGAAGTCTGACAACTTCCTTTAAAAATAGGTTCGCAATATGTGTTGTGTCGCTGGTTTTCTGACATGGTATAAAATGTGCCATCCTTGAAAATATGTCTAGCACCACAGAGATTGAATCAAATCATCTTTGTTTTCTTGGCAACCCCAATATAAAATCCATGCTTATGACATCCCACAGCCTTTCAGGTATGGGTAATGGTTGATACAACCCTGTATTCTGCCTTTTTCCTTTTGTGTGCTGACAAATTCTACATCTGTCCACAAATCTTTTGACATCTGTCTTCATCCCTGGTCAAAAATATGAGCCATTCAGTTTTGAGAATGTCTTATCATGACCGAAGTGTCCGACCAATCCTCCATTGTGTTTTTCTTTCAGCAGATTCTCCCTCATGGAGCATTTTGGAATACATAATTGATTGCCTCTGAATAATAATCCATCCTGGATCATATATTTAGTCCATTGACTTCTTTCCCTGAGAATTGGATTCTCAGATGCCTCATATGCCTCTTTAAAATCTAGATCGTCTCTGTACATTTCTTTGAGATTATCAAAACCCAAAGTTTTGACTCTGAATTCCTGCATCAACAAACATTTCCTAATCAAAGCATCAACAACTTTGTCAGCAGTTCTAGAAATATGTTTAATTACAAAAGTAAAATTTTGCATATATTCAACCCATTTTGCATGCTCTTGGTTCAACTTTTCCTGTTGATTCACAAATTGTAAAGCATGATTATCACTGTACAAAACAAACTCTTTAGGGACCAAATAATGTCTCCATTTCTTCAGTGCTTGTATGACTGCATAGAATTCCTTGCTATATGTTGAATATTTAATCTTTGCTTCATTCAGTTTTCCACTGAAGTATGTGATTGTCCTGTCGTCTTGGCTCAAGACCGCTCCAATTGCAAACCCACTTGCATCACATTTGATCTGAAATGTATTATTGAAATATGGAAACACCAAAATTGGTTGTTCAATAATCTTATTTTTCAACAGATCGAAACTTTTCTCTGCTTCTTCTGTCCAGTGAAAAGATTTGTGTTTTTTCTTCACTGTGTCCATCATCGGTGCGCTAATTCCATTGAAATTTCTGATAAATTTCTTGTAGAAACTAGCCAATCCATGGAAGCTTCAAACCTCAAATACACATTTTGGTGATGGCCAATTCTTAATCGCATCTACCTTATCCAGATCCATTTTCAGCTCATTCGCAGAGATAACAAAACCCAAATAAATGAGTTTTGTCCTCATAAATGTTGATTTATTCATATTTATCAGCAATTTCTCTTGCTATAATCTCCTCCTCACTGTAGCTAAATGCTTTAAATGCTCTGCTTCTGTCTTGCTGAAAATTAATATATCGTCAAGATATACAATGACGAATTTTCCTATGAAATCCTTCAGGACTTCATTCATCAATCTCATGAAAGTACTGGGCGCATTTGTTAATCCAAATGGCATAACAAGCCATTCATACAGCCCTTCATTTGTCTTGAAGGTTGTTTTCCATTCCTCGCCTTCTCTCATATGAATTTGATGATATCCGTTTTTCAAATCAATCTTTGAAAAAAAAATTGCTCCACTCAAGCAATCCATCAAATCATCCATCCTTGGCAAAGGAAATCTATATCTGATGGTAATCTTGTTGATTGCCCTCGATTCTGTACACATCCTCTAGCCTCCATCTTTCTTTGGTCTGGGCACTTTTGGAACAACGCATAGACTCAAGATCTCTCTAACCAATCCCTTGTCCATTAAGTCTTGGACTTGTCTTTTGACCTCTTCATTCTCCTGCGGCGTCAATCTGTATGCTGCTTTGTTTGGTAAACTAGCTCTAGGTATGAGATCGATGTGATGAATTATACTTCTGATTGGTGGCAACGAATGAGGTAGTTTGTCCACTATTATATCAGTGAATTCTTCCAGTAACTCCTTGATTTCCTTTGGCAAATCATCCACTCTTGTACTGATTATAACAATTCTAGGCTTCCTGACCACGATAAATTGTGTATCTTCCTTCTTCTTAACCTCCTTAAGAAGTTCCTTCCCACTCATGAGGAGTACAATGCTATTTACCTCAGGTTTTACGTCTTTATCCTTAATCGACAACACCATGTGAGTTCTCCCATTCTTCTCCAGGGTGTATGTGTTCTTTCTCCCATCATGAATCACATTCTTGTCATATTGCCACGGTCTACCCAGCAATAGATGACAAACATCCATTCGAATAACATCACTTATTATTTCATCCTTATATCCTCCTATTTTAAATTCAACTAAACATTGTTTAGTGACATTTACTTGATGTCCTTTTTGTATCCATGAAACTCTGTATGGGCTTGGATGTTCGATAGCCTCCAGCTCCATCTTTTCTACCATCTCTGTAGAAACGTGATTGTCTGTGCTACCACTGTCCACGATGACCTTGCATACTGTGTCTTTGGTTTTGCAAGCAGTTCAAAAAAGTTTGTTCCTTTGGGATGGGTTCTCTTCATCTTTCTCTGGCGTTAAGAGAACTTTTCTCATCATCAGTGATCTTCCGCCCTCAGCATCTTCTGCCTCAACATTCTATCCTTGTGCTTCAGCAATGTGAGTTTCACCACCATCTTTCTTTTTATCTGGACATTCATAGGATTTGTGTCCATTTTTTCCACAGGTAAAGCATTTTAATCTCCACCTCTGCCTTTTTCCCTTCCTCTGGTTTGAGGAAAAGCATTCTTATCAGCATATTGTCCTCTCTGTGAGCTTCCACCTCTCTCATGCTGAGTCTGAGGGTTCTTCCACTCTTCCTTAGGTTTTTGATTCTTGTCTTGGGCAATTGTTTTGCCACGGGCTTGACTTTTGCCTTGGCCTCTCTGACCTTGCTTTCGGCTCAGCTTTTCTTTAGCTTTCAGAGCCATCTGATAAGAATCTTCCACATTTCTAAGGGTCATCATGCTCATCTCATCTTGGATGTCATATCTCAGACCATTCATGTACCTAGAAACCTTTTCATCATCACTTTCCCGATGACCTTCCATGATGTTGATCTTGTAGAATTCTTTAGTGTACTCCTTCACTGACATCAACTTCTGTCTCAAATTATGCATCCTCCGAAACAGAGTAATTTGATAATCCTTGGGTATGAATTTTGCCTTCATTTTTTTAACCATTCTATCCCAACTATTGATTTTCTGCTTACCTTTACAACATCTGTCAGCCTGCAGTTCATCCCACCATAATGTTGCATGCCCTTTAAGTCTTGTGACAACATGTTTGATCTTCTTGTCTTCCTCAACATCCTCATAGTCAAAATATTTATCTAGAGCTCTAATCCAGTCTAGAAGTTCTTCAACGTCCAAGTTCCCCTCATACATGGGAATCTCCATTTTTTCCCTGGCACCTATCCTTGCAACAGCCCTGAATAGGCGTTCATCTGCTGCAACTTCTTCTCCCTCGTTTCCAGCTTCATTTTCACTTTCATCCTCGCCAACATCCCCAGCATTAACTATGCGCCTCTGTGTTGCCTCCATGGCATCAAGCCTGGTACGTAGTTCGCGCATTTCCCTTTCCACTACTGGATCAGGCATTGGCCTATCTCTTCTTCTCGATGGCATGGCTGATAAATTTCTCTTTTATCTGTTACAGAAAGCAAAGAAATTGTTTTGGGCTCTGATACCAATTTATGCAAACCCCCAATCCTCAGAATCGAGGTCCACACAGGATCCTCACTACAACCACGCCAAGGGTTAACCAACCCCTTCGTTTAAGCCACAAAGGATTTCAAATTTCAGGGTTTCGCGATCCTTGAGGTCGAGCTCCTTGACTCTTCCACTTGCCGAAACCCGATATGCCGATACGCCAAATCTCTTATCATGTTCTGCTCCTATATCGGGTTTTTTGCCTTTTCGGGCTTTCGAACTTCGCGATTTCATGACTCCTGATGTAAAGCCTCTGGTTCTCTAACCTCTGCAAACCCTGAACTTCGAAACAATATTTCCAACAAGATCAACAGCTATAAGACTCCCTTCAATCTGACGGTCCACGTGATTTTGGACTTTCGGGTACCGGGAGTCCAAGACTCTTGATCCTAGAACACTGTCCTCTCGGGTTCCCGAACCCCGAGACACTGAATTGCCGAAATGTCCCTTCACGTTGTTTCACGTTTCACAACTTTGGGGGTTCTCATGTGAAGAGTCTGAACTCTTTTCAATGGGAATGTCGAAATGTGGATTCTCGAAATTCCTACAATATCCTGTCGCAACTTCAGATTTTGGGCTTTTCTCTCCCCTGCGTCCCGATTACAGGTCCTCAAGACCTCCGAAATCCTGAACTCCAAAGTTATGAAATTCTGACCTCGTCGCTCTTCCTTTATACATGAAACTCTTTTCGTGTTTCGAGGATTTGCTCAACCAAAGGTTTTGGCTCGCACTCCGGACTTACGAACTCCGAATCCCCGAAATGATCTGACAGCTCCAACAGATCAAGATCAACGTCCCACATTGATTTTGGGTACCAAAGTGATGGGTTTGTTTGCACTTATCCACCTTGCAACTTCTGTAGATCCTATGGTCCTCGCTGTTTCGGGGATTCTCCACAAAGAATTCCGACCGCCCGACTCTTTCCTCAAGAACCTCTGTGAAATGAACAAATGTCCGCTCACTGTGACCTTCCTTCTTCAAAGAAACTTCACTTAGCTTCCCTTTGAATACTTCAAATGCACTACACCTTCTGATCTTCTCTGATACATTCAAATCTTGAAAAAGGGCTTCTGCTCGTACTCCTTGCGACATGCCTTCAAATACTACTGCGTATTTGAATCTCTCGACTCTGTGCAATTCCTTTGCAACAAAAATCCTTCCATTCCCCTTTTTGTTGATAAGTCCTAAGACTTTCAATGCCTGCACACTCCTTGCATGGCTTCTGTGCTCCACTTTTCACTTCTATTGAGAACAACAGTGTCCCTGCTGAGCTTTCAGAGATGGACTCTGAACCTTTGTCAATGCACTCCTTGCGGACGTTTCACTGCACTTCTTGCAGGAAATTCTCTCAGGAAGAGAAACAATTGAAACTCATTCTCTTTCTCTCTCATAATTTAAACATCCAACTTAAAAACATATATTCACATACAGTATAATAATAAATGCATGACAGAGAGAGTAAGAACTGTAAGCAAACCATTCAGCATGTATACATAGAAATCATCATGACACCATGAACCTGAATCAAAGTTTCATATATTAATTCAGAACTTATGTACAAGGGTTCTTATTTACAACTCCTCTGCTACAGCTCTCCTTTGCTCTATGCTAATGCTACAATGATCTAATTCTGAATGCCATAATGATACAAAGATGAGGGTGTCTATAGTCGTTTTCCCTACTATTCCTAAAACTGTCTAATCTGGAATTTAAATCTACCTACTTTCATTAATTATGCATAAATGCCTTAACTTTTTACAGATGAGAGCAATTGCTCATGATCTGTTTATAATATGCAAGTACACTTCCCTTTAACTATCACATCAATGTTTCAAAAATATTTCAAAACATGTAAAATGTGTGTTGCATTTTCCAGCTGTCTTCTGCCTTCATGCTCGCTTGGTTGGCGGTTTGTGATGCTACCACATCATACTCCCTTGCTTGAAAATTTTAATGAACTCCTGTTCATGAGCTCTTGCACGGTTTGTCCATTCTTTTGAATTTCTGCTTCATCTTCCCAGCTGGCATCTTCAACTGGATGTCCCTTCCATCTGACCAAGTATTCAAAATACTCTTTCCTCTTGGTCTTCCTGCTGACCCTGTTATCAATTATACTTTCCATTTTTGGCTTTGCAGCTACAGGAATTTGTTTAGTCCATTGAACCTCTGCCTATTCATTGTTTTCTCCTTCTTCTTCAGCTCTCTAAGGGTACAAATATAAGACGTTGAATATCGGTGAAATTTCGATCCCATCGGGTAATTCAATCTCATGTGCATTTGCCCCAAATTTATTCAAGACCTTGCATGGTCCAATCTTTTTCATTTTCAGTTGTTATATGTTCCCCTTGGGAACCTCTCCTTCCTCAGATGTGCAAGAACCAGATCACCAACTTCAAATTGAAGTTCTCGTCTGTGTTGATTTGCTCTACGTTTATACTCTTGACTCGAATTTTGTAAACGTTCCCTCACTTGGCTATGAAGTTCCTTCATTGCTTCTGCAAAATCCTCTGCACTAGAACTTCTAGTTTCATTTTGTTCCAAATCCTTCAATTCAGACACTCCCCTGGATTTCATTCCATAAACAATCTAAAATGGACTCTGCCCTATGCTTCTGTTGATTGAATCATTGTAAGAAAATTGTACCTGTGGAAAAATGTGATCCCACTGACTGTGGTTTTTAGTCACTAGGCTCCTTAGCAAATCTCCCAAGATTCTGGTCACAACTTTTGTTTGTCCATCAGTCTAAGGATGATATGCTGAGCTAAATGACAAACTTGTCACCAGCTTCTTCCATAAATTCCTCCAGAAATGTCCCATGAACATGGTATCTCGATCCGAAACAATACTTATTGGTAAGTCGTGAAGTCTTACAACTTCCTTGAAAAACAGGTTCGCAATATGTGTTGCGTCACTGGTTTTCTGACATGGTATAAAATGTGCCATCTTTGAAAATCTTTCTACCACCACAATGATTGAATCAAATCCTCTTTGTGTTCTCAGCAACCCCAATATAAAATCCATGCTTACAACATCCCACGGCCTTTCAGGTATGGGTAATGTTTGATACAACCCTATATTCATCCTTTCTCCTTTTGTGTGCTGACAAATTCTACATCCGTCCACAAATATTTTGACATCTTTCCTCATCCCTGGCCAAAAATATGAGCCATTCAGTTTTGAGAACGTCTTATCATGACCGAAGTGTCTCGCCAATCCTCCACTGTGTTTTTCTTTCAGCAGATTCTCCCTCATGGAGAATTTGGATTACATAATTGATTACCTCTGAATAATAATCCATCTTGGATCATATATTCAATCCATTGACTTCTGTCCCTGAGAATTGGATTCTCAGATGACTCATACGCCTCTTTAAAATCTGGATCCTCTCTGTACATTTCTTTGAGATTATCAAAACCAAAAGTTTTGACTCTGAATTCCTGCATCAACAAACATTTCCTACTCAAAGCATCAACAACTTTGTTAGCAGTTCCAGAAATAT
>ML791543.1:336430-355278 GCA_009831015.1 Picea engelmannii
TTCTTCCTAAAGATTCCATCCTTGTGCTTTGGCAATGTGAGTTTCACCACCATCTTTATTTTTATCTGGACATTCATAGGATTTGTGTCCATTTTTTCCATAGGTAAAGCATTTTATTTCTCCACCTCTGCCTCTTCCTCTTCCTTTGGTTCGAGGAAAAGCATTCTTATCAGCATACTATCCTCTATGTGAGCTTCCACCTCTCTCATGCTGAGTTTGAGGGTTCTTCCACTCTTCCTTAGGTTTCTGATTCCTGTCTTGGGCAATTGTTTTTCCTTGGGCTTGACTTTTGCCTCAGTCTCTCTGACCTTGCTTTCAGCTCAGCTTTTCTTCAGCTTTGAGAGCCATCTGATAAGCATCTTCCACATTTCTAAGGGTCATCATGCTCAACTCATCTTGGATGTCATATCTCAGACCATTCATGTACCCAACAACCTTTTCATCATCACTTTCTTGATGACCTGCCCTGATGTTGATCTTGTAGAATTCTTCAGTGTATTCCTTCACTGACATCAGCTTTTGTCTCAAATTCTGCATCCTCTAAAACAGAGTAATTTGATAATCCTTGGGTATGAATTTTGCCTTCATTTTTGCAACCTTTCTATCCCAACCCTTGATTTTCTGCTTGCCTTTACAGCGTCTGTCAGCCTGCAGTTCATCCCACCATAATGATGCATGCCCTTTAAGTCTTGTGACAGCATGTTTGACCTTCTTGTCTTCCTCGACATCCTCATAGTCAAAATATTTATCCAGGGCTCTAATCCAGTCTTGAAGTTCTTCAACGTCTAAGTTCCCCTCATACATGGGAATCTCCATTTTTGCCCTGGCACCTATCCTTGCAACAGCCTTGAATAGGCATTCATTTGCTGCATCTTCTGCTGCAACTTATTCTCTCTCGTTTCCAGCTTCATTTTCACTTTCAGCCTCGTTGACATCCCCAGCACTAACTGTATGCCTCTATGTTGTCTCCATGGCATCAAGCCTGACACGTAGTTCCCGCATTTTCCTTTCCACTGCTGGGTCAGGGATTGGCCTATCTCTTCTTGTCGTCGGCATGGCCGAGAAATTTCTCTTTTCTCTGCTACAAAAAACAAAGAAATTGTTCTGGGCTCTAATACCACTTTACGCAGACCCCCAACCCCCATAATCGAGGTCCACACAGGATCCTCACTACAACCATGCCGAGGGTTAACTAACCCCTTCGTTTAAGCCACAAAAGAATTCAGATTTCGGGGTTTCACGATCCCTGATGTCGGGCTCCTCGACTCTTCCACTTGCCGAAACCCAAAATGCTGATACACCAAATCTTTGATCACGTTCTGCTCCTGTATCGGGTTTTTCGCCTTTTTGGGGTTCCGAACTTCATGATTTCACGACTCCTGATGTAAAGCCTCCGGTTCTCTAACCTCTGCAAACCCTAAACTCTGAAACAATATTTCCAATGGGATCAATAGCTATAAGCCTCCCTTCGATCTGACGACCCACGTGATTTTGGACTTTCCGGTGCTGGGAGTCCAAGACTCTCGATCCCAGAACACTGTCCTCTCGGGTTCCCAAACCCTGAGACACCGAATTGTCGAAAAATCCCTTCACACTATTTCGCGTTTAGCAACTTCGGGGGTTCTCATGTGAAGAGTCTGAACTCTTGTCAACGGGAATGCCAAAATCTCGATTCCCGAAATGCTGACAATATCCTACCGCAACTTCAGATTTCTAGCTTTTCTCTCCCCTGCGTCCCAATCACACGTCCTCAGGACCTCTGAAATCCCGAACTTTGAAGTTCCGAAATTCTGACCTCTTCGCTCTTCCTTTATACATGAAACTCTTTTCGCGTTTCAGGGATTTGGTCAACCAAAGGTTTTGGCTCGCACTTCGGACTTACGAACTCCGAATCCCCGAAATGATCTGACAACTCCAACAGATCAAGATCAATGACCCACGTTGATTCTGGGTACCAAAGTGATGGGTTCGTCTGCCCTTATCCACCTTGCAGATTTTGTATATCTTACGGTCCTCGCTGTTTCAGGGATTCTCCATAGAGAATTTCGACCGCCCGACTCTTTCCTCAAGAACCTCTGCGAAATGAACAAATGTCCACTCATCGTGACCTTCCTTCTTCAAAGCAACTTCACTTCGCTTCCCTTTGAATAATTCAAAGGCACTACCCCTTCTGAGCTTCTCTGATACATTCAAATCTCGAAAAAGGGCTTCTTCTCGCACTCCTTACGGTAGGCTTTCAAATAATACTGTGTATTTGAATCTCTCGACTCTATGCAATTCCTCTGCAACAACAATCCTTCCACTCCCCTTTTTGTTGACAAGTCCTAAGACTTCCAACGCCTATGCACTCCTTGCACGGCTCCTGTGCTCCACTTTGCACTTCTGTTGAGAACAATGGTATCCCTCCTAAGCTTTCAGAGATGGACTCTAAACCTTCGCCAGCGCACTCCTTGCGGACATTTCACTGCACTTCTTGCAGGAAATTCTCTCAGGAAGAGAAACAATTGAAACTCATTCTCTTTCTCTCTCATAATTTAAACATTCAACTTAAAAACATATATTCACATACAGCATAATAACAAATGCATGATAGAGAGAGTAAGAACTGTAAGCAAACCATTCAGCATGTATACACAGAAATCATCATGACACCATGAACCTGAATCAAAGTTTCATATATTAATTCAGAACTTATGTACATGGGTTCTTCTTTACAACTCCTCTGCTACAGCTCTCCTTTGCTCTATGCTAATGCTACAATGATCTAATTCTGAATGCCATTATGATACAAAGATGAGGGTGTCTATAGTCGTTTTCCCTCTTATTCCTAAAACTGTCTAATATGGAATTTAAATCTACCTACTTTCATTAATTATGCATAAACGCCTTAACTTTTTACAGATGAGAGAAATCGCTCATGATCTGTTTACAATATGCAAGTACGCTTCCCTTTAACTATCACATTAATGTTTCAAAAATATTTCAAAACATGTAAAAAGTGTGTTGCATTTTGCAGCTGTCTTCTGCCTTCATGCTCGCTTGGCTGGCTGCTTATGAAGCTCCTGCATCAATATATATACACATCATTATGTTGGGGTAAAATGGGGATGTTACATTCCCCTCCCCCTACAAAATGGATTGTCCTTAGTTCACATAACCATGCATAATTTCATAATTACGTACACAATTTTTTACAACTAAATACTCGATACCTTTGCAATTCACAGATCTGTACCAATTCCAACCATCAATATCACTTCCTTACAATCCACAAGACCCAAGGAAGTGTACCCCTTCACTTCTCGTAGTCCTTTGGGTTGTACCATCTCCCTTTCAAGCCAATGCATAGATAGGACAAGAAACATCTGAGATGTGGCTCGAGTAATTCTTAGTTGCCAAAATTGAGTCTTTATTCACTTATGTACACATGTACATTCATCTTTCTTCAAAACTTTCAAAAATTTGGTCCACTAAACCTTTACCAGTCCGGTGAATTTGTTCTAGAGCACCTTAACTTTCTGCTCTAGGATGCACATTGGCTCCACCCAAAAATCCCCTTTGTGCTCCACCTACATCACGGTACAATCAATTTCATGATCAAGATCATGTATAGACCTATTTAATAAAGAAACATGGAACACATTATGAATTCTCATGGATATAGGTAATACTAACATGTATGCAATTGGGCCTATCCTCTTTAGGATTTCAAATGGCCTGGAATATCTTGCTACTAATTTTGGGCAACTTCCCGGCTTCAGCGGGCTTCTTTTGGATTTAACCATCAAGATTACATGCTCTGCCATGTTGAATTCTTTACATGTCCTTGTTTTATCAAAATGACTCTTCTACCTGCCTTGAGCAACTTTCATATTTTTCTTGATATTAACCATTTTCTCCTTCATTTACCTCAAAAAATCTGGCCCAAAAACAACTATGTCTGTTGGATTATACTAGCTCACTGGTGTGTTATATTTTCTACCATATAGAGCTTCAAATAGACTCATCTTCAATTATTATTGATATATGTTATTGTAGGAAAACTCAACTAGATGAAAATAGTCTTCCCACTTCAAAGGCTTGTACATTACATACATTCTCAACATATCCTTGATTATTTGGTTAGTCATTTCGGTCTACCCATTTGACTTTGAATGATATGTTGTACTAAAATTAAGATTGGTCTGGAATCCCTTAATAAACCCCTTCCAGAAGTTGGAGGTAAATTTGGGATCTCTATCTAATACTATTGTTTTAGGCACTCCATGCAGCCTAATGACTTCCTTCATATACATCTCTAATATTGGTTTCCTTATAAGTTACCTTGACTGGAATGAAATGTGTTGTAACAATCATGTTTCCCTCAGCTTGTAATTATTCATGATTAATGAATTCCATGCAATGGCATGCAAACAATGTAAATGTATTATTGTTTAATTGTCACTACCAACAACTGACTGTGGGGGTGAAGCCTTGAGCATTGGCCATGATACCACTAGAGGAAAGAGTGAGGAAACATAGAGAGGGGTTCATCATGCTAAGATGACCCAATCCTCCTTGTTGAAATATTTGATTTGGTATAATAAGCCTTAACCTGATCCCAAGGATAGATCAGTTAATGAGAAAAAGGACTGGTGGTTGAGCAACCAACTACCCTAATGAATGAAAGCATGGAGGGCTTGGTTGACCCAATAATAAGTTGTAACCAAAGGTACCCAGTGTACCATTCAACAACCCCTGAGGTTGACCCGAGTTCCTTCTGTCAGAAGGAAGTGGACAGGTTGAGAAATTTCCAGATTTTGTGTAGGAGATGCGGAAGGAGATAGGAAAGGGGATGCCTAGAAGGATGGCCTCAGAGGATGGAGGCAAGAGTGTGCAGTCTTCATATGCATAGAATAAGAAATCAAGGAGATTTTGGGCATCGGAGGAAGAAATATACTTCGAGAGAATGCACACGGGAGTGTAAAAAATTCCCTGGTGGTATCATGGCTTGGCACGAGGGTGGCCTAAAACCGAAGTAATCGATCATGCATATCCTATGGTTGGGTGGAAAGGTGAACACCCACAGTCAGTTGTTGGATACATCTTATGAAAATAAAAGTATCTCATATACTCTATGTTTTGTATGGTTGGATGCTTGTAAGTGTACTGTGGAATTGTATGCCTGGTTAATAGTGTGAATGTTTATTTCTTGACGAGTCTTGGAACTTGAAATAAAAAGGGAAACTGTATGGTTGGATGCTTACAAGTGTACTGTGGAATTGTATGCCCGGTTAATAGTGTGAATGTTTATTTCTTGACGAGTCCTGGAACTTGAAATAAAAAGGGAAACTGTATGGTTGGTTGCATCCTTTGGTTGTACTCATGAATGGTTATCCATGTTGGAGGATTGAACTCCTATATTATTGTAAGTGTCGTTGTGGCTATTTATGCATACATACATATATCTATACACATGTGTCTCGCAGTCTTTGGACCCTTGGAACAAAGGAACCTTGCAGGAAAACATGAAGCAGAGGCACCCTGTGTAGGATAAGGAGTTCCTTGGACCAAAGAAAGAATTCTTGAAACTTGTTAAGCCTTGAAAGGACTTGGAGAAACCCTTGTGAAATGGATTAAGTTCCTAATCGAATTGTTAAGTTGGAGAAAGACCCATGTTTTTCCTCGGAGGATTGTGACCATCGATTTGGCATGGCAGTTAGATATAGACCCTTTATCGGTGCAGGGGGAATAATTGAATATCGACCATAGATCTAGCGAGATAATAGATCCTAACCTTCCACTGTAGGGTGTCATTCGGGGTAAAACACATAGGCGAGCTCTGATGGGGAGACTCTGAGGTGATATATGGACCCTTGATTGGATCAAAGGTAAGTTTTATTTGAACCGTCACTTTGTGGTAAAGACCCAAAATTTTCCTTAACAAGTGATAAATACTTGTCACACCTCAGACAAATCATAGTTGTTGATTTGGTGTGGCGACAAGATCTAGTCGTTGATCAGGGCGGAGGCGAGACTTGGGCTAGACCATATCTCGATCGTCGATCTAGCGAGATAAAATGATCCTAGTCATTCTTCAGAGGACGTCGTTCGGAGTTAGTTGCAGACCCGAAGGAGATGCAATCTAAAGGATGGACTCCGAGGAATGATCAAGATCGTAGATCAACAAAAGAAAGATCAGATCCTAACCGTTGGTTTGAAATATAAGCCTACGAATTGAGGAGAATCGTACACCAAATGACAATGGGTCAATGGAAATAGGTCCATGTGGCATATGGAGAATTGGTCCATGTGTCACATGGGCATTGTGCTATGTGTCAAGAATAATCAAGTTTTTAGGTAGGACCTTGTTTTGGTTTATAAGTGCCACATGTCATGCCAGGTGGAAAGGCTACGAGTCAAGACAGGTGGCAACCAAGATGAATATAAGTGGACATGTGTTAATTTTCAATTTGTAGTATGGTCCAAGTATGAGCCTCGCCGGTTTCATACCTAAGGACAGGTGTCTTAATCCTTTCCATTGGATATCCAGTGAAGAGATCCTGACCATTCTTCGTAGAGTGTTATTCAAAGTGATTTACAGAGATACATTCTGATGGAGGAGCTTTGAGAGGAGATCGAGATCGTTGATCTTTCGAGATCAAAGAAGCTCTGAGATGCAATCGTGACCATTGATCCACTGGGATCGAAGGAGCTCTGAGAGGAGATCTAGACTGTTGATCTACCAAAATCAAAGGGACTCAGTAGACGATCTAGGTCATTGATCTTTAGTTAAGGGCTCAAAAGGATGATGTGGATGGTGCCATGTGTCAAGCATAGAAGGTGCCATGTGTCAAGCATGGCTGGTGCCATGTGACATAGTGATCTCACACCTGTAGGTGAGATTCTACTGGAAATATGAATATCACGTGTCAGGTGGAAATAGTGCCATGTGTCATGAAAATATGACATCACGTGTCAAGAGGATTTATCACATGCAGGTGGAAATCTGAGAAGATATGGGTCATTCGTCGGAGTTTGAAGGGTCGGCAAGTTTATGTGTTGGCCAAGAATGTCGATGAAGATAAAGACATTAGTGACACGATGAGAGTCATTGATATACTGTTGGGAAAAAGAGATCTTCATCATTGATTGTTGAGAGAATCTTCTGAGAGTAGAGGAAGAAAAATTATGTCAAGATTACGTGTGGGTGCCATCATGGCAGCGAGTGTGTCCAAGTGGTGACCAATGTCACTACGTAATTGATCGATGAGGAAAGATGGGTCTCGTTAGACAAGAAGGTCCTGCATTCCATTGTTTTGTTTCTTTGACCATTAGATATGTGGACCAGTGGATCTGAACCATTGATCTAGGCACAATATCGTCAAGGGTTCAATAGAGGGATCTGTTAGGAAAGGAGGAAAGATATGGACCATTGGTCGACGCAGGGTGGAGATTCAATATTGAACTTCAGATTGAGAAATTTCAGATGGTAGGAGATTTAACCATTGTGCAAGTTAGAGTTGTTGACTCACTTAGGGTCGTTAGATGATCGATGTGAGGATCATTGGATTTAGGATGGGTCTGAATAATGGATCGTTGGATTTAGGATGGATCTAATTAATGGATCGTCATTGAAAATTTTGGTTGGGGTGTTGACGATAACCCCCATGTTAGTGGGATCACTGATGCAACCATATCCATAGGATGCTCGACCCAAGGATGGTTGGATCTAGCGCAGTCCTAATACAGGATAGTCCACAAAACTTTTAGTTCTTGGGTGTTGGAGGCTCTGTGGGCGTAAAACCCCGACGATGACGAAGATAGGTCAATGGATTGGGCACGTGAACTTAATGTGCCCAGTAGCAGATGTCACATCGAATGGCACGAGTATTAAGAGACCATGTGGATAACACATGGCAGTAAGGTGGCCTTGGGCCAATGAAGGCTCAAGAACTTTGGGAAGACATAATTTTTGATCCAAAGATCAATTTGGAGCATGGTGAATGTCATTTGAAATCTCTTGACAAGCATAAGACAAAATTTCCCTCGAGAAAAGGTATTGAGATGATTGAGAAAAAGCGAAATTTTAATACCCCATCCTTTAAAAATGTACTTAGGGGGTTAGGTTTGTTACAAAGAGGTACCAGAGCAAGATATAACACTAGGCCTAGATGGGCTAGAGATCAATCAAAGGACTAGTATAATAAGGCATAGATGAGCCTGTTTAAAAGAATTTCTCCACATTAAAAGTTTAATTATTATCTACATTAACTCCTTGAGGAGAAGCACTGCAGATTGAAACGGTTATGCTATTTTGATTTTTATAATAAAAAACTTAAGATGATGACTGCAACCGAGGGATTAAATTGTTGATCTGGTGGAGTGATGGTTAATCCTATAGGAATAGGAATATGATGATAAACATTAATATTAAAACCTAAATGTAAAAGGGGCATGAATGGAAGAATCCTGTCAAGGGTTACTTAAGTCTGGAAAATGAATAATTTGGATGGTTTAATAAGTCATAAGACTGCCTGTAAGTACAGGCCGATGGAGCCCCCTGGAACTTTTAATTGTTGTTTAATAAATAAATTGAGCCCCGTATTTATAATCCCTCACGTTTAAAGGACTAACAAAAAATAGGTAAGGTCTGTTTACTTGACCTATAATAAATGAAATTTGGAGCTAGATTTATCTAGTTAAGAAAAAGAGAAAGGGTCCTTTGGATTGTTGATAGTCCTCATAAAAGAAGTGAAATGACACGAACATATGAGAAAGTTATGAGCTCATGGTTGTATTAAAGAAAATGTATAATCCTATTAACCTAAGGGCTCATCTATGCATATGAATACATATGCATCGAGGGCATGAGAAAAATTCTTAGTGCACAAGGATATGTTGGGACACATATGGTAAAGATTGAATATACATGGAACATGCATATAGGCTTATTATAGTCTGTGATTAGATATAAAATGTGGTATATTCATAGATCATATGGATAGTGATGATATGATAGTAGCCGCATAAATAAGATGTTGGTGATGTTGATTGACTATTGTCGTATGAAGATAAGGCTAAAATGATTAATGAAAGTTTGGTTAATGAAGTGTTGGAGCATTTCTATATTACCAATGGATCAGATTGACATCCAAAGAAGGATGATGGATATATAGGTATGGATTAATATGCTCAAGTAGCGATGAGAGGAAACTAAAGAAAGGATCCCTTTAGTAGAGGTTTGTTGACCAAAGACGATTTGAGGTATGGAAGGGGGCAAGGTTTGCTATCTTGCTACCATGGGTAATGTTGTTTCTACCCCTTTGTATTTAATGAAACTGTAGAATATTGAATGTAACAGAAGGACAAGAGTGACCTTTTACTGGTTTTTGTCAAACCAGACAACGTAATAATGAATTTGCCTATGAAATTTGTTAGGTGATTGGTCATAAATTCTCAATAGAGAAGGTTGATATTGAGATCGAATAACTAAATAAGAATGATATAAAAATGTGTAGGTGATGCACATGTATGATGTATGAGAGTATGTATGACTTCCTGAGCAAGGAGGAAGTAAGGCAAGGAGAGTGCTTGTATGGATTGGACAGTGCCATGGATGCATGGTTGACCTTATGTTGGAGAGTCTAAGTATCTTTTTTAGATAATAACTGGAGGAAGCATGTCATTCCTCAGAAAGAGCAGATATAAAACGATAAAAGAGCAAGAAGCAAGCATGACCTTTTTATGGTTGTTATATTGTAAAGAGGGAAACCTAAGTATGCTCATATCCATGAGCCTAGTCATGTAAATGATTGTGAGCTCCCATCAAAACTGGATGATGTTAAATAAATGTGAATGAATAAGGTAAAAGGTGCAAGTAATGCACACACACACACACATATATGCTTAAAGACATAATATGAATGCCTGAGTGAGAGGGAAGTAAGGCAAGAATTGTACTTGCCAGGATTGAATAAATACCATGAATGCATGGTTGACTCTTTTATGAAGAGTCGTGACTTTTTTTTTTGAATAATAGCTTGAGGAGGATGTGTTCCATCTCCTCAGGAAAAGCTAGTATAAATTGATGAAAGAATAAAGGAGCATGGATGCTCTATTGTCATGATAAAAGACAACATGGTTATGCCTTTGAGGATTTCATGAGAATAACTGTGAATAATCGCAAGTTAAAATAATTTGTAAAAAAATATGCAAAGTGTGCCTATGATAGACACACAAAATGTTGATGCATGTGGTTAAATGTATGAAGTAACAGTTTGAAAGAAAGTTGATAACCTAAAGATATAGGGTTGAATATGTATCTGGAACGCATCATAAGAATGCATGCTTATATTCCTTATGGAATATTGGATAGAAATCTAAAATAATGAAGCTGAGGCTAACTCAAGATTGAGGTCATTTCAGACCATTTGGATATGCAATAAGGAAGTTGCATGATGAGACAATTCCATGTGGAAGAACTGTGTAAGAACTATGTCATAAGAATAGAGCTATAATCTAAATGATTGTTGAAAGTTGGGTAGTGGGATGCAAGGCCTGGTTATATAAGAATCTTGGAGTACATTATAAAATATAATGCATGCATAGGGAACATGCAAATGAAGTTAACCAATGTAATTAGTAAATGTGCAGAATGCACTGGTTCACGATTAAATTGTAAACCAAAATCTTGTTGTTTTAGCATGTTGATTTACCAGAGAGAGTCAAGATGAAACTTGGTTGAAACTGCTCAAGGAATAGAGCAGACAAAACCCAAGAGGGATAGATAACCAAAGCAAATAAGGAAAAGAAGAAGAAATATTTTTCTCATTTTAAAACTTTGATTTGCTTAACAAAGTTGTATGCTTTAAAAGAACAATTGTGAAAACAAGTACAGTTGGGAAATAAATTAATAAATATGTTTAAATGGTATTGGCTAAACCATACTATGTAAAGGCAGTGAGACCTTGGGAATAGTTGAGTTAAGCTAAAAATTTCCAGACTGTACATAAGGAGTTGGAAAAAGGGAAGAGTCCCTTAATTTCTTTCTTGTTGCCTATTATGTTTCTCTGGAATGAGAAACTGATGTGCTGATGAATGTAAATGTTTTGGCACAATTGAAGAAAGAGTCATACAATTGAATCTGGTAAACACATCTCTTACTTTGAGGATGTTAATGATGTCAATAGGTGCTTGCGATGCTATAGGTGAATTGAAGTCCTTAACACATCACAACTCTCTCTATCAGCTACAAATCAAATAAGTTTGGAATCGCCCCATAAGTAATAGATTTTGTTGAAGGAATTAATATGTATCCATTAAAAAGGATATCCAAGTTTGCATTTCTGTAGTTAATTTCTAGTTTATTTGTTGAGGTCAAGTCATGTCCTTACTAGAGATGAACAAGTGTATATATGTACATATACACTTGATTATATCTTGGTGCCATGGAGGACAATTTGAAATCTCGACTTCAACAATGTCAATAGGTGATTAGGACACAATATACTTGCGGTTTTTAACAATGTCAATAGTTGCTTGGAACACAATATCCTTGAATGCATGTATGACACTAGAAACATATGAAAAATTGATTATGTTGCGCTCCTAACAACATTAAGGATAATGTGACGAAGTGCATAAAAATATGCTAGGACATATTTGAAAATGTTTTGTTGAATTAAATACTATGATACATGCATCGTTATTTACATGACCACTAACATAGTTTCGAATGCGATAATGCATGTTATGTAGGAAATGATTGGTTTGAAAGGGCCATTTTGACTCTCGAGTTTATATGTAGGGATCTTTTAAAGATGTGTTAAATTTGTATTATTTTAACAACATGTTATTACATGCTATTTTTTTTTTTTATGAATTTGGTAAAAAATTGTATTCTAGAGATTAAAAAAATAAAAATTTAAAGATGTATTAGATTTGTATTATTTTAACATGTTATTACATGCTAAATATTTTTTTATGAATTTGGTAAAAAATTGTATTATGGATTAAAAAAAATTGAAAAATTAGTTTGAGAGTGCTATTTTGACTCGGGTTTATATGCAGGGATCTTTTAAAAATGTATTAAAAGAAGAATTATAGATTAGATTAAAAATTTAGTTTGACAGAGCTATTTTGACTCTCTGGTTTATATGCAGGGATCTTTAAAAAATGTATTAAAAGGAGCAGAATTACAGTTCCAACTCCACAAGCAAAGCCCAGCGCCCAAGCACCAAGTCACCGAGGGAGAACAATCTACGAAGAAGACAATTARTACACCAGGGCTAGCMTTTTATATAAAGGCTCTAAAACATTTTAAATGGTTGCATGTGGGATATATCCCACAGAGCAAAACGAAAAAAAGGCACCAACGATTCAGTCAAATCCTAAATGCTTATGTGTTAAGACTAACGCCAATCTGTCCAAGACCTGTGTGTCCAAGTGCCATGAAGGTGCCAACGAGGAGTGTTTATAAATGATGAATACGCCAGTGAAAATCTCAAGTGGCCATTCAAGTTGTAGATGGTGTAGATGCCCACCTGTTAAGGGAATTTGCATGCAGAAAAAGGAGGATCGTGTTTTCAAACGCTAAGTGCCAAGTGCCCATTTAAACCCCCTGCGTGCCCAGTTGATGAATAAAGACAGAGGTGAGAGCCATTCGGTGGCTAACCAAGCGTCGATGTAGGGGAATTTAACTCCAGGCGCCGATGAAATGATCAATCCCTGATGCCAGGTATCGTGCCAACTGTCATGCAACTGCTTAGGTGTTAGAATGATTGTGGAGAGGTTGACAGAGAACTCCAGGCCATAGATTGCTCGGCTCACCCTTCTCACCAGATTTACGCAGAGCTGCTTTAATTTTATGAGTTTCCTTTACATAGAAAGCTGAAAGCTTTACATGTCAGGTGGGAACGGAGGTGTCAATTTTATGGAAATATTGAAATCTAGTTGTTTTGATGATGTTGATGATTAAGGTCCATTAAGATCGAATTGGTTTATCGGATTTTAAGAGGGTAAGTGATTGTTTGAGATTCTTTAGATTAAGGTCTTAAAGCTTTACATGTCAGGTGGGAATGGAGGTGTCAATTTTATGGAAATATTGAAATCCAGTCGTTCTGATGATGATGATGATGATTAAGGTCCACTAAGATCAAATTGGTTTATCGGATCTTAAGAGGGTAAGTGATTACTTGAGATTCTTTAGATTAAGGTCCTCTAAGATCAAATTGGTTTATCGGATCCTAAGAGGGTAAGTGATTACTTGCGATTCTTTAGATTAAGGTCCACTAAGATCGAATTGGTTTATCGGATCTTAAGAGGATAAGTGATTATTTACGATTCTTTAGAATTTAAGGTCCACTAAGATCGAATTGGTTTATCGGATCTTAAGAGGATAAATGATTACTTATGATTCTTTAAAATTTTGTTTTTGTGCTCGAAAAACATTAAGAGAAGCTTTCCAAAATCACCATACTTTTATTGAGTTAAGAAGTAAACGAATCTTCTCACAAAATGGATTTACAATACTTTGATGGATTTTAAGGTCGAAGAAAAGATAAAAACAATAAAAAAAAAAAAATGGGTTTTAAATCCAGGGCATTGGTTGATGTTTGAACATAGAGTGCGATCATACAGAATCGCCATGGTGCTTGGCTGATTTTGGGGTTTTGTATCGCCACGAATTTAGTAGCGCCTTAACTGGGATGACTTGTGTTCGATGATTTCAACAGGATGATGCACATATCTTTTGCAAGGACTCTCAGATCAAAGATGAGGATTCAAGCGGACTGTGCTCTCACACGTTGTCAAATGTGAATGCTGCTCATGGAGTGCTAAATATAATAACTGGCGTTTTTGCTCGTAGAGGTTATAATATTCAAAGCCTTGCCGTGGGATCAGCAGAGGAGGAAGGAATTTCGCACATAACTACTGTAGTTCCCGGAACAGATCAGTCCATTAAGAAGATGTTGCTAGCAACAAAGAGACACACAAAGATTCCAGATCATTACAAGGAGGCAGTCAGTCATCAGGTCTTTCAAGTGGAGAAGTTAACTCGCTTCCAAAAGCTGAAGATAGGTTGATGTTTGCTCCAGAGTATGCACCAGTTGAGGTTCTTAGAAGTGAACTTAGTTAAGCTGTTTTTAGAAGTCCATATATTCTTGAATCAAGAAAAATTGCAGGTGTGGAATCAAGTATTAATCCACATGTCTACAGTGGTGCTATACCACCACTTTCTCCTTGCCTTGAAATCTTTGATAAAAAATTTGAATATTCTGGTAAAGGAAATAAGGATAGTAAAGGGAAGAATGATACAGAGTTCTAAACTGAGATTAAGAAACATTACAAGCATGTTCAATCTGGAAAGCAGTTGTATGAGAGACCATTTGTCACTCATTCTTATACTTTTGTGGTGTGAAAGAGGGATTCGATATTTTCATCCATTATTTCGTTTGGGTACCACAAAAAATGGAAGGTATGTTCAATCAAGTAAAACTAAAAATGCCCTGGGTGCTGGAGGATTCTTAATGCAGGCCAGAACAGTTTTGGCTACTGAAGTTGAATGTGCAATGTTACAGGCTGCTATGTGAAAAATAAGGCATATGTTGTTGACAAGTAGTAAAATTGTTCAACTTGGCTCAAACAAATTAAATGTTGGCACTTTGCTGGACCAAACTCACTTCAATTTGATATGGAGGATAAGGCTCGATAATATTGGCACTATATGGCTCAATTTCTTCTTCAATCTGGATATTTTGAAATGGTCAGAAACAAAGGTTTCGCAGTGACTCTGTACACGCTGCAAAAGCGCTCAACAGGGTTTTGCTGCAAACGTTCGCTGCGAAAGTGCTGTAGGTGGAGATTTTGCAGCGAAATTGCACCTGCATGCTGCGAAAGTGAAAAGGTACTCCAGGTCAGCGCTCATTGGATTTCCAGCTGGAAAGGAATCCCACATCACTCTGAAGACTCGAAGACTAATATGTTCTGTCTTTAGATAATGTAATTTTTGTCATGAATTGTGTTTATTAATTGAGTCAAAGAACTGGAAGCTACAATCTAGAGGTTAGTTGGTTTTGTTATAACTTATTGTCATTTTTGGGAAAGAGATAGATCGAATCTCTTGAGTTGTTAAGTGTAGCTCATGGGATGATTCAATCCCCTAGGTTTTTGGATCAAGGATTTGCTGTGTAATTCTATATATTTGCTATGTGCTACCAGAGATCAGAAATAGATGTTCATTTATACAAAGATGGTATGTTTTAGTCTGTGCCTTCTATGTATGATTGTGTCTGTCTCTTAACATTTTCATTTAAACGTATTATCTTCTAAATATTTGAATAAGGTTAGGTGTTACAGAATTCATGGTTTCATGCACTATTGCACATGTTCAAGTATTTCCACTATTTCCTTGTAAAGTCACCTTAGGGTTCATCCCGGCTAGATTCCCTAAGTTGATGGATTGTCCCTTCCTTTCAACCTACAACTACAACGGTGAACTAAGTGTGTAAGACATGCTTTCTACCGGCATTTCTCAATAAGTGATCATACAATCAACATCTCTGTAATTTTGATTAATGTTCAGTCAATTAAACTCCTTTTCCTAATGGACACCACCTTCTCCTAGCTCTGCCACCAATTTTTATGAATTCTACCCTATCACCAATTTTTATAAACTCTACCCTATCTGAAGATCTAGCCACTGTTCCTAAATAGAAAGCTAGTCTTTTTCAAAGACTAAGTGTTCAAGAGAGAGCCCTCTCTAGATTGGAAGGGCTAGCTTCCAGTCTAAAAATTGGTTTGTGGTTACCTTTGGGTTTTCCTCTCAGAGCCAGGGCTAGCTTCCAGTCTAAAAGTTGGTTTGTGGTTACCTCTGGGTTTTCCTCTCAGAGCCAAGGAAAAAGGAAAATTACGGAGTGATAACACAACAACAAAATGTTTTTTCATGAAATTGGACTTAATATGTTTGTTGTTTGAAATTATTGTAGGCACATGCTAAATGCCAAGAGTCTGGGAAAGGACCAGATCAAGAAGAAGAAAACATTGTCGAAGTAGCTAAAAGTTGATGGCATAACAAGTGTTGCTGAAAAGAACACCGAGGATGGTGTTCCTTTAAGGGGGAGGGGATTTTAACATCCTTGTTTCCCCCAACTTGGAATTATTCATGATTAATGATTTCCATGTCATGGCATGCAAACAAGGTAAATGCATTATTGTTTAATTGTCACTACCAACAACTGACTGTGGGGGTGAAGCCTTGAGTATTGGCCATGATACCACTAGAGGAAAGAGTGAGGGAACATAGAGAGGGGTTCATCATGCTAAGATGATCCAATCCTCATTGAAATATTTGATTTGGAATAATAAGCCATAACCTAATCCCAAGGACAAATCCGTTAATGAGAAAAGGATTGGTGGTTGAGCAACCGACTACCCCAATGAATGGAAGCATGGAGGGCTTGGCCAAGCCAGTAGGAAGTTGTCAACCAAAGGTACCCAGCGTACCATTCCACAACCCTTGAGGTTGACCTGAGTTCCTTCTAATAGAAGGAAGGGAATAGGTTGAGAACTTTTCAGATTTCATATAGGAGACACAAGAGAAGATAGGAAAGGGGATGACTAGAAGGATGACCTCAGAGGATGGAGGCAGGAGTGTGCAGTCTAGATATGCACAAAAGAAGAACTCAAGGAGATTTCGGGCATTGGAGGAAGAAATATACTGCGAGAGAATGCATGCAGGAGTGAAGAAAATTGTCTGGTGGTATCATGGCTTGGCACGGGGGTTGCCTACAACCGAAGTAACTGAGCATGCAGAGCCTATGGTTGAGTAGAAAGGTGAACACCCAAAGTCATTTGGTTGGCTACATCTTGTGAATAGATAAGTATTTCATATGCTTTGTGTAATAGAATTAATTGTATGGTTGGATGCATGTAAGTGTACTGTGAAATTGTATGCCTGGTTAATAGTGTGAATGTTTATTTCTTGACGAGTTTTGGAACTTGAAATAAAAAGGGAAACCATATGGTTGGTTGCATCCTTTGGTTGTACTCATGAATGGTTATGCCTATTGGAGGATTGAACTTGTATATTATTGTAAGTTTCATTGTGGCTATTTATGCATACATACATATATCTATACACATGTGTCTCACAGTGTTTGGACCCTTGCAACAAAGGAACCTTGCAGGATAAGAGGAAGCAGAGGCACCCTAGGTAGGCTTAGGAATGCCTTGGACCAAGGAAAGAATCATTGAAACTCATTAAGCCTTGAAAGGACTCAGAGAAACCCTCGTGAAATTTATTAAGTCTCGAACCGAACTGTTAAGCCGGAGAAAGACCCATGTTTTTCCATGGAGGATTGTGATCGTCGATTTGGCATGCCGGTTAGATATGGATCCTTTATCGGTGTAGGGGGAAGCATTAAATCTCAACCGTCGATCTAGCGAGATAATAGATCCTAACCATCCATCATAGGGTGCCATTCAGGGTAATACACAGAGGTGACCTCCAACAAGGAGACTCTGAGGTGAGATCTGGACCCTTGATCGGAGCAAGGGAAGGTTTGATGTGAGATGTCGATTTGTGGTAAAGGCCCAACAATCTCCTTGACAAGTGATAAATCCTTGTTTCACCTCGGACATATTATAGTCGTCAATTTGGTGTGGCGACAAGATTCAACCATTGATCGGCGCAGAGGCGAGACTTGGGATAGACCAGATCTCGGTCATTGATCTGAAGAGATAAAATGATCCTAGTTGTTCTTCAAAGGATGTTGTTAGAAGTCAGTTTCTGACCTGGAGGAGATGCATTCCAAAGGAGGGACTCTGAGGAATGATCGGGACCGTAGATCGGAAAAATGAAGATAAGATCCTAATCGTTGTTTTGAACTATAATCTTATGAACTGAGGAGAACCATACGCCCGACGACGACATGTCAATGGAAATAGGTCCATCTGGCATATGGAGAATTGGTCCACATGTCATGTTGGCACTGTCCCACATGTCAATAAGAATTGAGTTTTTAGGCAGGACCTTGTTTTGGTTTATGAGTGCCATGTGTCACGCTAGGTGACAAGGCCACGAGTCAGGACAAGTGGCAACCAACCTATATAGAAGTGGACACGTGCTAATTTGAAATTTGTAGGATAGGACAAGTACAAGCCTCTTCAGTTTCATACCTGAGGATAGGTGTCTTAATCCTTTCCGTTAGATCTCCAATGAAGAGATCCTGACCATTCATCACAGGGTGTTATTCAGAGTGAGTTACGGAGATACACTCTGATGGAGGAGCTCCAAGAGGAGATCGGGATCGTTGATCTGTCAAGATAAAAGGAGATTTGAGATGCAATCATGACCATTGATCCATCGGTATCGGAGGAGCTTTGAGAGGAGATATGGACTGTCGATCTGCCAATATTAGAGGGACTTGCGGACGATTTGGGTCATTGATCTTTAGTTAAGGGCTCAAGAGGATGATGTGGATGGTGCCATGTGTCGAGCGTAGAATGTGCCACATGACATAGTGATCTGGAACCTATAGGTGAGATTCTGTGGGAAATATGAATACTACATGTCAAGTGGTGATGGTGTCACGTTTGATGCAAAGATGACGCCACATGTCAAGAGGATTTGGCACATGTAGGTGAAAATTTGAGAAGATACGGGTAGTTCGTTGGAGTTTGAAGGGTTGGAAAGGTTGTGTGTTGGACAAGAATGTCGATGACAATAAAGACATCGACGACACGATGAGAGTCGTTGATCCATTGTTGGGTGAGAGATATCTCTGGCATTGATTGTTGAGAGACTCTTCCAAGAGTAGAGGAAGAAAAATGATGTCACGATGACGTGTGGGTGCCAGCATGGCAGC
>ML791543.1:355378-396879 GCA_009831015.1 Picea engelmannii
AACAGGGTTTTGCTGCAAACGTTCGCTGCGAAAGTGCTGTAGGTGGAGATTTTGCAGCGAAATTGCACCTGCATGCTGCGAAAGTGAAAAGGTACTCCAGGTCAGCGCTCATTGGATTTCCAGCTGGAAAGGAATCCCACATCACTCTGAAGACTCGAAGACTAATATGTTCTGTCTTTAGATAATGTAATTTTTGTCATGAATTGTGTTTATTAATTGAGTCAAAGAACTGGAAGCTACAATCTAGAGGTTAGTTGGTTTTGTTATAACTTATTGTCATTTTTGGGAAAGAGATAGATCGAATCTCTTGAGTTGTTAAGTGTAGCTCATGGGATGATTCAATCCCCTAGGTTTTTGGATCAAGGATTTGCTGTGTAATTCTATATATTTGCTATGTGCTACCAGAGATCAGAAATAGATGTTCATTTATACAAAGATGGTATGTTTTAGTCTGTGCCTTCTATGTATGATTGTGTCTGTCTCTTAACATTTTCATTTAAACGTATTATCTTCTAAATATTTGAATAAGGTTAGGTGTTACAGAATTCATGGTTTCATGCACTATTGCACATGTTCAAGTATTTCCACTATTTCCTTGTAAAGTCACCTTAGGGTTCATCCCGGCTAGATTCCCTAAGTTGATGGATTGTCCCTTCCTTTCAACCTACAACTACAACGGTGAACTAAGTGTGTAAGACATGCTTTCTACCGGCATTTCTCAATAAGTGATCATACAATCAACATCTCTGTAATTTTGATTAATGTTCAGTCAATTAAACTCCTTTTCCTAATGGACACCACCTTCTCCTAGCTCTGCCACCAATTTTTATGAATTCTACCCTATCACCAATTTTTATAAACTCTACCCTATCTGAAGATCTAGCCACTGTTCCTAAATAGAAAGCTAGTCTTTTTCAAAGACTAAGTGTTCAAGAGAGAGCCCTCTCTAGATTGGAAGGGCTAGCTTCCAGTCTAAAAATTGGTTTGTGGTTACCTTTGGGTTTTCCTCTCAGAGCCAGGGCTAGCTTCCAGTCTAAAAGTTGGTTTGTGGTTACCTCTGGGTTTTCCTCTCAGAGCCAAGGAAAAAGGAAAATTACGGAGTGATAACACAACAACAAAATGTTTTTTCATGAAATTGGACTTAATATGTTTGTTGTTTGAAATTATTGTAGGCACATGCTAAATGCCAAGAGTCTGGGAAAGGACCAGATCAAGAAGAAGAAAACATTGTCGAAGTAGCTAAAAGTTGATGGCATAACAAGTGTTGCTGAAAAGAACACCGAGGATGGTGTTCCTTTAAGGGGGAGGGGATTTTAACATCCTTGTTTCCCCCAACTTGGAATTATTCATGATTAATGATTTCCATGTCATGGCATGCAAACAAGGTAAATGCATTATTGTTTAATTGTCACTACCAACAACTGACTGTGGGGGTGAAGCCTTGAGTATTGGCCATGATACCACTAGAGGAAAGAGTGAGGGAACATAGAGAGGGGTTCATCATGCTAAGATGATCCAATCCTCATTGAAATATTTGATTTGGAATAATAAGCCATAACCTAATCCCAAGGACAAATCCGTTAATGAGAAAAGGATTGGTGGTTGAGCAACCGACTACCCCAATGAATGGAAGCATGGAGGGCTTGGCCAAGCCAGTAGGAAGTTGTCAACCAAAGGTACCCAGCGTACCATTCCACAACCCTTGAGGTTGACCTGAGTTCCTTCTAATAGAAGGAAGGGAATAGGTTGAGAACTTTTCAGATTTCATATAGGAGACACAAGAGAAGATAGGAAAGGGGATGACTAGAAGGATGACCTCAGAGGATGGAGGCAGGAGTGTGCAGTCTAGATATGCACAAAAGAAGAACTCAAGGAGATTTCGGGCATTGGAGGAAGAAATATACTGCGAGAGAATGCATGCAGGAGTGAAGAAAATTGTCTGGTGGTATCATGGCTTGGCACGGGGGTTGCCTACAACCGAAGTAACTGAGCATGCAGAGCCTATGGTTGAGTAGAAAGGTGAACACCCAAAGTCATTTGGTTGGCTACATCTTGTGAATAGATAAGTATTTCATATGCTTTGTGTAATAGAATTAATTGTATGGTTGGATGCATGTAAGTGTACTGTGAAATTGTATGCCTGGTTAATAGTGTGAATGTTTATTTCTTGACGAGTTTTGGAACTTGAAATAAAAAGGGAAACCATATGGTTGGTTGCATCCTTTGGTTGTACTCATGAATGGTTATGCCTATTGGAGGATTGAACTTGTATATTATTGTAAGTTTCATTGTGGCTATTTATGCATACATACATATATCTATACACATGTGTCTCACAGTGTTTGGACCCTTGCAACAAAGGAACCTTGCAGGATAAGAGGAAGCAGAGGCACCCTAGGTAGGCTTAGGAATGCCTTGGACCAAGGAAAGAATCATTGAAACTCATTAAGCCTTGAAAGGACTCAGAGAAACCCTCGTGAAATTTATTAAGTCTCGAACCGAACTGTTAAGCCGGAGAAAGACCCATGTTTTTCCATGGAGGATTGTGATCGTCGATTTGGCATGCCGGTTAGATATGGATCCTTTATCGGTGTAGGGGGAAGCATTAAATCTCAACCGTCGATCTAGCGAGATAATAGATCCTAACCATCCATCATAGGGTGCCATTCAGGGTAATACACAGAGGTGACCTCCAACAAGGAGACTCTGAGGTGAGATCTGGACCCTTGATCGGAGCAAGGGAAGGTTTGATGTGAGATGTCGATTTGTGGTAAAGGCCCAACAATCTCCTTGACAAGTGATAAATCCTTGTTTCACCTCGGACATATTATAGTCGTCAATTTGGTGTGGCGACAAGATTCAACCATTGATCGGCGCAGAGGCGAGACTTGGGATAGACCAGATCTCGGTCATTGATCTGAAGAGATAAAATGATCCTAGTTGTTCTTCAAAGGATGTTGTTAGAAGTCAGTTTCTGACCTGGAGGAGATGCATTCCAAAGGAGGGACTCTGAGGAATGATCGGGACCGTAGATCGGAAAAATGAAGATAAGATCCTAATCGTTGTTTTGAACTATAATCTTATGAACTGAGGAGAACCATACGCCCGACGACGACATGTCAATGGAAATAGGTCCATCTGGCATATGGAGAATTGGTCCACATGTCATGTTGGCACTGTCCCACATGTCAATAAGAATTGAGTTTTTAGGCAGGACCTTGTTTTGGTTTATGAGTGCCATGTGTCACGCTAGGTGACAAGGCCACGAGTCAGGACAAGTGGCAACCAACCTATATAGAAGTGGACACGTGCTAATTTGAAATTTGTAGGATAGGACAAGTACAAGCCTCTTCAGTTTCATACCTGAGGATAGGTGTCTTAATCCTTTCCGTTAGATCTCCAATGAAGAGATCCTGACCATTCATCACAGGGTGTTATTCAGAGTGAGTTACGGAGATACACTCTGATGGAGGAGCTCCAAGAGGAGATCGGGATCGTTGATCTGTCAAGATAAAAGGAGATTTGAGATGCAATCATGACCATTGATCCATCGGTATCGGAGGAGCTTTGAGAGGAGATATGGACTGTCGATCTGCCAATATTAGAGGGACTTGCGGACGATTTGGGTCATTGATCTTTAGTTAAGGGCTCAAGAGGATGATGTGGATGGTGCCATGTGTCGAGCGTAGAATGTGCCACATGACATAGTGATCTGGAACCTATAGGTGAGATTCTGTGGGAAATATGAATACTACATGTCAAGTGGTGATGGTGTCACGTTTGATGCAAAGATGACGCCACATGTCAAGAGGATTTGGCACATGTAGGTGAAAATTTGAGAAGATACGGGTAGTTCGTTGGAGTTTGAAGGGTTGGAAAGGTTGTGTGTTGGACAAGAATGTCGATGACAATAAAGACATCGACGACACGATGAGAGTCGTTGATCCATTGTTGGGTGAGAGATATCTCTGGCATTGATTGTTGAGAGACTCTTCCAAGAGTAGAGGAAGAAAAATGATGTCACGATGACGTGTGGGTGCCAGCATGGCAGCAAGTGTGTCCAAGTGGTGATCGATGTCACTACATAATTGGTCGACGAGGCAAGGTGGGTCTCATTAGACGAGAAGGTCCTCCAAGCCTTTGTTTTATTTCTCTGATCATTGGATGTGCAAACTAATGGATTTGAACCATTGATCTAGGTGCAATATCGTCAAGGGGGGATCTATTAAGTGTTGTTATGAAACACCAGCGATGAAAAAAGGAGGAAATATTTGGACTGTTGATCGGCACAGGGTGGTGATTCAATATTGACCTTCATATTGAGAAACATCATGTGTGAGGAGAGTTATTTGTCGTGCAAGTTAGAGTCTCCAACTCACTTAGGATTGTTGGATGATCGACGCAAGGACTGTCGGATTTAGGATGGGTCTGATTAATGGATCATCATTGGAAATTTTGGTTGGGGTGTTGACGATAACCCCAATGTTAGTTGGGATCACCGACACAACTAGAGCCATAGGATGCTTGGCCCAAGGATGACTGGATCTGGAGCAGTCTTGATATGGATCGTCGTCAAAACTTTAGTGTTGGAGTGTTTGAGGTTACGTGGGAGTAAAAGTCCGACGACAGCAAAGATAGGTCAAAGGATTGGGCGCGTGAAATTAATGTTCCTGGTGGTGTGGACGCCATGTGGCAATAAGGTGGCCTTGGGCCAATTAAGGCCCGAGAACTTTGGGAAGCCATAAATTTTGATCCAAAGCTTGGTTTGGAGCATGGCGACAGTCATTGGAAATATCTTGACAAATAGAAGACAGTGGTGCCCTCGAGAAGAGGTATTGAGATGATTGAGAAAAAGTGAAATTTTAATACCCCATCCCTTAAAAGGGTACTTAGGGGGTTGGGTTTGTTACATGTGAAACCTTTTTTAGCTTGTCTAGGACCACCATAATGGAATCATGTTGCCTTGATTTCATGGGAAACTTATTAATGAAATCAATAATAACCACTTCACACTTCCACTCACGAATGGACAATGGTTGTAACAACCTTGATCAATGTCTATGCTCAGCTTTTACCTTCTAAATTTCCATGCATCTTGCCAAATAATCTACTACATCCTTCTTCAAGTTAGGCCAAAAATACTTCCCTCTTACATATGTGACGATCTTTAATTATCTTGGATGCCCAAGGTATTGCACAACATGCATCTCTCTTAACACTAAGTTCCTCAATTCCAATGAACCGGGAACACAAACTTTGTTTTTGAATAAGAGGCTTCAATCCTCATGTAGATGATATTCTTTATACTTTTGTCGTAGGATATCTTACTGCAAGATTTCCTTGACCTACACATAATGTGGGTCTGTTGTTACAACCTCTAAAATTCTACTCTTCAAATCTATGTTGTACATGCTAATAGTTGCAGTGTGTATTTCATGCACCCTTTTGTTGAGTGCATCAACCACTCTATTTTCTTTTCCTTTTATGTGTTTGATGCCAAAATTGTACTTGTTGAGAAGCTCCAACCATCTTGTTTTCCTAACATTTAATGTTGGCTAGTCAAACAAATGCTTCAAACCGCTATGGTCTGTCCTCGACACAAATATGTGACCCATAAGATAATGCCTCCACATTTTTAAGGCATGTATTATGGCTGCCAATTCCAAATCATGTGTGGCATAATTTATTTCTTGTTCTTTTAACTTTCTAGACTCATAACATATTATAGGTCCATTTTACATAAGGACTCCATTGAGCCCTTATTTTCATGCATTTGTGCACACAACAAAATCTTCATCCAAATCTCCAACCTTTCACACAAGTGCATTGATTAATAACTACTTCAAATGTTGAAATCTTCTTTCACACTTAGCGCTCCACTCAGACTTTACCCCTTTTCTTTGAAGATAAGTTATGGGGTGCAAAATCTTGGAGAAAATTGCAATGAACCTCCTATAATAGCCAACAAAACCCATAAATGATCTAACTTTATAAATATTTTTATGTGTTGGCCAACTTTTGATTGCTTCAATCTTATCTGGATCCACTACTATGCCATCTTATGAAACAATGTGGCCCAAGTACTGGATATGTATTTGGTAAAAAGAACACTTGTTCAACTTGGCATATAATTGATGCTCTCTTAAAATGTGAAGCACCATTCACAAATGTTGTTCATGCTCCTTTTCTGATCCGGATTATTTTCGGCACGAAATGAGATCAGAGATATAATAAAGAAATGCCCAGAGATATCGCGTATATCCAATAATATAACAGAAATGTATCAGAGATGAAACCATAAACACAGATATACAGTAATACACGATTTCTATTAATGAAAGAAATGTACAGAGACTGTAAAAATACAGAGTGAAAGACTCGCTAGAATGGTGGCGGCTTATCTCTGAGAAGAGATGTGACGGTTGCATTCATTCGCAAGAACATGGTTACAATGAGGCTCTGAAAGCCTTTTTTACAATAATCAGGAATTCCAAAAACCCTAGACATCCAAAAACCTAACCCTAGGAGATGAAGCGCCAAAAGTCATGTGGGCCCCGTTTGGGTAAGTTAGTACTTCAACTTCCCGGGGTCGTAACTTTTGCATATGATCTCTGTTTTAAGCGTATGATATCTTGTTGGAAAGGTATCATCGAGGAGATTCATTTTGGGGGCTCAATCATGCCTTCGTATATCATTTAGAACCTCGATCTCGAAAAACCTTCATTTGGGCCCTCAAAATGGCGCCAGAAGTTAAAAACTGCTAAAAATAGTAAATTGTCAAAATTGTCAGAAAACTGTTTTGAGCCAGTCGGACAAGGTGAGTGGCCACCGATATCCACCTGGATCAATCCTCCCTCCTTAGGAATCAATGGTCTCCATTGCATTGAGTTTCTGGGGGAGAGGGAAAAACGTTTGTTGAATCTGCATCTTGGTGAGCTGCTTGCCTTGTTGGAGACATCGCACTACTCAGTTTGTGGAAGTCTGTCACAAACCTGTTGAGACTGAGGCTGTTCAAAAAGTCAAGATACATGAGAGGATGGTGTGCAGAAGGAATCTTTGTGCTTTTCTGCAGCCTTATAGACCTACTTTTGTTGGATAGAAGGTGCTTGGGGCAAGGCTGTAGTGGTTGCAGTGTCCTTTTGTTCTTCTTTTGAACAGATTGTGAAGAAGCTAAATTTTTCAATATGAGATACTACCTTGCGACACTTTTTAGGTGGAACAGTAGTTAGAACTACCTCTGGTATTCTGTAGAGATGACCCCACAAAGTAACAATGACACTACGGGGTCGAGACTCATAAACAGCATGGCGCTTCCACATATATGGCTGGCCCAAGAGAACATCACATACATCCAGTGGGGCAACATCACATAATACCTCATCCTTGAAGGGTTGGATGCCGTATGACAATCAACATTCCTGGCTGACACAGAGATCTCATCCTTGGCGAAGCCACCCGATGTTGTATGGCTGCAGGTGTGGTGTTGTCGACAATCCCAACTATTTGATGACCTCTACTGAGATGAGGTTCTTCTGGCTTCCACTATCAACAATAAAATGCAGCGGGGTCCCCTTCAACCACATTTGTGAATGAAAAAGGCACTCCCCCTCTTCGGGATCTGTTGGTTCTTCTAGTTGAATTGTTGCGGTTGCGACAATAGCAGTGGGGTCTACGTCAATGATCTGTCCTTTACCAGTATTTTCAGAATCGGATTCTGAATCAGGGTTCGGCTCCTTGTCTTTGATCTCGGCCACCAATGACTTTTTTGAGCGACACTCATCAGTGTTGTGCCAAGGGATTTTGTGGAAATCACACCATTTTCTGGTGTCCTTCTTTGTCTTCCTGTGATCCTTCTTTTCATGTGTCTTGGACTGGTTTTCGGGAGATTGTTTGTTAGGGATGTCTTTGTCATACTTTGGTTGTTTTGGATTTACAAATCCAAAATCCCCGTTTTTTCTGGTGCTTAAATTTCTGCTCAATTTTAACAACATATTGATAAGCAACACCAAGTGATGAGGTGTCCAGAAAATCCATTTCAGTATGGATGTATCTATGTAGAGCCCCATGGCATTTCAGAACCAAATGTCACTCAAAGTCTTTGATACCCATCTTGGTGCGCAAGGTATGGAAGGTATTGGTGAACTCTGGAACTTCTTGGCCCCTCTCTTGCCGCAGTGTGGTCCATCTCATGTACTGGTCCTCTTAGTTTTGAACAGGGTAATATTGTTCCTTTACGGCATCCACAAAAAAATCCCAAGTGGGATCGGCCCCATATATTTTAGACTCCTCTGTGGAACTCTGCTCCCAATAAGTTTCCCACCAATGTTTGACATGGGGGAGAGATTTTAGGAGTGCGAAGGTGATCTTTTCTTTATTGGGAAATTTGTGAACAGAGAAATAACCTTCTAGCAGATTTAACCATTTGTCTAGGGCTTCTACATCTATCTATCCTTCAAATACAGGAATATCAAAATTAACTTGTACCTTGAAAGGCGAGGTGCCTCCAAAGTGGCCGCTTGATGAAGATGCGTCTGTTGCTATCGACAGGCGTTGAAGGATGTGGGAAAAATTCTCCATCATTTCGTCCCTCTGTCGTGTGAGAGCTTTCTCAAGCAACATACTGATAGGATCATTTGTTCTGTCATTTTTATTTTCTTCCACCATTGAGGGTTTCTTGGGTGTGTGAGAGAAAGTTTCCTCAAGAGAGACAAGCTCGAGACCCCACTTGCTATACTCGGACCTCGTCGGGGACATGCACTGAAAAAAATTATCAAGAACAACATGCTCTGATACCACTAATCCAAATTATTTTCGGCACGAAATGAGATCGGAGATATAATAAAGAAATGAACAGAGATATTGCGTATATCCAATAATATAATAGAAATGTATCAGAGTTGCAACCATAAACACAGATATACAGTAATACATGATTTCTATTAATGAAAGAAATGTACAGAGACTGTAAAAATACAGAGTGAAAGACTCGCTAGAATGGTGGCGACTTATCTTTGAGAAGAGATGTGACGGTTGCGCTCATTCGCAAGAAGATGGTTACAATGAGGCTCTGAAGGCCTTTTTACAATAAATAGGAATTCCAAAACCCCTAGACATCCAAAAACCTAACCCTAGGAGATGAAGCGCCAAAAGTCATGTGAGTCCCGTTTGGGTAAGTTAGTACTTCAACTTCCCGAGGTCGTAACTTTTGCATACGATCTCCTTTTTAGGTGTATGATAGCTCGTTGGAAAGGTATCATAGAGGAGATTCATTTTGGGGGCTCAATCATGACTTTGGCTATCATTGAGAACCTCAATCTCAAAAATCCTTCATTTGGGCCCTCAAAATGGCCCCAGAAGTTAAAAACTACTAAAGATAGTAAATTGCCAAAATTGTCAGAAAACTGTTTTGAGCTAGTCGAACAAGGTGGGTGGCCACCGATATACACCTAGATCATTTTATCATCCATAATATATGAGAATGTCATCAAAGAAGAAAATAAAAAAATTGTCCAGATAATCCTTGAACACTCCATTCATTAAGCACACAAATGCAACTAGTGCATTTGTTAACCTAAAAGGCACCACTACAAATTCATAGTGCCCATATATTGTCCTAAAAGATGTCTTGCTGGTGTTTTCCTCTTTGATTATTACTTGATGGTAACCTAACCTCGGGTCAATCTCGGAAAATATCCTTTCCCCCTTCAACTGATCAAAGAGATCATCAATTCTTGAAAAGGGATACTTATTCTTCGTTGTGACCTTGTTCAATTGTCTGAAATCTAGGAATAAACTTAGGGTCCCATATTTCTTCATCACAGAAAGCACTGGGGCACCCCAAGGTGAAACACTTGGGCATATGTACCCCTTCTTCAACAATTCCTCTAGTTGCATATGCAACTCTTTTAACTCTGGCATGCTCAGTCTGCAAGGAGCTTTGGACACTAGGGAAGACCTAGGCACTAATTCAATAGGGAAATCAATGTCTCTTTTTGGTGGTAAGCTCGACAACTCCCCAAAAGCGTCTTCATGTTCTCTCAGAACCGGATAATCCTCCAGACTTGGCTCCTTACCCTTTCCTGGCTCTTCCATATGAGTTTCATATACTTGGAACCCTTTTCTGAAACTTTTCTTTAGTTGCAATGTTGAAATTTCTCTGATAGTTATGGGTCTTGGAATACCTTGAACCATCATGGAATTTCCTTCTTCATCAGGACATGTGAGAGCCTTATTATAACAATTTATGGAAACATCATGCTTTCCCAACCAATCCATACCAATTAGGAAATCATAGGATCTGAGAGGTATGATGTTCAAATCTACCTTAGTGATGACTCTATTTAGGCTCACGAAGAATTCTTTGACAAGTTCACTAATTCTTCTCTTGGTTTCAGTATCTAATTGAACTAACCAAGATTTTTTCATGCTTACATTTCTTCAATTTAATTATTTCAACCATCTTGGGATCTACATAACTATTAATAGCTCCAGAATCAATCGAAATAGCTATGGGTTGGTTTGTAATCATACCTTCTATCTCAATCATGTGGGATTGGTAGTCGGTTTGTCTATTGTCCAAGGTTGCATAAATCCTTGGCATGCTCCTACCCACATCATCCATTCTATCATCTTCCTCAATGTTGTGCACAATTCTCATCTTATCCCCTATGTGAAGACAATCCTTGTACACGTGGTCACCATCACATCCCCAACACCTCATAGGATGTTTCCTTGCCTTTTTTCCCATTGCATTAGTTTCTTTAAATTCACTTTGATTTGGTTGTACTTGTTGATATGCTTGAGAGCTATTCCCGATGAAAGGTGGCTTGAATGCCTTCTTCCTTTGATCCATCTTACCTTTCTTCTTTTCATCCCAAGCCTTTTGGAAAGTCGTCCTTCTGTAACATACCTAACCCCCTAAATACCTTCTAAGGAATGGGGTATCAATTTTTTCGCTCATTTTCCTTAAACTCAAATCCTAATTAAAGGATTCCATTGTCTTATGCTCATCAATATATTTCCAACAATTGTAAACATGCTCAAATTCAATCTTTGGATCAACAATTATGGCCTCCTAAAGTTTCAGGCCTTATTGCCAAAACCCTCTCATGCCCACGTGGCACCCATATGGCACTCAAGTGGTTCAACTGGTGCACACATGGTTGTTGATATGGATAATGACACAACACCCATGTGGTAATTTATCCACCAGGGTCCCTAACCTATCGGGCCTTCGACCCTCTCCTCTCTCGATCCATTTCTCCACACATTTCTCTGACATCTGATAACCCGAGATGTTATCCCATCAAGGTATCAGGATATTGGCCTACCACATCTCTTAGCTTATCAGCATGTTGACTTCTATGGATCTCCCACACTCAACGCCTCTCAACAATCTTATGATAGACGATATCCCGAGGTTCTAGCTCATTATGGATATCGGTCCACGGGAGTACCAAAATATCTGCCCCAGAGTAAACCATTATTTGCACCAACCTCAAGTTCCCAATCTGATAGCCTAGTTTGAACTTAGTATGCACGACCCTACCATGACCTACCACCTAGTGTGACACGTGGACATAACAACACCTACCACCTGACTCAAAATTCCAAATCACCCTAACACATGGACCAACCACGACATGCCACATCATCATAGAGCACAAAGACTCACCCAACCAAGTTCTAACACCTATCCATTTCTTATAATCTTATTAAATTAATTAACCAATATTACCTTAAAATCCCACTCCTTGGGATTTATTTAATTAATCCACATTATGGATAATCAATCTTCATTGATTTAATATCTCACATAATGACATTTTTGACTTAAGCTAATTTACTAGCCCAGTAATACCGAGGATTTACTTTACCGTGGGTATATTAAATGCCAAAATTACCTTCTTAGTATTTTCTCGGGATTCAATATTTCGATAGAGGAATTAACAATAGTTATTTTAATAAATTAATATATGCACCCGTGATTATTAAATTAATTTTACAATATGCATATACCAATCCCCAGGTATTTAACTTCTCATACGCACCTATAAGGTTCAAAATTCTAGTACTTGACATCCCGGTGGGGATTTCCATTTAATATATTATATAAAAAAAGTATTACGTCGGCCATATCGGTCCCCAGAACTATCACACACCAACCACGCATTCTTCTTCGTTCTCCTAGTGTGCGACATCTCGATGAGGAATTAAATATTATTATTTGTTTTTGTCAGAAATTTCTAGGCTAACCTGAGTTCTACTTTATATTTCCAACAAAACCATGCAAACCATCGACCCTGCAAACCATCGACCCTTCTGGGGACCAGAAGGCAACATTGCGCACAAAGTGCATAATGCAGTCTCACCCGAGATGGCTTATGGGTGACTCCGGGACTCAAATGTTTGCAATATTGGAAGGCAGGATTTTTTGGGGATAGGAGACATTCTTTCTACCTCAAAACACATCATATTTGATATTCTATTGCATCATCCCATCATCATATCTCATATCTACCAATCAGATACATTCATTAGGGTTTATTCTGCAGTAATTATCCTATTTACTCTATTATGAATTGCATTTTACTACTAAGATATTAATTCATTCATCATAACTAAACAATCACAAGAAATAAGATAAGCATTCCACACAGAGACACAAATTTACAGTGGTTCACCCCCTTAGGCTACATCTACAAATATATGGATTTCTTAGCTCTTTTATTATTCTGCATCAAGGTTATAACACTATGCACATTACATTTGAGGCTAGCAAGATCGCAATAAGCTCCACAGCTCAAAACTTACGACCTTACCCTCAACTACAATGCATATCTTTATCTGTCTATATCTATCTCATATCTCTATCACCTCTCATACATGTGTGTCTCTCCGCTATCTCACAACATATATATTTATATTACAAAAAGGGGTTAGTTACCCGTTACAAAAATGACCAAAACCCTAACCCACTAACCCTAGGTGGATTAGATTTTTCCACTTTATAACTCCATAATCACGACTGGTCCAAAATCCAACCGCTTTCCTCGTTGATCTGCATCTTTCATCCTTTATTTTACTTTCCTGGTTTCCCGATGTTGTTTTTCCCTATTTTCCGACGATTGCTCCTTCTTTGGTCCATTTCATAACTGCCTTCATTGATTACCGTGCTTTTCCCCAAAATCCCTTGTGCCAACATGCCCCCAACACTCACATGTGGCTCATCCTGAGCCACTCAAGTAGTGTGTGCTTCCTGTACTAACTTCTCGATCTCCTCAAACCTGTTTCTAATTTCTTCAACTTGAGATTTTATCTGTGTGCTCTTTTCTGCTATAGTCTCCACAATCTGCGCAGTGATGTGTTCCTTCAACAGTTCCCCACTCTCCAAGCCAACTTGTTCAATTTGGCCCTTTGCTGCATTGATCTCAGTGAGCATCTATTATGCCCCTTCTCGTAGTGGTTCTAACTAAGTCTACCTTGATTTCTTATCTTCTTGTATGGACTCCAACTCTGCTTGCAAATTCTTCATCTCTTGTGAACTTTTCAGTATGCCATGTATTGTCATAGTTTTCCGCTTCTGCTTCAATTCTTGCATCACAGTATTTATCCCTTCTTCTTTTTGATCCAACTCCTAAAGTTTTCCATCCTCTTAAAGGTTTTTCCATAGCTATGTGCTCTTATTATAAAGCTTTGCGATTTTTTGGATTACAAGCACAATGTTGTATGTATTCCATGTAGCCTCATGCTCGCTTTGTGTTCTTACTTATGGTGGAGTAGTAGGTACTAAGATATCTGTCAACTTTGTAATCTGGACTCTGTAAGCCTCTGTAGCTTGTGTTATTTTCTCAATTTTGCCCTCTGTAGGTATATTCTCTCCTTGTGTGTTGTCAAAAATGGTTTTAAATACTTATTCCACTTGCTCCTCTATTCTTCCAGTGCGCTACTTTGTTTCATCCCTCTCGAAATGCACCTGGTTAAGAGTCATATTCAATGTATTATTTACTTTCTTGGTCAACTATAAGCTTGTAGCATCTGCATGGGCCCTTGACTGGATTTCCTACGCGACACTTACCTGTAGTTTGTACAATTCTTTAGTTGGAATCTTAGGCCATGCCAAGTCCAGATGATCAATATCTTTCAGTGAATTTTGCATTGTAGCTTCATCTACCTGCAACATCCCCTGGGTGATACATAAATTTTCAATCCCCATAGCTATGATATGCATTGTCTTATGTTCTGGAACTGTTCTTTCCTGAGAAGTTTGTTGTTTTTGTCCTTGATATTTTTGTTGCGTTATAGTAAGATACAACTATTCCAATGCATCTTTGACCTCTGTCAAATTATTCACTATTTCTTCCCTCTTCTTCTCAACATCATACCAAGATTTCGTTGTGTGATCTTGCACTTTCTCTGCTACCAATTTTGCATCATCCTTTGTAAGTGTAAGTTGAGAAATTTCCTTATGTGCCTTCATTTTCTTGCATTGTCCTACTGTCTGCAACAATTCTCTTTTCCTTGTCAGTGTCTTTGTCTGCATGGTTTGAACTCGTATATCCAAATATGGAATATTTCCACCTCCTATTTCCTCCGACATATGAATATTGATATCATTATGCACTCCTCCATTTGGTTCTTCTGCACGCTCCTTTCCTTGGGATGAAGCCTTTGATATAATGTTTTTTTGTCTTGGATTTTTAATTGTTGTGCTACCCCCTGTTTCTTTTGCATGCTTTGTTGCTTTTCTTGTGTTTGATACTAGGCTGGTTGAATGGTGTGAAGGTATGGCCTCTACTTGTTGTTTATATTTTGGTACTTTCTCTAGGATTACTAGAACCTTCCACTCCTCAAGAAAATCTTCCATATCCCACTGTACTTCTTCCCCTGTGACACAATATCTCAATTGCAACCATTCCTTTTTAGGATCCCTCTTAGCCTGGATCAATATGTTATGTCTTGAATCTTGAAAGTTAGTTATTCCTTGATTCTCTCTCACAAATTCCGGTGGTATTCTCCATGTGTTTTCCAACTTCTCTTGTATATCCTCATAGAGCATGGAGAAAATACTAGAATTCTCCTTCCTTTTCTTTGGATCTGAAGTATGCCATAAGGTTGTGTATTTTGTTGCGCGACTTTTCCCTAGCCTTTGGTAAAATCCACGATATTTTGGTTCTCCCCATCCAACCACTGCTATCAATATTATTAGCCATGCATAATGAAATTTTGAACTGAGCTCTTGCACATCCTTGCAATCATCCAAAAACGAGTTTAGTAGATATGGAGCCCAACTAAGTAGAATTCCCTTTGTGCATTGCGCAACTGCTACTATTACTCCTGCAGGGGCTTCCTCTTTGCCACATTTTCTCAAAATTTTGCATGCCATCAATTTTGTCGCAAACTTAGTTTTTGGTTCATTTATTTGTCTAACGAGCATTCCCCTAGATCCTCTGTTAGTCCCATACTTATTCTTTATCTCGTTTGGATTTATCCTTTGTTTTGTCATCCAAGTACTGCTTTAGTTTTGCTCCATTTGTAGGTAATCCTGTGATTTCAACAATTGTATCCACATCTATGGATACATGTCTATCCATCCATAATATGCCTCCATGTACCTATGACAGTAATTGTTTGACACATGCATTCACATCTTTTCCTCTCCCAAAGTGAGGAATCTCCAACAGGTTCATAATTCATGTTTTGTATAGCCCTGCAATCCATTGTTGTGGCTCTAGTATGGGATGTCTTGATGGACCTTCTCCTTCAATTTCCATGTAGACTTGTTGCACAAACTCAAGAAACTTCCCCAGGTCTGCAACATCATGGTCATCATACTTCAACTTATTCACACATCCTAACATAACATAGTATTTTAACTCCTTCAGGTATCTACAACAGTGACAGTGTGAGTTCCTTCTGCTTGCACGATGTTGTTACTGCTCCAGGTTTTTCCCTTGTCTTCTTCTTCCCTGTTGATGTCCCTGTCATTTTGACTTGGTTCTCTTCCTCATTGTCATGTTCTTCTTTAGTGTCTAAGTTCTACTAGTTTGTAATATCTTCAATCTTCACTTGTTCCTTTGATTGTTGTGTTTTTTCTGTTGCAGGGTGTTGTACTTCATCATATTTTGTCCATTCATCATCTTCCTCATTCAATTGTTCATGTGGTTGTCCTGCGCCTAACCCAGTTTGTTGTGTAGGGTTTTTATCTGTGCTAGGGTTTTGTATTTCGCACTGCGGTTCGATTTCCATTTCTTCCGTCACTAGATTTTGTTGTTCCTTCTCTTCTATGAAATTCAGATGAACTAGTTTGATTACTGGGGATGGAATGGTGTCAACATCCACCACTCCTTTAGGATTATTTAGGTTTTCTCCATCGGTTTCTATGTCTTGTGAAGTCTTCGCAGTACTTCGCATTTTCCTTGCGACACAACTGCGATCTCCAAGCTTCGGGGGTGCCATTCTGCTAAATTATGGAAAAGGTTTTCTTTGAATCGTAATTGAACACCTCAGAATCACCTACTTGCATGATTTTTTCTCCCTTGACTCTGGTTTTCATAAATTCACAATGAGTCTTTGCCTTCGCGTTTTCTGCTTTTACAGGTCGTACCATAAATTCCCTATTGCGCCATAATTTTTTGATCACTGCTTTTTCTTTTTCTGGTTGTTTTCTATATTGGTACATTGTTTTTTCTGCCTGGTCACATTTCTCTAGGGCGCAGTGTATTCAGGTTATTTCATACCAATTTTTATATGTTGCACGTTGTATCATCTAAATGCATGCTTAGCACTTATCCATCTAGTGCATATTTTTATATTTTTCTTATTTTTCCAAAAAAATATATTTCTTTTTCATCTTTTACTATGTACAATTGTAATTTTCTGCGCTGCATCTACTAAGGGTTACTAGGTCGACTGTCCCTATACAGTTTCCGTTGACTTCCATTAATCAATCCTTGAATCTATTTGTCTACTAGATCTTGTAACTGCACAACACCTCCATCTGTGATAGATGTTATCTCATATGGCCCTAGCCAATGCATCTTGAATTTTCCTAGGTGTTGTAAGTATTTGTTGTCATAGAGAAGAACCAGATGTCCTTCCTTAAAGTTTTTCTTTTAATGTTTCTATCATGCCAAGATTTGTCTTTGGATTTATGTACTTCCTGATGGAAAGAAGCCGTAATCTTGTCCTCTTCTAATTCCATGAGTTGAGACAATCTTTCTTGTGTTGCACCTCTCTTTGTCATGTTTGAAATGGCAGCAACATGCAAACTAAGTATCATATATTCCAAAGGGACTATTGCTTCCTGACCATACACCAATCTGAAAGGTGTCTTCCCTATGAGTTTCTTGCATGTGGTTCTATAGGCCCATAATACTGTGAGTATCTTCAAATCCCAATCATACATGTTTACATTGCAAATTTTAGTTAGGGAATTCTCCAATATTTTATTAAATTCTTCCACTATTCCATTAGCCTGAGGATAGTATGGAGTGCTCTTTTGATGGTGTATCTCAAATTCTTCAGTCATTTCTTGAATGGTATTATTGAGAAAATGAGTTCCTTGATCACTCACCATAATTCTAGGGCACCCAAATCTTGTATTTACTTGTTCAAACAGAAAGTACACTGCAGTTTATGCACTGTAATACTTTATTGTTGCTGCTTCAACCCATCTGGTTAGATATTTTGTCGATGTAATGAAGTACCTTGCTCCTGATCTTCTAGCTGGTGGGTTGATTGTTCCTACAAAGTCTACTACCCATTTTTCAAACACTTTAAGGGTTACTTGAGGTTTTAGGGGCATTGCATCCCTTCTATATGTATTTCCTACCCTCTGACAGACATCACAAGTCTGGCAATACTCCCTTGCATATTTAGAAACTGTTGGCCACCATAGTCATGTGCATAGTATCTTTTGCGCGGTGGATTTTCCTGCATAGTGTCCTCTAGCTATTCCTTCATGTGCTTCTCCCAAGATGATAGGGCGTTCATGTTCCATGACACATCTCCTTAGAATATTATTTGCTCCTATTTTATACAAGTGCCGTGCAATAAGTTGGTAATATGTAGCTTTAAACACCAAATTCTTCTTCTACACAGTGTTGTATTCCTTTGGGGCAAATCCTGTACTAAAAAATTCAATGATATCAGAAAATTGTTCATCAATAATCTGCACTGAAAAGAGTTGTGCATCAGGAAAATTATCCTTCAAGTTGCTTGGTTCCCCTCCATTAGTTATCCTGGAAAGATAATATGGCCCTACATTTAGTCTTCCAGGTTTCACTGCTACTTCAAAATCAAACTCTTGAAATAACGACAACCATGTACATATTCTCCCTCTCAACATTGGCTTATTGACCAAGTATCTGAGAGCAAAGTGATATGTGAACATTTTAAAATGTTTGCCTAATAAATAATTTCTAAACTTTTGTAATGCATACACCATAGACAAACCTTCTCTTTCAGTTGTATTATAATTATTTTTTGACTTTAAGAGTTTCCTACTTGCAAATGCTATTGGGTGATCTATGTCACCTTCTACTAGTTGTGTTAGTACTGCTCCAAGTGATATTGAAGAGGCATCCACATGAACATGGAACTCCTTTGACCAATCTAGAAACACCAGAATTGGTGTTGTCACCATTTTCTCCTTTAATATGTCCAAACTTTGTTGGCACTCATCATTCCATTGAAACTTGATATCCTTCTTTAACAGTTTCTCCACGAGTGCAGTAATTTGTGCGTAGCTCTTTATGAACTTTCTATAGTATCATGTATGACCTAGTGTAGCTCTCAATTGGCGCATTGACTTAGGTGGTGGTAAATTAACAATGAAAACAATCTTTGCAAGGTCAACCAACATGCCTTGTTTACAAACCAGATGCCTTAGCAAAATTCCAAATGGTGCGTTGAATATGCATTTCTACATCTGTCTAGCATTAATATTAAAACTTCAACATGATATTTCAATAGGCTAAATACTGTCCAATGATTGATATAAACCTCCAATAATTTATGTATAAAATCTTTAAATGCAGCTACCACTACTCTTGAAAAAATAGTAGGGGCATTTTTCATTCCAAATGACATCATTGTGTATTGGTATGACCCCCATTCTGTGGCAAATGTAGTCTTATGGAGATCCTCTGGTGCCATTTTGATTTGGTGATACCCTGAAAATCCATCAATAAATGAGTATGTTTCTTGTCCTCCTACATTTTCCAATACCTCATCTGTAAATGGAGCAGGGAAGGGACATGAAAATAGTCATCATTCAACTTCCTCAAGTCTACAAAAATCCTTATTCCCCCATGCTTCTTCTCTTGAACTACCATAGGGATAATCCACTCAGATTCTTCAACAGGTTCTATTATACCAACGTCTAACATTTTATCAATATTTGCCTTAACTTTCTGTTTATATACTGGATTCAGCCTATAGAGTCTCTGTCTTATTGGTCTAGCATCTGGCCGCAAAGGAATCTTCATTTCTCCAAGTTCTTCTACCACCCCATTCATTTATGGAAACATTGTTGGAAATAGATCACTATATTCACACAATAGTTCTATTGTTCTTTCCACTGTCTGGTTGTCCCAATAGTCACCAATACTTGCAATTTTTAGGTTCACTTATGTTCCAATATTGATTTTCTTTATCTTTAGTGGTGCAGAAAATTCTTTTGACTATAATTGTGGGCCTTCTACTTCTCTTTCCCCTTGAATTTTTTTTATCTGAATATCATGTAGGTTTTCTTCTGCTAGGTCATCATTTATGACGTGGTAACAATGTAACAACTTTCTGAATGTTTGTCGATTGTGATTCTAATAAGATGTTACAATTTCAACTTCATGTTCTTCAAAAATATTTTCTTTTATCAACTTCAGTGTTGCATCTATCAATAGATTCTCATGTTCAAATGCAAATGTAAATACAAAGTTCTGCTGCAAATCTTTCCAATTTACAGTTCCTCTGTGCAGATCCAGTTATGTATACAAATTTATTGGTATGCATTTTAATGTATGGATGAAGTGATGTGTTCATTCCTATGGTGGTACCAGTATCCATTGGGTTATGCATCTATCTATATGTTCTCTCGGTTGTCCTCTTCCATCGTATTTTTGCATATGCTTATTCTCCTGTTCTGCGCCAAATCTGATGCACAATAATATTTTGAATTGATACCAATCATGGATATTTTCTTTGTGAGTACCCCACCAACGTGCAGGTGTTGATTTCAAGAAAATATCTAAAACTAATAACCTTTGACTTTACAGGACTTCTAACTCAAACTTTGTTAAGAATTCTTCGAAATGATTTTGACCATAAAACTTGGAGGTTCTCTTACCTCTGTGCCAACCCATCTTAGTGCACACATTATTCTTGCACATCTTATGGTATATATATCATGTAATCATTGCTATCAATTCTCTAGTCATGTGTCAGAATCTGAAGCACAAGAACTGATGCTTCTCCAGCTAAGCATTCCATATGCAGTTGGGTTAACGTAATCTTCCTCACGTGCGGTAATTCTATAGAGCTGGTTGATCTCTTCTATGATAAAGTTCTATGTCACTGGTTCAACATATCATCTACCTTCTGAAGGATCTAATGGTGCTATGAATCTATATTCTCCTGATTCAAAAATCATTTTCCGGGTCTTCAAGTTGATGATAGCTTGATTGTCAAATTCCCAATCCAGTCCCAACAATGTTGGATAAGGTGTAGTATTATCCACTATATCAATTACCTCAAAATCTATCATAGTGCGCACACCATCTAAAACCATTAGTATTCCTTTCAATTGACTAATCAGTATCACCCTATGTTGGTTTGCTAGTTTCAGTTGAATAGGTGAATAGCCCAGTGTAGGTTACCCCATGCATTCCCATGTTTTCTTAGGAAGAACATTTAACTCATATCCCAAATCTAATATGATGTCACCCATGTTAAAGTATTCAATATTTGCATTTAGTCTGAACTCTCTATTTTTTCTTGTATTCCTATGGACATGATTTACTGTCTTTTGTTCTAGTTTTATCTCTTCTTCAGGTTTGCATTTTTCTATCAAACTTTGTAATACTTGTATAGATGTTTGATCATTCAATAACTTCAAGCAAGACACCAAAATATTTCTTAGATTACTTACCTTTTCTGAAGGCTGACCGTTGTTGGTATGATCACATGGATGAGGCATATCATATATTGGCCCATCATATCCTAGTTGTGCATTTGAAGTAGAAGCAATATTCTCTTGTAAAATTTCTTGTCTGACCTCCTTGGATGTTTCTTTTTCCTTGCGTGCATCAAAATGTTGTTGAGGTTTTGAATTTTTTCTAACCCACTGGTGTTCGTTTAGATTCTGATTTGTTGTGTCTACTTCTATTTTGATTCCACCCCGATTAACTATATTCATTTTTTTCCCATCATATCTAGTTTTTGTGTCAATCCATTGAACATTTTGATTATTTGAATTACTTTTGTCCTATATTTTTGTCAGAAGTATAGGACAATCTTTTGTAGTATGATCTGTTGCACGATAGTACATGCATGTTACTTTTGGTTGTGGAAAATCCCTTTCATAATGTCCAGGTTGTTGACAATTGTGGCAGGTTATTGGTCCTCTTCCTCTTCCAATTCCTCATCTTCCACTTCCTCCTCCTCTAAATCCTCCTCCGTTGCCTTGATTTTCTGCGTGCGGTGTATTATATTGTGTTACTTTTTTATATTGTGGTGGTGTTGTAAATTGTTGCACATTATTATACTGCTACACAGTTTTTCCTATCATTAGTTCAGCCTACATCCTATAAGCATCTGAGTTCATTTCCTTCATAAGTTCCATGGTTAGACAATCCTTATCCTCATGCCCTACAGACTTGTAGAAATTGCATAATGTACTTTTAGGCACCGTTTGATATTTTTGCATCATTGGACAATGATAGGGATCATGTCTAGGTGTTTTATATATTTCACGCCATAATCCTCCTGTGGGTAAAGGATTTGGTAGTCCTGCTCCCAAATACTGCGCAAATGCTGGGAACTCATTTTTGTGATGTCCTTTTGTTTTACATAAGGTTCAACAGACAAATTCCCTCTTTTCCTTGCCTTTGTTCCGATTCAACTTAAATGTCAAATTATTGAGATCTTCTCTTAGCTCTTCTATAGTTGGATCTGTATGTTTATATTGATTCTCTTCCAATTGTAAGGTTGCTTGCAGAGCCTTGGTCTAAGTATGGAACTTATGTTGCCTCAATGGATATTTAAAATGCAGCAATAATGAGTTTATGAATAGTTTCCTATGTTCCATGTCTGTTATGGGATATTTCAACTTACCTTTCAATCGCTTGAACTTCTGATCGACTTCCCAAACTGACTCTCATGGATACTGTTTTATTTCTATCATCTCATTCATATATTGATTTTTGAACTTGGTCACTAGAATTCACTAATTAGTGCCTTATTTACATCTGCGATGGTTGTAGGTTCTCCTTGTGGACTGTTTACTGCTAGGCTCATAAACTAGTCCAGTGTGCAGTTTTTGAATGTAATTGTGAGTTGAGCCACTTTTGTGTCTTCATCTGTGATTTGTTTCGCTTCCCAAATCTTTTCACAAATAAATAAATGTACTTTTTGTCGTCTGATACTTCTCCATGAAATTTTGGTAATCGAATGGTTGGATTTGCTCCTGCCATTGTAAAATTTGTGGTAATTCCTCCACGCGGTGTAGATAAACGACTACTGATACCTGAAATTGTACTTCCTCTTGAATTTCCACTAGTCCCTTAACCTATTGGACTCATTTTTCCACTAATTTCTGGTTGTCTAAAATATTTTTTCTTTCCTGATGTCTTAGTCACACATGGGGTCGTGGGTTCCACACTAATTTTAATCTAGAATGGAGTTCCTTCTTCTGCATCGGACCCATGACCTTTTGTTTTTCTATCATATGTGGCACGCAAGATTTCCTCAATCTGCTCCATAGCACAGAGATCCTCTACCTCTTCTTCATCACTTTCCAAGCCTTCCCTCTCGACTATTTCTCTCTTTTTCCTATTAATCTTATATTGGTAGGGTATTTTGTTGCACGCCGTTCCTTTTTTCCTTGATCTATTTTTCATCCATCATAATGGGGTCCATCATTTCCTTTTGCTTACATTTATCCAGATCCCTCTCCATGTCTCAGATCGTCCTTAGTGTTTCCCCCAGTCTCCCTTTGCGCATAGAGTTATTTAGTCATCAAACTCCATTGTCATCACACATTTATCATGGAACAAAATATTGATTGATGTATAGAGTAATCTAATATACCTTCCTCTTGGACCATTCAAAAAATCCTTCTCTGCAGCAGTGTAAGATTTTGTAGTATCAGTTGCAAACTCAATAATGAATCCTGCAATAAGGTTGTCTAGCCAGAAATTGACTGCGCACGTGAATTTGTTGTTGACTTTTTGTAGATACACAATATTCTCAGTAGTCCATTCTACTGGTCTTATCCGGTTAGTTGGGTGAGTGTCTTTTAATCTCAGTATCCACTCCTGCAACAAATGTGGAAATTCACAGAAAAATTCCTCATGAAGATCAGTGAATACATACCTCTCCAAATATTGGCGCGGTGTATACTTAGGGTTTATATTGTCTTTCTGTGAAAATTCGAGCTCTTTTGTTGTCATCCATCGTTCAATCTCCTGTTTAGTTGGGTTCCATGGTCTGAACATCCCCTTCTAATACTTCATTCTCTTCACTGTTCTTCTTAGCAAGTCCCTTCCAATCTATTCTTCTGGGTTCTAGCTAAAAAAAAAACCATTTATTGGACGTTTATGGGCTGAAACGAGTTCTACTTTAGGTTTCCAACAAAACCCTACAAACCATCGGCCCTTCTGGAGACCATAAGGAAACACTATGCACAATGTAATCTCACCCGAGATGGCTTATGGGTGACTGCATGACTCATATGTTTGCAATCTTGGAAGGGAGACTTCTATGGGGATAAGATCCATTCTTTCTACTTCAAAACACATCATATTCACTATTATATTACATCATCACATCATCATATCTAATATCTACCAATCAGATACATTCATTAGGGTTTATTCTGTAGTAATTATCCTGTTTACTCTATTGTGCGCTACATTTTACTACTAACATATTAATTCATTCATCATAACTAAACAATCACAAGAAATAATATGAACATTCCACACAGAGACACAAATTTACTGTGGTTCACCCCCTGGGCTACGTCCATAAAGATCCAGCTTCTTGTCTCTTTTATTATTCTACATCAAGGTTATAGTGTTGCGCGCATTACATTTGAGGCTGACAAGATTGCAGTAAGCTCCATAGCTCAGGACTTATGACCTTACCCTCAACTACAATGCATATCTTTGTTTGTCCGTATGCTTGTCTCTATCTCATCACATCTCTATCACCACTCATACATGTCTGTCTCTTTGCTATATCACAACATATATTTTTATATCACAAAAGAGGTTAATTACCCGTTACAAAAATTACCAAAACCCTAACCCACTTACCCTAGGTGGATTATGTTTTTCCACTTTCTAACTCCTTGAGTGTGGTTGGTCCAAAATCCAACTGTTTTCCTCATTGATCCACATATTTCATCCTTTCTTTTACTTTCTGGTTTCCCGACGCTACTTTTCCCCGTTTTTTGGCACGCACTCCTTCTTTGGTCCATTTCCTAACTACCTTCATTAATTACCACGCTTTTCCCCAAAATGGCATGCGCCAACACTTTTTATGTTGGCCCAGGTGGAAATGCTAGTCACATGCATCCGTTGAACTTCCCATCCCTGACCCTCGACATCCCTATAGAAGTTTGATAAAATATATCTCATATTATGTTTAATTTATTGATTGACCACTGTGGATTTTATATAACATACGTATCTTTCAAACTCGACCTGTCGGTGCCTGAAAGCTCCGATGGGAGTTTAATAAAAAATATTTTGTAAATGTGAGGAAAAGGAAAATAAATTCGAGGCATTGGGAATTAAACAAAGCAAAAGTACATTAATAGTGATTTTTCCTCGGGATTACACAAACCCCTGTGCGGTGTGAAATTATTAAGACTAGTAAACTTAGCAACACTTATTTGTTTTCCCAGAAGAGGGAAAGATGATGAGTTTTCTCCATTTCTAGTGCACGGGATAGAAATTCATAGTTTTTTTTAATATAAGAATTTTTATTCTTAATTTTCAACTTATTAAGATAATGAAATAGTAAATTTGGAAAATTTACCAGGAGTTACAAATCTCCCTTCATCAAGTAGATTTCACTCAGGAAACCCTATTAAAATTTATAGACACTGATTTATTTATGTTTCTTTCTATTAAGTAAAAACTCTTGGGAATAAAATTTCCCACTCTGAAAACTTTTTTTTTACCATAATTTATTGCCCATCTATTTTCATGTGAATCTTTACTATTATTTAGGGAAATAGACACCATTTTAGGTTCTTACAATTGGATATGGTTTTAATAACCAAGTAGGGATTTCATTCTTACCATGTCCTAAGGAGACATAAATTAAGTACAAAATACATATTCCTAATTCCATTTTATTTTTCACATTCCTCATATCATTCCGCAAAATAAATTACCTTATCCTCTCTACTAAGTTGCCTAATATTATGAGACCAAAGTCATGGTCAATCTTTCATTTATTAGAGATTATACATTCTTAATTTTCAGATGTTTTGTGAAGACTTTGACAAATTAGTCTTCACTACTAATTTATAAGTTATATTCACACAAATGAGCTGCAAATGTCCAACTATCACTCTATTCTCACTCATAGTTACAAATGATTTCTTACAATGTTCTATAAAAGATGAATCAGTCAGAGGAAAACAACATAATGTATCTTTACACAACTCCCTTTAGATATTTACAATAAGCTAGACATATGAAACAATAAATTTCACTACTTAATCATAATATCAACTCTTCATAAAACAAAAACATAAATTCCATAGCATTGAGAAACTTATCGTAGCTTATGAAATTCACTGAAACACTTATTTGAGAATTTTAGATTGGTTGGAAACTGCTGATGGGTGAGCCTCTTTCCACCCAACCATAGGCACAATTGTCTTTGTCTATCCTTGCAACTAGCCACCCCTGAGCCAGAAGATGATGCCATGAGGGAAACTCTCACTCAATCACATAGATAAATAGATGAAGGCTACCCTCCTTCATCAATAGAAATTAGCAAGATAATTTTCTAATTTCACCAAACAAGGGGCTTTCTCTTGACTCGGAGAGTCACAACAATTAGCTTGCACAACATTCAAGAATTCACAGCCCTGTTTATTCGGTTAATTTAGAAATTTTCTCTCCATATTTCTTACTCGAGAAACTAGAAAACTTAACTTCTCTCTGTTTTCTATGAACCAAAGGGATTTTTCTCCACATTCTCTTCTCCATTTCATCCCCAGACCCAATCATGTGTGTCCTCCTTCTTCTTCCCACGATCTTCCTCATTTTTTATTCCTTCTATAGCAAGATTTCGTGGGTCAAATCCCCCATTTCGTGGGTGAGCCCAAAATTCTCTAGATGGGTACTTTTTATACCCATGATTCTAAGGAATGGTAGTTTTGGTACAACACCCATTCTTTCTCATAGTTGTGGGAAGTTGGTAGTTCAACTACCAACTTCCTTCATTAACTGAAATTCTAGAAAAATGGACAATCTAGATTTTTCTTGAATATTAAATTGGCAAGGGAATTTCCTCATTGTTTCCCTCTCATGAAATCATCTCTATGTTAGTGATCCAGCCATCATTGATTCTTTTTATTTTCATCAAAGTGCATTTTATCATTTTGATTATTCATCATGGTCCAACCATTAAACATATTAGCCATGACTCGTGGTGAAATTTGGCATATATTTACATACTGGTAAAAATAGGGATATTACACCTTCCTCTGCTTTGCTCATACAAACAATTAGCTCCCCTTATGGCTTCTTCTAAAATTCTTAGGTCATCATATTAAATTTTGTCCTTGTAGAATGATGGCATCTAGCTCAAGAACCTCTGAATTTTAACCATTTCATCCTTGATGAAATCCACATAACTTAGAAGCTCCAAGAATCTTCTTTCATACTCCTCAATGGTCATGCTCCTAAGCTTGAGTTGAAAGAATTCTTTCATTTTTTTGTCATAGTACCTCTCTAACAAGTATTGTTGCTGGAAATGTTTCTTGAAATCTTTCCAAGAAATCCTCTTTTCATCAATGTGCTTAGTTTTCTTGAGTTGATTCCACCATATGGAAGCTTTTCCATGAAGATGGTAAGATGCAATTATGGCCTCCACATTTGATGGGTAATCATGCAACTATAAATATTTCTCATGCCCAACAAACAAGATTCAACCTCTTCTCCCTTCCTATGCTCTCCATCAAAAGTTGGTGGCTTGAGCTTTCTGAGCTCTCCTTGTAAGACATATGGCACATGGCTTCTCTTCCGGTGTCTGATGGGGAACACACTTGGGCTACTCACTGACATTGATCTTGCATGGGTTCTTCCAGTTGAATGCCCTAGGGAGTGGTGATGTTTCTAAGGTTTCTTGCTAACACTCCTTGACTTTCTAGATCATATGGGATCCTTCCTTCTATCATAAGACTTAGATGGCATTGCCTTCCCTACACTGTCTACTTGTTTTGTGCTAGTCTTTGTTGACTTTCTTCTGTAACATATTCAGACTCTATAGAAACTCTTATGGAGATCTCATTATTATTTCATTATCTGCTCGATATATGTGCACTTCCTTTTGCAGGTTTCTTATAATTTCAACTAGATCTACTGGCACCACTTGGCTGAACCTATGCCCATTTGACTCAGTCTCTGCATTTCCCATGCTAGCATAGAGCCCTCTCAACTCCTCCTCATGGGTGTAATACCCATAAGAATCTTCCATATCTCTATTCCTCATGGTGTACATGTTCTTCTTTGTTTGAAGCTTACTCTGCAAAATGTGTATCCATAAAACAAAATTTTGTTAGATTAAATTATAAACAATCTAAGAATTTTACATTATTTTTCCTTATTAGTCCCCCAAACGTATTCTCTCTATTTTCCTGAGAATTATGATGCTCCAATCAAAATTCTAAATGCACAAGATGATTTTGTGTATTAACATCGTTCCAATGACTATTTTCTCGCTTAATTATGTGCTCGGAGCTTAAAGTTATGCCCTTATGAATTTCTTGGGAATTTCCTTGTGATGTCATTATTAGGCCTATGTGGCCTCCATGTGTATGATCCAAAAAGGATCTAGAGAAGGCTAAGAACAACTCAGAACTCACAGAGGCAACTCAGAATGCTCAGAATAGCTCCAATAGACAGAGAAAGGGAAAAAATTCAAATTTCCCTAAACTCAGTGAAAATGGCATGATCGCGAAGAGCGCATCACAAGATTTGTAACAACGCAAACGACTCATCAAACAAAGTTATAGATTGAAATATATTTGCGTTCAAAGTTTGGTCAACCTATCCGAGTCAGGAAGCGATGAGTCATCATCCATATTATTAACGTCAGCATCCATACATATGACTTCATTGTCCGTAAAACGCACATGGCAAGAGAAAGAAAATGACACGTGGCATGTTGACGTCGGCATGATGATGTGGCAACACCAGAGGCTTCCATGCGTCACCCGGTTATTGGATTTTTGGACCGATCCGTGGGCCAATCAGATTGTGCCATGTGGTAGTCTGTACAGTCTGTACAGTTGGCATGGAATGCTGACATGGCGTGCTGACTTAGCAGGGGGCAGTGTGGCCCAATTAGAGGCCGCCATGTGGCCCAATCAGGGGCTGCCACGTGGTAGGAGAGAAACGCAAAAGGACAACACATGAACGAATTTTAAAACAAAAAGTAGTTGGCGGGTCCGCCAAATCTGGCAGACCACGCCAACTATAGCCACAATCATTCTTGTTGGAGGACCTTCTAGCGAAAAAACCAAATGTAGCGGGAGATGATATGTAATATATACCATATAACAAATCAAAATAGGAGTCTGTGGGGATCGACCCCGGAACCTCCGCCTTAATACTTCCACCCCTAACCACTAGGCTGTGAGTAGCACTTGGTACCTATTGCCTGCATTTTTTATTAAAAGGGGTATCCACCCAGCCATGGAGGAGGAGGTGTGTACCGTACGACCTATCAGGCATGATTTTTGAGGGAGGTACAATTATTATTGCAGGTTGCAGAGGGCATGGAAACTGAGACGAAATTCTTCTTGGGCCTGGGAGTGCCAGATTCAGAACGAGGCGTGGAGATAGTCATTTTTGGGTAATTCGACGCCACGAATTCAATGGTGTTGTATGTTTTCCGGTCTGAGCATTATTTCTACAACTTGATTTTAGAATGAGGTATACTTATGTATTTTTCTAAATTCTTTTGTTGAGTTAATGAAAGTGCCTACCCATTTGAGAGCATGACCTAGAGACGTAGTCCACCAGGGGTGAACTCCGTTATCAAGTTTTTGTGTTCATATATGATGCTTATGTCTCTTCATTTTTTAGTTTTCCCTTCTTTAATGGTGCACTTTAATTTGTGCTCATTTAATGCAATTCTTTATAAGTCACGATGAAAAGATCCTGGATCATGTTGGTATCAGAGCAGTCGTATTGACTTGAATTGTTGAGTTTGAATGCTTACTAGGTCCAATCATAAGCAGGGTGAATGAACAATTGATACTTTCAATCCCGAAGTTGGTCGTGCATCCAGAAGGAAGAAAATGGCAGAATAGGACAAGCGTGATTGATGTGTCCAACATATTGATGAAGAGGAAGTTAAAGTGCAATTGGCTTTTCTTCGGTTGGAAGGAACCGCTCTCGTATGGTGGGAGAGAAAGCTTCAGAACATAAGTAAGTGTGGTAATCTTCTTTCCTCATGGTCAGAATTCAAATTAACGACAAGGAAACAATTTTATCCATTAGGGTATTTACATAAAGCAATGATGGACAGACAAACTTTAAGGAAAAGTAAAGCTCAAATTGTACAAAGTTTCACAGAAGAATTTAGGAAGAAAGATCTTGCATTGAACATTCCTTTGGATTCTTATGAAACTTTAATGAAATATATTGGCACACTTCACAGTTATATTCATCATACTTTTCTCTTGTTTAACCCCACTAGTCTTGACGAAGTTTGTGTGCAAGCCACTCACCTTGAGAACAGGGGGAAACATGTTCAAGAAGATCCCACAAAGAAACCTTCCAATTTCCCACATAAGACTTTTAAGAAGTTTAAAAGGAAGGACACGAACATCGCTACAATGATGAGAGAAGGAGGAAAACCATATTTCACTCATTGCAAGAAGAGCAGTCATGATGAAGAACACTGTTGGAAACTGCATCTAGAAAAGAAACCGAAACAGTTTAGTGGAAAGGGGAAGATAAATATCGTTCTTATAGTGCAACAAGATCTTCGTTCCGATTCAGGAGATGAAGGAAAGATCATAGCGGTTGGAGTACAAGGTAAATATTCTCTTCATGCTAGTTCAAGTTCCAATGACGAGTCTCATGTTGATGAATGGAAGAGGAATGAGTTATTTCACATAAGAGTTGTATCTAAACATACTAAGATAGATACATTATTTGATCCGGGTTCCCAAGTAGACTTAATATCTTAAGCACTTGTCAAGAAGATGGGTCTTGAAATGAAACCACATCTGAAGCCTTATCCTCTTGGTTGGGTATGTGATAAAGAAAAACTTAATGTCACCAAACAATGTAGGATCAGATTTGTTATTGCTTCAAATTTTATTGATGAAGTAGATTTGGATGTTGTACCACATGATATATGTGGCATAGTGTTGGTAAGTCCTTATCTTTATGATAGAAAACAAGTTTTCTTTCGTCATGAGAACAAATACCACCTTACTAAAGGGGGAGTGGAATATATTGTTAGAGCTCACATCATGAGGGTAAATACAACACTTGTTAGTGCAGGGCAAATGAAAAGACTCATAAACACTAATAAGAGATATGTACTCATGGTCATCAGAGAGAAAGATGTCAGGACATCTGATGCTTTCCAAGGGTGTGATCCATCTCATAAAAAGGAATTAATTGATATTTTTTCTAAGTATGATGATATTTTTCAAGAACCAGATGGATTACCTCCTAAGAGGGAAATCCAACATAAGATACATCTTCAACATGATTCTCCTCTTCCTAATGTGGGCATGTACAGGATGTCGGTTGTGGAGATGACAAAGATCAAGAAGTAGGTACAAGGCTTATTGGATCAAGGGGTCATCGGGCCTATCTCATCTCCTTGTGGTTCTCCGATCGTGATGGTGCCAAAGCAAGATGGCACATGGCGAATGTGTGTCGATTATCAAGCTTTAAATAAAATCACGATGAAAAATCGATACCCTCTTCCTCGCATAGATGATTTAATTGATCAATGGAAGAATTTTTTTTATTTCACCAAGTTGGATTTGCGCGGTGGGTGGATATCATCAAATTAGGGTCGCATAACAGGTTGCATGGAAAACTGCCTTTAAAACCAAACATGGATTGTTTGAGTGGTTAGTTATGTCATTTGGGCTTTGTAATGCTTTGACATGTGATGAATGATGTATTCAGGCCTTCCCTAGATGACTTTATGATTGCATATTTAGACGACATTCTTGTTTTTAGCGGGACTTGGGATGAACATGTGAGGCATGTAAAGCAAGTATTGGATACTTTGCAAAGGGAAAAGTTGTATGTAAAATTGTCTAAATGTGAATTTGGCAAGACTGCACTTGCGTACTTAGGTCATATTGTAGGAGGAGGACAATTGAAAATTGATGTAATTATAAAATGGTCTGAGCCAAAGAGAGTAATCGAAGTTCGAAGCTTCTTAGGTGCAGTCCAATATTGGAGGAGATTCATTCCCAACTTCTCCTTTATAACATCTCCTTTGCATGCCTTAACCAGTGTGAAGAACACTTTTCAGTGGGAAGGAAAGCAACAAAAAAGTTTCAACATTTTGAACGAAAAGACCATTACCGCACCAATATTAGCACTGTTGAATCTTCAACAACCTTTTGAGATTGAGACAGATGCCAGCGGATACACCATGGGTGTAGTATTGATGCAATATCATAAGCCTATCTGTTACCACTTTGAAGCTTTTAACCAAGTTGTTGTTAACTATCCTACATATGATAAAGAGTTGTATGCATTAGTCCAGAGCATAAAGAAATGGAAGCACTACTTGTTAGGGAAGGAAACAATCATACATACAGATCACCAACCTTTCCAATATCTTCAAGCACATACAAAATTGCAACAATATCGACACTACAGGTGGATGGGTTTTCTACAACAATTTCATTTGGTAATAAAGTACAAAAAGGGTACAAGTAACAAGGTAATTGATATGCTTTGTAGACCTCCTATTGTTGCTTCTATTATTTTGAAGAATACTTCTTTATCTCAGGATAGCTATGTAGAACAATATGCCATCAATGGAGATTTTAAGGAAGTATATGTTAAGCTAACCCTTGGTGCACAGGTAGAGAACTATTGTCTGCAGGGAAAACTAATCTACCATCTTGGAAAGCTATGTATTCCTACATGTGAATGAGTCCATGTAATACGAGAAGCTCACACTTCTCTTGTGTCTGGGAATTTTGGGGTAGGAAAAACTATGGCTCATTTGAAGAGGTTTTGTTACTGGCCTCAAATGAAAGAAATTGTAACTAAATATGTAAAGGGGTGTGTGATGTGTTCTACTTGTAAGCCCACTAATAGAAAACTGGGGCTATAGTCACCACTTCGTGTTCGATCCCATCCATGGGAAAGTGTCTCCATGGATTTTGTAGGGGGTTTACCAATGACCAAAGGGGGTCATGATTATTTGTATGTTGCAGTGGATAGTTTCAACAAGATGTGTATCTTGATGCCATGTAAAAAGCAGATCACTGCTGAGCAGACTATTAATCTCTTCTTTCAATATGTTTGGGTTCACTTTGGATTACCCACATCCACTGTCTCAGATTGAGATACTTGATTCCTTGGGGACTTTTGGACTAGCTTGTGGAGGATGATGGACACCAAATTGAAGAGAAGAACTACTTTCCATCCATAGACTGACAGACAGACATAGGTGGTAAACCAAACAATGGTACTTTTTCTTCGAGGTTACTGCAACAAGCATCCCAAGATATGAGATAAACATATACCCCATGTACAACATGTGTACAACTGAGCTTTACATTCATCCACTCAGAGTTCACCTTTTCAGACATGCTTTGGGCACCTACCAAAGGTTCCTTTAGACTTGATGTATGGGAGAGATGTCGATGTGAATGAAGAACGAACAAAAGAGAGAGCCCACAATTCATCCATAGGATCCAATAGATACACCAGGCAGTCAGGGAACAGTTGGAGAAAATTCAAGCACGGTATAAAGCTCGGCATGAAAAGCACAGGGTTGATCATCAGTTCCAGGTTGGAGACCAGGTATGGTTTCACATCAACAAGGAGAGATTGAAGGATGAAGGCAAGAAACTCAAGCCCATTTGTTATGGACCCTTCACTATCTTGAAGAAAACTGGTACCAATTGTAAATGTGTTGAACCTACATAGAATAGATCTAGCTAGAAAATACCACACACATTTGCAGAGAGAAATTGAGAAAGAAGAAGCAAGAGAGAAAGAATGGAAGAATTCTCATTAACCGTATTCCACACTCAAAGAGTGAATAATTTACAATATATATAGAATAAATGAGTAACTAATGAGCCATAGTGGTGGTCTAGATTGATCTGGACACACACCAACAGTTACAAGAGTAAACTGCCACCTAGTCTAGTCTTTCAGGCAGTTACATGAGTGAATTGCCACCTAGCTGAGTTAACTAGTCAACAAGTCTTCAGTTAAATGATGGAACAAAGAGTAGTGAGTTGGTGATGATCCCAATGTTGCATGGTGACAAAACTAATGCAACATCTAAACTCNAATAAACTTAGGAAAAATAAATCCTAGGTGTGTGTGAAGTAACTCCAACACCCCCCCTGAACATCACTATGGTGAAAATAAAGAATGGGTCTCGGCTACGAGGCCATGTTAGGTACTCAAATACAAAAGATACACTGAACTAAACGAGGAAAGAGGGAAAACCTCATGGGAACAAACCCCCCCCCCTCAAATTACAATGCATAAAATAAAAAATGATAAGGAACAAAAGGCAGTTGCTAAGAAACCATGTCCTTCACTCCAAGAAGACCTCGAAACTGTGCAAGTTTGTGCTCTTTGAAGATTTTGTTGAAGATGTAGATGTCTGCACAGATCTAATGAAGTATATGCATCATTGATATTTCCACACATATCCACTTTATCTTCTTGTAATGAATAATATCCAAATAAAGTTTGGATGAAACTTTGAAAACCGTACGACCGTTTTCGGAAAAATGCTGAAATTTTGTTGATTTTGAAACAATCATAACTTCAGTTCTCGGACTCCGTTTCAGACGGTTTTTTTTTTTTAAATTGGATATTTCTCAAGAGGAATTCAAATATCCAATTTGTTTCTGCAATTTTTTCTCATAAAATATCAGAATGGTTTCTGATGTGTGCGGCTCCCTTTTTGACTTCTGAGATGCATGCATTGTGCATGGAAAAGTATTTGCATGTGACTCTTGAGATGCATGCCATATATATTCCACATAAATTTCAGAAAACAAATCTAAAATGGAGTATACATCATATTCAATTAAAGGAATACAAATTTTTGTAGATACTTGTGTAGAAGGCTCTTCAAATTGAGATAATTTATCTTCCAGTGGCTTTTCTACATTCTCTATCTTGTCAACATTTTGCATTAATTCTTCCTTATTCCCAAATAAAACCTCCAATCTGCTCCATAAATCATTTGGAGTGAATTATTATGAGTCATCATATACTTGATGGAGAATTTCAGAAGAAATAAAATAGAGTATACATCATATGGCCATATCTTGTCTATTGAGAAAGTCATTTTTCTCATCGACAAAATCAGGCTCTACTTCCATTGCCATGGTTATTTGGTACAAGCCTCTGCATCTGAGCATAAGCATAATTTTTGGCTTCCATTCCAAATAGTTATGAGGCGTGAGAAGTATTTCTGGCGAATAATCCATCTTTTTGTTGTCTTCAATCTTTTGTACCTGCAAAAAATTATTTGGTGTAGCTTTTGCTTAGCAGTCCGTCAGCTCTGATACCATGTAAATGTGTTGAACCTACATAGAATAGATCTAGCTAGAAAATACCACACATATTTGCAGAGAGAAATTGAGAAAGAAGAAGCAAGAGAGAAAGAATGGAAGAATTCTCATTAACCATATTCCACACTCAAAGAGTGAATAATTTACAATATATATAGAATAAATGAGTAACTAATGAGCCATAGTGTGTGTCTAGATCACTCTATACCACCACTATGGCTCATTATTTACTCATGTATCCTATATCTATTGTAAATTATTCACTCTTTGAGTGTGGAATACAGTTAATGAGAATTCTTCCATTCTTTCTCTCTTTCTTCTTCTTTCTCAATTTCTCTCTGCAAATGTGTGTATTATTTTCTAGATAGATCTATTATGTCCAGGTTCAACACATTTACACAATTGATTTTCATTTGGATCTTCCACATTACATGTAGATTTACTTAGTTGTGAACATTGAGAACTTGAAACGTTTTGAGCCTCCCATGATCATGGATCAAGATGAGGAAGTTTCAATACCTTCAGTTGATGAGTTCGAACCTGAGTACTTGGATGAGTTGCAGGAAGATATCATCCTGGACCGGAGGACGAGGAATTCATGAAGGGGTGATGTTGATTATATTCAAGTAGGCTTAAAAGGCACACATCCAAGCAAGACAAAGTGGATCGAGAAGGACAAAGTGAGGGGACTCTTCCCTCACTTACCTGTTGATTGATGAAAGCTTTTGGTGGTCCAAAAAGATCTCAGTGGGAAGGCATGATCCAAAAAGGATCCAGAGAAGGCTAAGAACAACTCAGAACTCATAGAGGCAACTTAGAATGCTCAGAATGGCACCAGCAGACAGAGAAAGGGAAAAAAATCAAAGTTCCCTAAAATTAGTGAAAATGGCATGATCGCGAAGAGCGTATCACAAGCTTTCTAATGGCGCAAATGACTCGTCAAACGAAGTTATGGATTGAAAGATATTTTCTATCAAAGTTTGGTCAACCTAGCCCAGTCAGCAGGGGATGAGTCAGCATCCGTACTGCTAACATCAACATCCGTACAAATGATGTCATTGTCTGTACAATGTATGTGGCAAGTGCAGGGAAGTGACACATGGCATTTTGATGTTAGCATGATGATGTGGCAACACCAAAGGCTACCACGTGTCACCCAGTTATTGGCCTTTTGGACTGATCCATGGACCAATTGGATCGTGCCACGTGGCAGTCCGTACGACTGATGTGGCATACTGACTTAGTAGGGGGAAGTGTGACCAATCAGAGGCCACCACATGGCCCTATCAGGGACTACCACGTGGCAGGCAGGAAACGCACAAGGACAACCCATGAACGAATTTTGAAACAAAAATTAGTTGGCGGATCCGCCAAATCTGGCGGACCAGGCCAACTATAGCCACAATCATTCTCGTTGTAGGACCTTCTAGCGACACAACCAAATGTAGCAGGAGCGGATATGTAATATATACCATATAACAAATAACAAACCAAAATGGGAGTCCATGGGGATCAACCCTATAATCTCTGCCTAAGCCTACTCCTTAATACTTCCGCCCCTAACCACTGGGCCACGGGTACCACTTGGTACATATTGCTCGCGTTTTTTATTAAAAGGGGTATCCTCCCAGCCACAAAGGAGAAGGTGCGGACCGTACAACCTACCGGACATGATTTTTTAGGGAGGTACAATCATTATTGCGGGTTGTAGATGGCACAAAAACCAAGACATAATTCTTCTTGGGCCTGGGAGTTCCAGAGTCAGATCAAGGCGTGGAGACAGTCATTTTTGGGTAATTCGATGCCACGAATCTAGTGGTGTTGTCTGTTTTCTGATCTGAGCATTATTTCTGCAGCTTGGTTTTAGAATGAGGTATACTTATGTATTTTTCCAAATTCTTTTGTTGTGTTAATGAAAGAGCCTATCCATTTGAGAGCAGGACTCGGAGACGTAGTCCACCAGGGGCGAACTCCGTTATTAAGTTTTTGTGTTCAGATCTGATGTTTATGTCTCTTCATTTTTTATTTTTCCCTTCTTTAATGGCACACTTTAATTTATGCTCATTTAATGAAATTCTTTATAAGTCATGATGAAAAGATCTCGGATCAGTGTACCTACTGAAATACACAACCAATGAGGTCATATATCCACTGACATTCTCATGGACCCCTCTCGCACCTTCCACTGATGTTTCCTACTCTCCACCGTTAGATACAGGCCTTTGGGCTTCCAAGCCCGCAACACTATCGGAGAAATCCTTCGTGGGGTATTCTCATCTGAATGCACAAATTGCAATGCTCATGAATTTCTCATATCCCATAGCCTACAACATTGTTGGGATCCCCCCATAAACTAACACCTTTCAGGACCTTCCAGAAGCTCGCGGCCCACAAGGCTATCATGCCCACACCATAAGGATTTTTCTATATCAAACGTCATATTTACATGTTCATGAATCCTCTCATGGCCCATAGCCTGTAATGTTGTTGGGCTCACGCCCACAGGAAATTTCTATTGAAATGAAACTTTAATTGTGCACCAAATTCCTTCGTGGCCCACAACCCACAATGTTATCAAACACACTTTCACAGGCTCATCCTCTGGGAAATCATCCCCAAAAAATTCCTCCCATGAAATTTTCACCATGGATCTTTCTCCCCACAGACTTCTCTCACAAGACTATCAAATAGGCCCTCCAAACCGTTGCTCTCTGATGAATGATCGAGATCCAATCTCCTCTCCTAAAAAATGATTGAGATGCATGCTTGATCCTTTTCAACCCTTAACATTACCATTATCCACTATGGGTCCCACCAATACAAATTGCCATGTGAAATTATCTGATTTTCCTGCCCTTTGCTGACATGGATCTGAAGTGGCATGATGACATGGCATGTTGACGTGGCACTTCTGACACCTTTTTCTGATGTGGCATACTAACATGGCATGTTGACGTGACATTCTTGTTCCTCCTTTGCCCCCCCTGGACAACATACTCATCCAATAGATCGAACAACCAATACTTGTGCCCACCAACGATCCCGATCCCCACGACCTCTCCAAGCAACACGATCCTTAACAAATTTCCATGACTCCGATAGATCTGAGGAATCAGATCTGTCTAATCCAATGGCTCTTGATCACTTCATATTCGAAGGTGTACGATAATTATTGCGATCGGGCTCTCCTCTGCGGAACGATAAGTTAGATCATCTTAATATTTTCCCATAGCCTGTGACCCACAATACTATCAAACTGATCTTCATGGCCTTTCCTCATGGAGTCTATTTTTGTGAGCATGACCCCACGATCCTTCTTCCTGCAACCAGCGCTCTAAAGGAAAACTAGGGTTACTTCCAATGCAATGGATGGTCCTTGTCTTCGTGGGCTCACGCTCGTAGGCCTTTCCCACCAGAACGATATTTGTTTCTCCACTGGATTTCTTCGCAACCCGTCACCTGCAATGCTTTCGACTAGCTCACCTCCTATGAGCGGTCTTTGGAGAGATATGACGGTTGGGATTTCTCAATCCTTCAGATCGATGGTCTAGATTATTTATGGGTTAAAACTGTATGGTTGTTATTTCTACCATTCCACCGCCATGGATTGTGATCTAACCACCATGGAACTCCATGTAACTACTGCCACATAACTGTCACATGGCCCCACATCATGGTGATTTCACTAACCCCTACAGTTCCACTAGTCATAGTTTCATATTCAAATTTGGCTTTTGGATCCTTAGCCTGTACATGTCTTTTTGTAGCCTGCTAAAGAACCAAATTCTTTCACTTTCCACTGATTATGCCATGAAGGGTATGCCCTTTCCCCTCCTATGCACATTGTCTCTGACCCATACAACCCGAGTGTTGTAACCATAGCTCTGACACCACTCTGTAACACACCTTGGCCCCATGCTGACCTGTATTACTGCATAAACCTTTGTTGTAACTTTGATTTAAGACAATAACATGCCCAAAACCTCCTCCTAGGCGCTACCATAAAAAAAAATTCTCTGATGCCAAATTAAAAGGAATATACAATGCAACATGCTTAACACATGCATCTAACAACACTTCTAAAAGAAATCAGAATGGAAAATAAACAACAACTCATAATCTTATTTTAACATGCTAAACTCAGGAATTCTCATCCATAACAAATAATATATAAACATGAAAATAAAACATACATTAAACACTTATCTTTAATCTACAATGATGTAACTAATTGTAGGGGACGAACATTCCTCTCAACCATAGAATTGTTGCTCTAGATCTTAACATCAAATCACACTTGAGATGGGGCTATGAATCCACAAGAGAGGGTGTCCCTCACAATCCAAGCACTTCCCAGGGTGACTAATATTCTTACAACTATCCCAATCCACCCATCTCTCTTCTCCCCAACCTGCACCACCCAAGGAAGGAGATATGCCTTCACCACTCTCATTCCTTCAGACCTTCCCTCTCCCATGATCCCCCTTCAATGCTCACATTACTTTGGACCTTCTATCTTCCCTCTCGGGCTCCAATGTGTTCGGTCAGACAAGAATATCACTACTGGGGATACCAGATATGTCAACTACTAAGAGAACAATTGTAAGCACACAACTTACCACCCGTAGGGAACTCCCTCTCACATAGAGAGTTCACTTCGCAGGCCTGAAAACCTAGATCTTCAGCTCCCGTGCTCCACGCTCCTGTGATACTCCAATAACTTGTGACCTTTGATCAAGCGAATTTTTGCAAGCTCGTGCTACTTCCAATTCATGGTTTGTTCCTAAACTACTCTCTCTCTGACCCTCGTTGCCTCTAGAACTGGTTCCCTTTCTTTCCTTTCCTGGTTGACTAAATGTTGTGTTTTTCCATACAAATTTCCTCTTCCCTAGCTTGCTTGACTCACACTCCTCCCGAGGAGGATTGTACCTAGTCGTCTGTGCTCACAATAACTTCCTAAAGTGACTTATCTCGCCCACTATCTTACAAGCATTCAATGATTGGCTTTGGAAACACTCCAAATTAGGAAATAGAAGGTTCATAACAAAAGGTAATTTTCTAAAACAAGGTGGGCTGAGATCTCAGATTAGTACCCATGATGTTTTCTTTCTTGGACCCCTTGGACCCTTCCCCCTCTTGTGGATATTCAACCCACCATTACTCTGTCCATTTCCACTTGCAATTGGTGTCATATTTATTTATCATAATAATTTACAAAGTTTGCACATACATTGCTTGGCCCATGATATGTCTATGATAAATTATATATATACATTATTAAGTTGGGGGTAAAACATGGATGTTACATGTGTTATACCCCTCATAAACATAAGAAAAAATACATAATTATTCCCCTTCAAATAAACGAGAAGTCACTCACTATCAATAAGTGTGAGTTGTCAAGGCTTATGCACTATATGATAAGTATGGATTTTTGAAAATTTTCATTCTTTTAGCTCATCTTAAGAAGAGTTTTATTTGTTCATTCATTTTTATGAAAATTTTTTCTTGAAATATAAAAGGAAAAGGCCCAAAGGTGAAACAAAGAGCCTTTTGTAAGAAAATATGTCTTACCTTTTATACGAAAATAAGTGTTAAAAAACCTAACTATGTTTTTATTCAGGGATCAAAAACCGTGGACAACAAAATGGAAAACCCAAGGCCTGTGATTTGGCAACAAGCCCAAGGGTGGCAATTTAGCCATTTGGTATAATCATGTCTTTTTTCCAAGAAAAAAATCACAATTTGTATTGAAGAAAGAAATCACCTTCCTCAAGTGCTCATGGCACAATACAAAGAGCAAGTCCAAGTGCTAAAAGCACTTACAAGAGTACAAATACAAATTTTAATTATAATAGTACAAGAATAAAGTTACACATAAAATATACATATCATTTCTTACCCTTTAAAAAATAATCATGAATTATTTCCCTTTTCCCCCTTCTTCTATGTTACCTCTTGCCACCCCCCTAAAGAAGGATCTATAGCAACCAACTATAAGTTTGAAGGCAATATTTTAGATTCATATAGGGAACTAATTCTTTATCTAAATAAGATGAATTTATTTCACAAAATCTCTTTGTTCCACCTAAAGAGGCTTTAGAAACAACTAATCGGAAGGAAAGCTTGGTCCATGTCTTCTACACTAGCCTTTGAAGGAGGAGTGGATTCCCCTATCAACACTTGTGATTGTTGATCCTCATTTTGATTGTCACCATTTTCAATAAAATTTCATCTTTTTTTTTTTTTTTGTCCCATTTTTCTT
>ML791543.1:400536-423575 GCA_009831015.1 Picea engelmannii
TTTTAATATCAACAGATACTAACTGACTTACCACAGTATTGAAGGCATTCAAATGCTCTGCCACCGAGTCTCCATCTCTCATCCTCAAGTTATACAGCTTCTTTCTCAGGAATAGTTTATTTACCAGGGACTTAGACTGATACTTTTCCCATAAATCCTTGGTTGTAGCTTCCTTTGACACATTCAATAATATTGAATCGAAGAGACACAGTAGAATTGTGCTCTTTGCCTTCCGATCCGTCTTTTTCCAGTCATCTGCAGAAGTTCCTGTAGGTGCAATACCTGGATCTATCACGATCCACTGATCTCTATCCACCAAAAGATCTTCCATCTTGAGCTTCCACAGCTCAAATCTTTTCCCATTAAACTTCTCGATCTACATCTTCGAATTGCTTGCCATTTCTTTTCACTTGAAAAACAATACCGCAGATCTCCCACTGTAACAAGGCTTATCACAGTCCCGAGCCAAACCCTTGACGACAAAGGCGTCCCCTTGAAGTCAATAAAGCTCTGATACCAAATGTAAATTCTAACCTTGTACAATGTCTACTGTAAACATATATTCAGAAAAAAATAGAAAATATACAATGGAAAATGCAAACATTACACAGAGATTTTTCCCCTGGAAACCCAAACCGGGAAAACCAACATATATTATATTCATACATTGTGTTACATTGTTACAATACAATATACATATAGGAGCTAGCGGCATCCAAAACCCTAACCCAATGACCTGGATTAGTCCAAAACCCTAATTCCTTAACCGAAAATAGAAAACCATCAGCAAAAAACCATGTGCCGAAAAACCACCTAAATATCATGTGGTCCCGAAAATATGTCATCCCAGTGTGAAAAAAAAATTTGGGGGCACTACCCCTGAACCGCCGCTAGGGGGGCTCCGCCCCCCTGCACCCCTAAGGGGGGGCCTAGCAGCCCCCCCTCTATCCCCCCTGTGCGCCCAGCGCAGATGCTCAAACACTACTACTCGTGCAAAGAATATAACACATACCCAACAAAGCTTGTAGATGACATATCTGACAATGAAATGTTGTGTTCTCATAATCTAAGACCTAAGTGTATTGATTTTTTTTTTCCAATTGAGAAACACTTTGTTTGGAAGACCCTTACTAAGGTTTATCTCAACACATATGTGGGCATATGCACATAGTCTTGCCAAATATCTCTTAAGATCTGATTTGATGTAGGTGCCCAAAGAGTTCCCAAATCCTAAAAAATTGGTAAATACCATAAATGTAATGGCAGATTAGGGAGATGAAACCAAACTGGATTCTGGTAATTGACATAGAGTTAAAATCAAAATCTAAGATTCAAGGAGTTATACAAAGCCTTGCATTTCCCCAAAACCAATGACCCTCCTCAAAAACTATATGATAATCAACATGATCAAAGAAATGAATAATAAAAAACCCTTTGGAACAAAGAGAGTTCTCACATTTCTTTGTCCAAGACATATGAATTCACTGATATAAAGACGAAGTGCTATAATCTCTAGCATCAACACATCCTTAATATGTTCCATGATGTAGGCACTAGAAATACATGAAGGCTTCAATACATTAGGAGCAATAGAATTGTTTTGACTCCACCCCTAAAAGACACCCCAATGCCTACCATTCCTCCACACAATCACAGTGCCAATATAATAGTTGAATCTATACTAATATGATAATCAAACAACGGGGATAGATTTTCCAGTTGTTTACCCTCATAAAGAAAGCATTGCATGATAATAGGAATCCCTAGACTATTGATCCAGGTGGATATCGGTGGCCACCCACCTTTTTCGACTGGCTCAAAATAGTTTTCTGACAATTTTGGCTATTTACTATTTTTAGCAGGTTTTAACCTCTGGGGCCATTTTGAGGGCCTAAATGAAGGTTTTTCGAGATTAAGGTTTTCAGTGATATCCAAAGGCATGATTGAGCCCCCAAAATGAATATCCTTGATGACACCTTTCCAACGAGCTATCATACACCTAAAACGGAGATTGTATGCAAAAGTTATGACCCCGGGAAGTTGATGTACTAACTTACCCAAACGGGGCCCACATGACTTTTGGCGCTTCATCTCCTAGGGTTAGGTTTTTGGATGTCTAGGGTTTTTGGCATTCTTGTTTATTGTAAAAAGGCCTTCAGAGCCTCATTGTAATCATCTTCTTGTGAATGCGAGTAGACATCACATCTCTTCTCAGAGATAAGCTGCCACCATTCTAGCGAGTCTTTCACTCTGTATTTTTACAGTCTATGTACATTTATTTTATTAATAGAAATCGTGTATTACTGTATCTATGTGTTTATGGTTGCATCTCTGATATATTTTTATTATATTATTGGATATCTGCGATATCTCTATGTATTTATTTATTATATCTCCGATCTCATTTTGTGCCAAAAATAATATGGATCAGTGGTATCAGAGCAAGCTGCTCTTAATCGTTTTTTCAGTGCATGTCCCCGACGATGTCCGAGTATGGCAAGTTGGGTCTCAATCTTGTCTCTCCTGAAGACAATCGCTCTCGCACACCCAAGAAACCCTCAATGGCGGAAGAAAATAAAAACGGAAAAGCAGACGATCCTATCAATCTGTTGCTTGAGCAAGCTCTCACGCGACAGAGGGACAAAATGATGGAGAATTTTACCCACATCCTTAAATGCCTGTCGATAGCATCAGGTGCATCTTCATCAAGCGGCCACTTTGGAGGCAGCTTGTCTTTCAAGGTACAAGTTAATTTTGATATTCCTATATTTGAAGGACAAATAGATGCAGAAGCCCTAGAAAAATGGTTAACTTTGCTAGAAGGTTATTTCTTTGTTCACAATTTTTCCGACAGAGAAAAGATCACCTTCGCACTCCTTAAAGCTCTCCCTCATGTCAAACATTGGTGGGAAACTTACTAGGAGCAAAGTTCCACAGAGGAGTCTCGAATATATGGGGCCGATCCCACTTGGGATTTTTTTGTGGATGCGGTAAAGGAACAATATTACCCTGTTGGAAACTATGAGGACCAGTACATGAGATGGACCACATTGTGGTAAGAGAGGGGCCAAGCAGTTCCGGAGTTCACCAATACCTTCCATACCTTGCGCACCAAGTTGGGTATCAAAGACTCCAAGCAACATTTGGTTTTGAAATACCGTGGGGCTCTACACAGATACATCCAGACTGAAATGGATTTTTTGGACATCTCATCACTCGATGCTACTTATCGATATGATGTTAAAATTGAGCAAAAATTTAAGCACCAGAACAAGCGGGATTTCGGATCTGTAAATCTGCAACAACCAAAGTATGACAAAGACAACCCTAACAAACAGTCTCCCGAAAACAAGTCCAAGACACAGGAAAAGAAGGGTCACTGAAAGACAAAGGACATCGGAAAATGGTGTGATTTACACAAAATCCCCTGGCACAACACCGATGAATGTCGCTCAAAACAGTCATTGGTGGTCGAGATAAAAAACAAAGAGCTGAACCCTGATTTAGAATCTGATTCTAAAAATACTGGTAAAGGACAGATCATTGACACAGACCCCACTGCTATTGTCGTGACCGCAGCGATTCAACCAGAAGAACCAACAGATCCTGAAGAGGGGGAGTGCCTTTTTCATTCACAGATGTGGGTGAAGGGGACCTCGCTGCATTTTATTGTTGATAGCGGAAGCTAGAAAAACCTTATCTCAACAGAGGTCATCAAACAGTTGGGATTGTTGACAACACCACACCCGCAACCATACAACATCGGGTAGCTTTGGCAAGGATGAGATATTTGTGTCAGCCAACAGTGCCAATTGTCATACGATATCCAACCCTTCAAGGATGAGGTATTATGTGATGTTGCCCCACTGGATTTCTGTGATGTTCTCTTGGGCCAACCATATATGTGGAGACTCCATGCTATTTATGAGTCTCGACCCCGTAGTGTCATTGTTACTTTGGGGGGTCATCTCTATAGAATACCAGAGGTAGTTCCAACTATTGTTCCACCTAAAAAGTGTCACAAGGCAGTATCTCATACTGCAAAATTCAGCTTCTTCACAATCTGTTCAAAAGGAGAATAGAAGGACATTGCAACCACTACGGACTTGCCCCAAGCACCTTCTATCCAACAGAAGCAGGTCGACAAGGCTGCAACAAAGTGCAAATATTCCTTCTGTACACCATCCTCTCATGTATCCCAATTTGTTGAACAACCTCAGCCTCAACAGGTTCTTGACATACTTCCACAAACTGAGCAACGCGATGTCCCCAGTAACACAAGCAACTCACCAAGATGCAGATCCAGCAAACGCTTTTCCCTCTCCCCCGGAAACTCAACGCAATGGAGACCATTGCTTCCTAAGGAGGGAGGATTGATCCAGGTGGATATCGGTGGCCACCCACCTTTTCCGACTAGTTTAAAACAATTTTCTGGCAATTTTGGCAATTTACTATTTTTAGCAGGTTTTAACTTCCGAGGCCATTTTGAGGGCCTAAATGAAGGTTTTTTAAGATCGAGGTTCTCAATGACAGACAAAGGCATGATTGAGCCCCCAAAATGAATTTCCTCGATGATACCTTTCCAACGAGCTATCATACGCCTAAAACGGAGATTGTATGCAAAAGTTGCGACCCCGGGAAGTTGATGTACTAACTTACCCAAACGGGGCCCACATGACTTTTGGCGCTTCATCTCCTAGGGTTAGGTTTTTGGATGTCTAGGGTTTTTGGCATTCCTGTTTATTGTAAAAAGGCCTTCAGAGCCTCATTGTAATCATCTTCTTGCAAATGCGAGTAGCCGTCACATCTCTTCTCAGAGATAAACTGCCACCATTCTAGCGAGTCTGTCACTCTGTATTTTTACAGTATCTGTACATTTCTTTCATTAATAGAAATCGTGTATTACTATATCTCTGTGTTTATGGTTGCGTCACTGGTCTTCTGGCATGGGATAAATGGTTCCATCTTTGAAAATATATCCACCACCACAAATATGGAATCAAATACTCTTTGCGTTCTTGGCAGTCCCAACACAAAATCCATGCTTATTGCATCCCAAGGCCTCTCTGGTATTGGCAATGGTTGATACAATCCAATGTTCTATCTTTTCCCTTTTGCATGTTGGCATATTCTACATCTGTTCACAAACTTTATCACTTTTGTTCTCATACATGTCCAATAGTATGAACTGCTCAACTGTGCAAACATTTTATCATGGCCGAAATGTCCAGCCAATCCTCCACTATGATTTTCCTTCAAAAGGTTATCCCTCATTTAGCACTTTGGTATGCACAACTGATTGTCCTTGAACAACAATCCCTCTTGGATCATGTACTCTGCCCACTGGCTCTTGTCTCTCAACACAGGATTTGCACATGCCTCATATGCTTCCTTAAAATATGTATCGTCACAATATATGTCCTTAAGGTGCTCAAACCCCAAGGTCTTCACCTGAAATTCCTACAGAATCAAGCATCTCTGTCTTAATGCATCAACAACTTTGTTAGCATTCCCAACAATATGTTTTATGACAAAAGTAAAATTTTGCATCAACTCAACCCATTTTGCATGCCTCTGATTCAGTTTTCCTGTCTGGTTATGAATTGTAAAGCCTGGTTATCGCTATACAAGATACATTCCTGTGGGACAAGGTAATGTCTCCACTTATTCAAGGCTTGAATTATGGAATAAAACTCCTTGTCATACGTGGAGTATTTTCTCTTGGTCTCATTCAACTTCTCACTGAAATAGGCAACAAGTCTATTATCCTGGCTCAAAAATGCTCCAATTGCAAATCCACTTGCATCACATCTTACCTGAAATGTCTTTTCAAAATTCGACAAGACCAGAATTGGTCGTTCTGTTATTTTATCCTTCAGTATATTGAAGCTCCTCTCGGCTTCCTCTATCCATTTAAAAGACCTGTTCTTCTTCATAGTATCCATCATTGGTGCACAAATTCCACTGAAGTCTCTGATGAAATTCCTATAGAAACTTGCTAATCCATGGAAGCTCCTTACCTCAAACATGCTCCTTGGTGATGGCCACTCTTTGATTTCCTTCACCTTCTTTGGATCCATATTCAGTTCATTTGAAGAGACCACAAAACCCAAGTAAATGAGTTATGTCTTCATAAAAGAGGACTTCTTTAGATTTATCAACAACTTCTCCTACTGTAGCCTCCTAATTACTAATTTCATATGTCTCAAATGCTCTTCTTTAGTCCTGCTAAATATTAGTTTGTCATCTAGATATACAACCACAAACTTCCCAATGAAATCTTTCAGTATTTCATTCATTAGGCTCATAAAAGTACTCGGGGCATTTGTTAAACCAAATGGCATAACAAGCCACTCGTACAAACCTTTGTTTGACTTGAAGGTTGTCTTCCACTCATCACCTTCTCTCATCCTAATCTGGTGATATCCACTTTTCAAATCTATTTTAGAAAAGAAATTTGCTCCACTTAAATAGTCCATTAGATCATCCATTCTGTGTAAAATAAATCTATACATGATGGTGATCTTGTTAATTGCTCTTGAGTCTATACACATTCTCCATCCTCCATCCTTCTTTGGACTCGACATAGTTGGTACTGCGCATGGACTCAAGCTTTCCTTGACCAAACTCTTGTCTAACAATTCATGGAATTGGTTCTTTACTTCCTCATTCTCTCGAGGTGTCAATCTATATGTCGCTTTGTTTGGCAGACTTGCTCCTGGTATCAAGTCAATATGGTGACTGATACTTCTGATGGGTGGAAATGAGTTAGGAAACTCATCTACCAATATGTCAGCAAAATTATCCAAAAATTCTCGAACTCCTTTAGGAAAATCATTCATCGAAGTACTTGTAAGGATAACTCTGGGTTTCCTCACCACATCGAATTGCATCTCCTGTTCTTCCTTGACTTCTTTCAAGAGATCCTTCCCGCTCATGAGAAGTATGCTTGTGTTGGCTTCCTCTTTCACTTTTTTCTCCTCTATTGGCAACACCATGTGTGTTCTACCATTATTCTCTAACGTGTATGTATTCTTCCTCCCATCATGAATGACATTCCTGTCAAACTACCATGGTCTTCCCAAAAAAATATGGCATACATCCATGGGAATTACATCACACAGAATTGCATCTCTATATCCTCCTATCTTAAATTCAACCAAGTATTGTTTAGTAACCATTACCTGGTGTCCTTTCTGTAACCATGAGATTTGTATGGCTTCAGATGTGCAGTTGTCTCCAGCTCCAATTTATCCACCATCTCCGTGGATACTAAGTTATCAGTGCTCCCACTGTCAATTATCACCTTGCATACTCTGTCTTTAGTCTTGCAAGATGTTCTGAAGAGACTGTTCCTCTGCACTGGCTATTTCAAATTCTGCTTCTGGTTTTAAGAGAACCTTTCTCAACATCAGGGATCTTCCATCCTCTGCTCCTTCTACTTCAACATCTCTTCTCTGTGCTTCTGAAATGTGAGCTTCACCTCCTCCTTTATTTTTCTTAGGACATTCCCAAGACATGTGTCCTGTCTTTCCACAAGCATAACATCTTACTTCTCCACCTCCTCTTCTTCCTCTTCCTCTAGAAGAATTCCTTCCACCACCCATTCTTTCTCGAGAACTTCCTCCTCTTTCCGAGTGATTGTGTGGTTTCTCAATCTCATCCTTAGACTTATGTGCTCTGTCATGGGTAACTCCCTTGATTTTGTTTAGGGCTGGGCTTTTACCTCTTCCTCGTTGGCTTTGCTTTTTGGCCAACTTCTCCTCTGGATTTAGCGCAAATTGATAATCATCCTCCACCGTCCTTACTGACATCATGTTGAGCTCATCCTAAATTTCATATATCATGCCATTTATATACCTGGCAAATTTTTATTCATCTCTCTCTCTTTGTCCAGTTCTAATGTTCAACCTATAGAATTCCTCTATGTACTTTTTAACCACATCCCTTTTTGTCTGAGGTTCTACATATTCCTAAACAGATTGATCTGATAAACTTTGGGCATGAACTTAGCCTTCAACTTGGCTACCATTCTATCCCAACTCTTTATCTTCTGCTTTCTTTTGCTTCTTCTCTCATCCTGCAGTTCATCCCACTACAGTGATGCATGTCCCTTTAGTCTGGTGACAACATGTCTCACCCTTATTTCCTCATCCCCATCTTCATAGTCGAAATATGTGTCCATGGATCTTATCCAATCCAATAGCTCTTCATCATCTAAATTGCCTTCATACATTGGGACCTCTATCTTGGCTCTACCTCCCAATATGGCAACTTCCCTCAGCAAGCGTTCTTCGGCAACATCCTCTCCTGCAGCTTCTCCGATGACATTCTCGCCCACTGCTTCTTCTCTCTCTACATCGTTGATATCTCCAGCATCAGGTGCTCGTCTCTGTGTTGCCTCCATCGCCTCTAATCTTGCACAGATTTCTCGTATCTCCCTTTCTACAGCTCAATTGGCCAAAGGTTGTTCCACTTGTCTCCTCGGTGGCATTGTGTTGACTGTCTGTCACACACAGAGTGCAACTTCGAGTTATTTTTCTCCTTTATCTCCTTTACCTGCTGTCTGCAGGCAAAATTCTTGCTCTGATACCACTTGATGTAGACCCCCTTCTCTTCTAAAGGTTGCGCGACCTCCTGGTCTAGGATCGATCAAGAAATTGATTCAAATCGACTCTTTGGGTATCTGCTAGACTCCAAACCCACTTACATAGGTCCTTCATCCAAATGCGCAAGTCGTTCGAGACCCGCGGGTCCTCTTCTGAACACTGTTCAACTTCAATGCGAACCGGACACTAGCTCCTCCTGGGCTAAACAACTTCCTTTCCATGACCACGACTGTGACCACCCTCCTGACCAATAGGCGCTTCATGACTTCACGTGTTGGGTGTTTGCACCTGCACCAACCCCTACTCTCCGACTCCCAAAATCCCGAAGTGGGACCTAGCACGTGCTAGCTCCTCCCTTAAACTTTGATGATGTGACCCCCCATTATGACCTAGGGCCAGTCTCTCGAGCACTTCGCGGTTTCACGTTTCGCGTCCCCAGAAGGTTTTAATTGCTCGTCTTCCCGATTTCTGAAACCCAAAATCCAGGCTCTCCTTACATCAGATCAACGGTCCACAACCCATGTGATCCGACGATCTTTCCTTCTCCTTCGTGAACTTGAGACTTTGCATTTCATGAAGTTGGAGGACTGCTCCCCTCTCTTCTCCAGATATCCGAACTCGTGAATTTCTCAGGAACAGATCTACACCCCACGATTTCCTTCGATCAACGACTGTGATCATTTCACGAACTTGGGGTTCGCAAGTTTGCTCGCCCTATGCACTTCCAAGGATTAAATCCCATGCACTTATCTGTAGATCCAATGATTGTTGATCCACGCACTCAGATCTAACAGTCAAGATTTGATCTTCTCACCCGTGCTTCCTCTAGTCACTGGATGCTAATCCAACATTCCAGATTCCTTCCACAACTGATCTAATGGTTGTTTTCACTCCCCCTCCTAAGATTTATCTCGTGAAGGTTTCGACTTCCCGCGCACTCCTTGCGTTCATGGATTTTGACAACTCAGATCCAAGGGATTTCTCGAAGATAAATTCCTCTCGCCCTCCTGGCGTTCTCCTTTTGTGGTTCTTCAACTTCTTACAAAGTCCATTCGATACTTAGTCGAATCTCGGATCTGTGCACTCCTTGCACTAGATCTTTACACAAGGTTTGAATTATTGCGAACGAATGTGCACACCTTGCACCTGTCTCTTTGCACTCCTTGCAAAGGGAAAAGTTTTGTGATATCTCTTCTAGGCTTCGAAATCAAAAAAGATTCCGTCCACGCACTCCTTTCGTTCTGTGTGCACACTTTGCACTACTCGACAAAAGAGAAACAATTGAAACTTATCCTAACATTCACAGTTCCATCTACTCATAATGAGATTCATTCCTTCATTCATGAAAACACAATAACATGGAATTGCAAATAATGTCCACACAATGCATTGGATCAATTTTCCTCTGTTATATTCCAAAGTGAAAAATGGTTACAACTGTAAATGAAAAGAAACAAGAACTGAAAACTTAGAAATCTCCTACTGACTTGCATCTAACTCCTGCTACTAATTTCCCCACTATCTTTCAGCTACCCCACTACTAGCCTCATTTGGGCATACAAAATCTCTATTTATCTCAGAGAGCTCTTACGGTTCCCCCTGACTACTTGTCTACATCAAAACTTATCCTGATGGCTATCCTAGTGCAATCACATTCCAGAGCCGAAGTGGAAACTCCCACTTCGCTCGCTATCGCTCAAGCGTGCCTCAAAGATTTTTCCGGTGCTGAGTTAAAGCAGATTTCAAAATATCGGCTGAAATTGTCAGCGTTGAGGTCTCGTAAAGATTCCTAGACACTGATAGGTCTTTCTCTGCATGCTTGCCAGCGATGATCCTGCATCAAACATAAACTCCAAGAATTAGTTATTCAACTGGTAGTTGGACACAAACCAACTAGACTATGGTGGACTGCATGACTATAATAATGCTTCAAAGTTGATTGTGCAATTAAAATAAAGTAATTATCCATCAAGTGGACAAGAGTGGTCATGTTGGCTATCTATAATTGTGCTATGGTAATTTGGATAGTAGGCTCGCAATATGATCTCAACCAATATCATTCATAAGAAACAATTAACTTTTATCTTCCTAAAATTGCTTTTCTTTTTCTTGGATTTCTAAAAATTTTGATGGAGTTAATTATATTTGTTATAGTCTAAGCGTTATATGACTTGGCTCTTCTCTAGCCACTCAAAATAATAGGAAGGGAAGATGACATTTTTGCTTGAAATCCAAGAATCATTTTGGATTGATGGAATTGTAGATATCAATTGTTAACATTGCAAAATCATATTACATTAGAGGTATTTGAAGGAGCTGAATCCATTCTTGCATTAAAAATAATTATTTCAACAATCCAAAATTGCAATTTCAACATAGATTTTATGGTCAAATTATAGTGATGGAAAATTGGTAAAGGTAAAAATTGTAGACATTTAGCCTTATTCATTGTATTTTTGCAACTGTGTAACTTCAATTAGCAATTTTGACCAGCAACCACTTTCATCAAATTTTATTTAACTTCTTCCCATGACAATTATAAGAGCAATTTTTTTATTTTTTTTCGTCTAGTAAGTTATAACTATACTAGAAACCATAAATTCGTTCCTTTGACTAATATTGTTGCAAGAAAAATTAAAACATACTTTATTGTGTTCTTTGTAGGCATCTAATTCTCGTTGTCCTCAAGCAAATCCTTCACAAGCAACAAGATATCTTCTTTGTATCACCCATGATTCAGGGATTTGCATACTCTTTTTTGCATCACCCATGAAGATATCTTCTTTGTATCACCCATGATTCATGGATTTGCATACTCTTTTTTGCATCACCCATGAATATATCTTCTTTGTATCACCCATGATTCAGGGATTTGCATACTCTTTTTTGCATCACCCATGATTTAGGGGTTTGCATATTATTATTTCTTAATATTTCTAGTTTCCCAGGTTCAAACCATCTCCATTCTCTGCTGCTATCACCCAGATGCAATGAAGTTGACAACATTGTGGAATGTTGAAAAAAACCCTTTAACAAGCCATTCAAGAAACTACTAAGAACTACATCCATAAATACTTAGAAAACATTGGGCGAAGGTCAACCAACCATATTCTATTCCTTACTCATGAGTATTTATACATTGAGAGAATGGTTGAGGCCATTATCTCCCCTCTACATAACCATTCATTTAAGTTATCTTACTAACATATTATTCCTTTGCACATTCATTTTACATTTATGTATTCAAGTCTTCACTTAGTCTAATGTCTAAATGCATGATGTCATTTACATAAGTTTAAGAGGCCCCCTCAAGAAGGGATAAAAAAAAATCATGGGTAAACTTCTAGTTGATTCAAAGATCCATGGTCCAAATGATTTTTTTTAACATATATATGTGATGGTCTTTTTTTCCATTTAATTTATCTTTATCATTTATGGGTTTTCACTCTGAATTGCAATGTGCAATATGGTATGGAGTTCATTGAGATGGAAAAAAGAATTTAAGTGAAATTGGGGATAAATTAGCTACACATGCGGGCTCACATTGCTATAAGGGAGAAGATTTCAACCGAAGAATATGGACAGTTTCATCTACAACAAAAGACCAATTTCTCTATAAGGATTGTAGTTCAAGAGTGTTTGAGGGTGCTAAAATCTTGGACATGTTGGTGGGGAGTTTCATTCCTAAGAATCTAACCATGGGGTTTGGAAACAATGAGCTCATACTAACATAGTATTAAAGGCTAGAGAATGTCAACCAACTATTTGAAAATTTGTCTATAAGAGGAGGCATACATATATTCGTGAAAAACTCGTTTTAGGAACATTATTATCCTAGACATGGAGAAAATTGACACTACTCACAACTTGAAGGATAATATCAACAATAAAGAGGGGCTTCCTCCCAATAAATCATGATATTTATACAAAATTAGTTAGAAAATGGTTGTATTCGAGTTGATTATATTATTAGAAAGGAATCGACCTTGTTCCTAGTGTTATTTCTCCAAGGAAGGGCTCAAAGCAAAGGAACCCAAGACTCCTTAGTCATGGGTCTTTATCATCGAGAAAGAAGAAGGATTATGAATGTTATAGATTGAGTCACTAATGATTAGTTGTAGTGGATTCATTTTACACTTTGTATTCCTCACACACATACTCCTTCAGATGTGGATGTGCTTTACGTATCCAATGGGAGTCTAGTTAAAATATTTGTTGGCCCCTTTTTTTGGTGTACACCACATGGGACTATGAGCAAGAGATAGAGAGCCTGAATATTTACAAAGAGAGTAAAAGAAATGGGCGTACAACTGTGAGGGCATCTTGATGGACTTTTGGATAGTGCAAAGGAATAATGAGTCAAACTGACCAAAAGATTACTCCATCAATTAGGACAAAACATGGAGGAGTAATGCACTGACCCAATCGAAATAATTATGCTCCAACATTGTAAATGCAATCATTGGCATGTTAGAATAATTGTGTAGTTTGGTTGACAAAGTGGTAGCACAGTGTGAGAGTATGATCATAATATATCCTCTGTCTAAGAGTGCAAATTTGTATGTGATTGAGTTTTCCTACTTCCTACAATGAGACATTATAATGTAATGCATACTACTGGATTTTGAAAGTAATAAGTAAATCCCCCTATTGTCCCATATCCTGCATATAGACCTAATGGTGTATGCTGCGATTACCTAAGAATTCAAATGGATCTCATGTGTTTGTCTTGTATTTTTTTTATACTTGTATACTCTAGGATTTGTGTGTAATGATCTGCATGTAAATGTAATGAACTGTTATGGATGTTCTATTATCTTGCAAAATCCTTGTTTATCATTTATTCTTGGAAATACTTCGAGTGAGACCTTCTCCTTATGGGGATTGAATATGCCAACACTCTAGACTACAATGGGACCCTAATTTGTTGGACAACTCTGGAGAACCTTGGTCTCCATTTTGTGCCAACAAATGGTTCTGTCATTGGGACCATGTTTCAAAAGAGGATCTTTGTAGGATGAGGGAAAAATACTAAAGAGCACGATTTAAGATTGGTTTGAGAGATTTATCACTCAATGTTATGAACATAAATATACATATAAAATAGATATTCATAATATAATAATTAATTAATAAATAATAACTATTAATAATAAAAGGACATGTCTCAAAGGACATGACTATTGGTTAATGGTACCCTTGTGTGGGTATATAAACGAGCCCTCATTCTCAATTGTATCTCATCTTATCTATTCATATATTATTTACAGTCCTACATGTATTACTTTGTTATATTCCAAGTATTTTGGATAATTCTTGTGTGAGCAAACTTTGTTCGTCTCATTTGGTATTAGAGATTCGTTTTTCTGATCCCGACCTTTGGCCAGTCTCTTTATCAGACCTTGTCTGAAATGAATTTTGGTCAACCATACTTCATTCCGAGCTTCTCTGATTTATTATTATTATTATTATTATTATTATTTTTCCGGGTCTTTGACCACAACTGGGCTTTTGGCCATTTACAGTTCTGAATTCAAGTGAAGAGAAAGTTGTATTTCATTGCAGGTTTGAAGAAAAAAATCAAATCATCTCTATCTGTACAGTCGGAGTTTACAAAAAAAAATCAAAATACCATTGCATTAAAAAAACAAAAAAAAGAATTTGAAAGAAACAACTTGGCAAGATAACAAGAAATGTGAATTACAGTAAAAAAAATAAATTCCCATCCATATTATCCAGCAACACATTAAATTGCAAAATAAAATATAAATATATATAACAATTTTCGTACAAAAGTTATTTCCAGCCGTCCAATTTACCACTATGCAACCACCGTACTAGTAGCAACCGTCAATTTATGTACACAACAATCAATTTTTCTGCGTTTGTACTCTACTCGATCCGTACCATTACAGTCACCACTCAACAGTCCACCAGTCCCTGCAACTGCCGCCGTATAGTCTGCCACCCTTGCAACTGTCGGTGTACAATCCGTACCACCGATGTGCATAGGAACACCATCGTACAACCACCAACCCACATCAATAATTAAACAATCCACAATCTGTACACAATTGTCCATACTATCGCCAGTTAAGAAATCAATCAAAGTCATATCCCTGCTCCGCTGTCAGTTTCGTAATCCACAGTTCTTCCATACGCTGTCACTTTCGCCCCCTTTTATTATTGACCACATGTGACTTTTTAAAAAAAACTGTGGCCCTTAGGATCTGAATCAACCAATTAATTTTTTATTTATTAAAAGTTACCTTATAAAGTAACTTTAAAAATTCAATGAAAAGGTTACTCAAAGTAAGGTGACTAGTGAGGCAAGCAACAATTGTAAAGTAAAAAGGAAATATAAAATTAATTTTGTTAAAGGATACAAGTTATCAAAGAAAGGCATTAAAGTTTATTATTATACATAAGATTAGAAAAAGGATATTATAGAAGTAACAGTCAAGATATTCAAAGGAAGACTATATATAAAAGGATTAAAGTATATTAAGGGGAAAAAAGAAGTTCTAAAACGATTTCAATTTATATAAAAGGAGACATATATTGAATAATCCAAAATTGCTTCTGTCTAATTTGTGGGAAATCATTTATTATGGAAGAATATCAAGATAATTCAGAAATACAATCACGAATATTGAAAGGAGAACTAGGACATTATAAAGCGAGAATAAAAAATTACAGTTTGAAATTGAGAAGGAGAAATATTTTAATGGGTTAACAGAGAAAGATGATCATTACTTCAAAAAGCGTATTCGGGAACTCATTGCAAAAAATGAAGAACTAAAGACCGAAAGAAAAAAAATGGACCAAGACTTACTAGAACAAGATGAAGAAATATTACGATCAAAAAATCATAATCAAAATTTACTAGTTAAAATCAGAAAGTTAAAAGACAAGAAGCAAGGGAATACAAATTCAGAACAATAAAATCAACGTCTCAAGGAGAAATCAACTGAAAAGGAGGAAGAAATATCCTGCCTAAGGAACCTTGACTAGAAGTTACTTGAGCAAATTAAAATCTTAAAGGATGAAAGTGAGGAGAATCTAGATTCGGAAAAAGACAATAGGTCAAAAAATAAGGAAGAACTTTTACGATTAAGACGACATAATCAAGATTTATTAACTCAGATTAAAAATTTGAAGGATGATAAGAAGACTTTACAAGAAAATCTAGATTGCAAAACATCATTAGTCGATAAGGAAACGATGACAGACCCAATCAACCTTACAACTCAAAAGGAGGCAAATCCAGTTGATGTAAAGAAGTTTTCAAATGTCGAGGTAGAAACAAGCCAGAGATATCAAGAAGATTCAATTTCAAAAGTTAATCAAGAAAAATATGCTAGTATAAGAAATAAATATCAAGTTGCAAGGATCCCTTATCGACATCCTAATCACAAAAGTTGATACTTCAGCCATTCCATGTATCAACGGAAACAAATAACCGCTATGTCAAAGAATATTACTTCCACTACAATTGAGGGTCAAAATAGAAGCAATCTTGGGAGTAGAAATGTATTAAGTTCTTTCCAAGAACCCTATAAAAACCCAAATTCTCAGAAGATCGAATTAGGATGGGAAAACTCCTTTACAATTCAAAAGTTCTACTCAGCGCTTAGAAGATCATATCGTCTCAGGTCCTCAACGATTTCTAACTCAATAATGAAGAAGCATGAGACAATAATTACGAGCTATAGCAAGAGATAAGTCTTCCATAAAGTATGCTTTGAGGAAAAAGCATTTTTAAGGGGAAGGAAATGTTATGAACATAAATATACATATAAAATAGATATTCATAACATAATAATTAATTAATTAATAATAACTATTAACTATTAATAATAAAAGGACATGACTATTAGTTAAGGGCACCCCTGCTTGGGTATATAAACGTGGGTATATAAACGAGCCCTCATTCTCAATTGTTTCTCATCTTATCTATTCATATATTATTTACAGTCCTACATGGATTACTTTGTTATATTCCAAGTATTTTGGATAATTCTTGTGTGAGCGAACTTTGTTCGTCTCACTCAAGAAGAAAATCTACACAAATAGAAGTTCAAGAGGTGCAGGGAAATAATTATGTATGAAGTACACCCGATTGGGGATGATGATGAGTTATTCTAGTGTGAATTCTTGGTGAGCATACATAATTGGTTGAAGAAGTTAGAGGAAACCCATAATTTGAGAAGTGATAGAAGTGAGTAATCAACTGGACTATCCCAAACCTAGCTACACTCCATCAAGTGGATCATCATATTACCCATGTAGTTGATTTTTGGCTGGAGAACTGGATAGAAGTGTACATTGTAGAGTTTGTTGCAAAAATATGTAAATATTTTTCAAAATCCCAGGAAGAGTTTCAAAGCGAAGCACATACTAAAGGAAATTCCTATCTAGATCAAAGTGATGTTGTTTGAGGCAAGGATGTTTCCCTTTGAGACGATTGATATGGCCGCACAAACATTTCACACTAGGGATGATGGGACCGTGTTGGTATGGTGGAAAAGATAGGTTTTTGGAGGACGAGGAGAAGAGAATAGAACAAGGGTTGAACAAGTTATATGATCCGAAAAATCCTTAGATGCTTATTAATTTTTAAAACACAATAACATCTACTTGATCTTAGAAATAAAAATGATTGCTTTATTGTTTTCAATTTACATGTGAATTGACTTATCTATCCAAACACACTTTAAAGATGTATAACTTGTAAATAATTGAGCGTAAATAGAACAACAATATCGAAATCACATACACAACTTTGATAATGGAGTTCACCCAATTTGGGCCACGTCTTCGGGTCCGCTTCCAAAAGAGACCTCTTTATTAATGCTCAAATTCCTGTGTTTTACAATGACCTTTTTACATGTTGCTCAAACTTAGAAAAAAATTATGCCATCGAATTCCTTGCGAAATTTCGATAACAATGAGTATAAAGTTCATAAAATTCAGTGTTGGAACCTCGTGGCACGCATTACGGTGCAACCTACAAGTCTAATTACCCTCATGTACAAAATTCAAGACACTATACTCTGCATAATATTGATGTATATGTATCAGTCCATGTTCCAATAAATAGGGCGTGGGCCCTAACCTCCTTTCCGCAAACCTAGGTCAGCATTAAATATTTGGTGGGCGGGTTCCATAACAAACCCACACTTGGCACAACGATTAAGTGCTTAGGTTGTTATATAGTGGGTCACGGGGTCAAACCCCATCGACCACTCTATATATAGTGTTTTTTTGTAACTTATATACGACGGTTATAATATAGAAGCATATTATATATGGTATGTTGGTTATAGCCCACAGATGTAGGGGCTTGGTTACATAAGGTTTTGATAAACCATGGGTTGGGGGATTAGGCCCTCAACTCCTTTTCCCACTAATTATCACAATATACAAACTTATATATATATATATATATATATATATATATATATATATNGTATGTATGTATGTATGTATGTATGTATGTATGTATGTATGTATGTATGTATGTAGCATTGCTTATAGTTAAGGAACAATGCTATGGTATGATGGTTAGGCCGTTGGTTTGGTTGGCGGGAGACCTGGGCTCGATCCTCCAAGCTCCAACAAAATTTTAAATGACCTTACCCATTAATGACCAATGGGAGGCTGCCACATGGTAGCCTCTCATTGGTCTATCTCTGCCACTTGTCAATCTACGATTGGTCCATGTAACCTGTACGATTTTCCACATCACCTACCCAGTCAATGTATGGTGTGCCATGTGGCACCTTAGGGTGTTGCCATGTCAACACTGTATGGTCTATATGGTCATGCCAGGTGTCACCCTTGTTGTGGTGACATGTGTCACCTTTGACCCTGTTGACTTTTACTTTTTCCCTAGTTTGACCCAAACGTTGACCATCTATAAATTTTGCATTTGAACTCCGTTTGAGGTGATTTTTGCACCGTTGGAAATCTATCGTTGATCTCTACGCATTGATGGAATTTTAGAGATAATTTGGAATGATTGAATATTGATATTTTCCTAATCCTTCTGGACCTATGTGAGCATTCTGGATCCTCCTGGACCTCTGTGAGAATTCCTAGATCCTCTTGGATCAATCCTCCCCATTAAAATCCTTTTAGACCACCAAAAGTTTTGATTACTTGGAAAATAAGTAAGGGTAAATCTCCCTCACCCTTCTAATCTCCATCAATTTTTCTTTTCTTGGTTTCACCCCTTTAAGTCCAACTCGAAGATACTCCACATCACCTCGTCGTGAAGTCCTGATTCTTCTGACGAGAATAACATTTTCCTGCAACTCGTCTAAATACTCTGGAGCAAAATCATCAATTGTCGAAACTTGCATACTTCCATCTTCATCCATAATCATAGGAGGCTCATAAAGTTTCATATTCTAACCATTTACCACTAAATACATTTGCATGTAGGTTGGTAGATCTAAATGAAACACATTAGTACCAATCTTCTCCAAGATATTGAATGGACTATATCAGATTGGTCTTAGCTTTTTACCTTCACCCTTCATTCTATCTTTGTTGATATGTAACCATAATTGATCACCGACTTCGAACTGATGATCAACCCAATGTTAGTCATGCCTTTCCTTATACTTGGCTTGACTCTTCTCCAATTGTTCATGTACTACTTGATGTACCTGCTAGATATTTTGAATGAACCTTTCAACTTTATCTATATCATCCTATCCATCCTCTTTACTTGCTTCTCCAAAAGCAATTCCATAGGTGATTTAGGAAAGTACCCCAAACATACTTCAAAAGGATTTTTCTGAATAGAATAATGCATGGCATGATTATAAAGATGTTGTACATAAGGCAATTGCTCATCCCATAACTTAGGATGTTTGTTGTAGTATCCTCGAAGTAGATGTACCATTGTTCTATTTACCACATATGTTTGTCCATCTGTCTACGGATGAAAATTTGTGTTCTTTTTTAACTTAGTGTCCATTAGCTCCCATAAATGAGACCAAAATTTTCTAAAAAATAGAGAGTCTTGATCTGATATAATAGATGTAGGAAGCCCAAAATGAACCCAAACATTAGCAAAGAACATCAGTGTTGTATGTTCAACTATGACCTATTTCTTGCATGGCATTAAAATACACATCTTATTGAATATATCCACTACGACATATAAATAATCATGACCTATCTTGGATATTGGAAAACTCCCTACAAAATCCATGGAGATGCTTTCCCATGGCTGAGAAGGACGATTGATTTTTTAGCTTTTCTGAATCCTTATGGACCGCTGTGAGCGTTCTGGATCCTCTTGGACCTCTATGAGCGTTCTGGATCCTTCTGGACATCTATGAGCATTCTTGGATCCTCCTGGATCATTATAAGGAGTGAAATGATCACAAATCAATGACAGATGAATTAGATGAAGGTGTTTAAGGCAAGGATTGAGAAATTGCAGAAGGATATTAGTAATGAGGGGGATACTGAGAGTAAGATGGAAGAGTTGTGAAAGTTTAAGAGATAGGAAGATATGACCAACTCATAGTTAAGGGAGAGAGGTTTTATTGGGGAAGGAAGTCCCAATGGAAGGGATTGTGGTGAGAGGAGATCGATATAGTTTGAAGCATCGATACAAATAGGGATATAACTTGATAGAGGAATCCAAATCAATCAAATTGACCTACCTTTTAAAGAGGTTTTGTTGTATCCCACACATCTATAGAATAATGAGATCAATGAATATGTGATTACAACCATATCTCGAATATTTGATTATGGAAGACCCCCCTAGATAGAATTTGTGTTACCTTATAGTCGAGGAAACAACTAATCCAATATTAATACATAAGGTACAATTTGTTACTCCTACTATTTCCAATTTTTTTCCTAGTAGTAACTATTTAGGAATAAGCAATGATTAGACTAGCTCATAGTGTGGTACATTCCAAAGCCAACCAAGGAAGTTCTAGTTTGTCTTAGCCCCCCAACCAAAATATCATAGTCCAACTAGAACTTAGAGGTTTTTTACTAGTAATATATTCACTTGATGTAATGGAAAGAGATCAAGGAGGATCCCCATTGAGGTTTCTTGTTTTTTCAAGTAGAGGGGATGAAAATGTAGAGCATCTTTATTTTCTTTGTGAAGCCATCTAGCGAGCTAAGGGAACTACTAATGATAATAATATTGTTTAGTTCCAAACCAACTTAAGAGGTAAATTCTTACAATTGTACATGAATTTAGTGCATTGTCTGTTGGGAGGGGTATCCTCCACTCTAGAAGATGTGAAACTACAATTTGTAAATGTGTTCCAATAAACAACTCGTGGGTGAAACAACATGGGGTTATACACAAATATTCCATGATTTTACTAGTAGAATCACCTTCAAGCTACCTAAATCAAACCACAAAGAATGGCTCATTGGGGGATTGTTTCCTTTGACTTGAATTCCCCTTATGCAATAGAGGATTTATAAACCTAGAGAAGCTTTGGAATATGCCATACATATTGAATCCATACCAAGATGTGGTTCGACCCCTATACTAAACTAATTTCAATCATAGATTGTAGCCCTAATCGATCATATTTAGGAACTTGCTAAGGCTAAAGGTGATAGAGAACCAATATGGTGCACCAAGTATAAAACTAAAGAGAACCATGCAATTGAATTTCTAGTTCTTCGAGGATGAATTGTGCCAATGCCATCAATCATTCCTTACCCAAACCGATATTCAGGGGTATTGCATAGATGTTCCTCTTTAGCATATTGAGACTCAATGGATAAACCTATAATATTCACCCCTTATTCTACTACTTTAACACCATTATCATCAAAAAGTAATCTTTTTGGAGGCATTGGGTCATGTAGATTTTTATGTTTGATATACCCCTTCCCCACCAAACATCACTACTTCAAGTGCTCATATGTATGACAACAATTATAGTGAAATGGAATTTTAACTTATTCTAGATGTTGAGAGTGGAATCCTTAGCTATAGATCCATTTCCACAAGGATGTGTGTCATCGTTTTAACCATTGATGGGTTAGGGTTACCATCATAAGCCAAGAAAAATCCTATTTAATTACCTATTTCTTTCATTGTGTTATTTATTCCATAGTTCAAGTGACATGGTGTACCATCTCAACCCAAAATTGGTATTTGGATACCTTCTTCACTCTCAAATTGAAGCATGGATACATTTAATCAGTAAAATATAAAGACCCTAGAACCATATATCCCTTTGAATCCTTTTTGCATACTCCTTACTCCTAAAAATAAATGTTGTCCATACTTTGGATAAAATGTAAAAAGTTAGGAGTACATAATAGAAACACTACTCATACTTTCTCAACCCATTCTTGGAGTGTTTTTTTCCACCATTGGCATCCCCAAGAACCTATTTACTAGTGCTTTGCCTTGCACTGGAATGATATGACTTAGAACAATGTCTTCTCCCACCACCAACTGCACCTTCTCATTTCTTAAATTTACACTTTTTCATCCACCTCAAGCATGTATGTGCCTTGATTTCAGTTGCCAATAAAGACCTCAAATATTCCTAATTAATCATTTATAGCTTTGGATTCAAACAATGACATTTATACAACATTGTTTATACATTTACACATCGAAAATGAGTCTTTCAAGTAAATCATCCTATTTTAAATTACTTTAATTTTGATGACATTTTTAAATGTTACTATATTGCTATAATTGATAAAGAATGTCTATATATCTACATTCTTACATGCCAATATGTCGATAGGCTTATGGTATTCATTTCTACCATAAATGTCAATTTAACAACATCTATAGGGTAGTTAAATCAATGATTTACAAGCTACTAATTCTTAGGATTAACATCAATTTATTGACCATTAGTAAGCTTGAATGTTATGATGGTTGTACATCACTATATCGATGTTAAGGTAATAGAAACAAAATTTAGACATCAACCAATCAATGTTAAGGGGGGGCATTTTTCTATGCAACCCCCATTCCACAGTTCCTTCGTTTTTCCCTCTGAAAAACATTCCCAATGATGTGAAGGAATGTTTCCTATAGTGTTAACTTTCACCCTAACAATGATGAAAATTCATGGTCATAATATCCCAACAATGGTGACAATTCATCACCATTACCAGGATACTATAGTCGTTAATTATGATCATTGTCTAGGTTGAAGTTGTAATGTCCCTTTCCAAATAGGAGCTCCAGAAGAAGAGGCTTAATGGTCTAAACCACCCCGTTAGACTATAGCCAGGGCCAAAGAGGGGTAAACAAGGTTACTAGAGGTCACTCCAGTCACAGGTGTTATATTTGGAAAGTGACATTGAGCTAACAAGAGTTAACAACGCTTTACTAGAGGTCACCCCAGTCACAGGTGTTATATTCGGAAAGTGACATTGAGCTAACAAGAGTTAACA
>ML791543.1:424987-441614 GCA_009831015.1 Picea engelmannii
AGAGAGAGAGAGAGAGAGAGAGAGATTCAGTTTCTCAAACCTTTTGATTCTTTGAGAATAGGATTGATGCAAACTTGAGATGTGAAGGTTATAATAATAGATCTTCTATATAAATTGGTTGTTTTTCCTACCTTAATAGTGATTATTGGAAAGGTATTTGAGATACAATATTTTTTTATACCTCATTTAAGGAAAAAGACCCCTCATATTGTTACCTCAATACTACAACCTAACATATCCTCTAGTTGAAGGGTTCTCTTCTGTGTCTAAGTTCCATTTTTTCTCATGATGGTGGATAAATAACTAACAGATATAAAAACTCCAAGGATATCAACAACAAAGACATTCAATATGGTTGCTCGTTCATTAATATGAGTGAACTTGAAATTTTGGTTTGGTATTGAATGTTCATCCTTGAAGCAATGTTGTATTGTTGAGGTATTAGCTAGAGTTTTTTCCTTAACATTTTGTAAATAAATTCTTGTGTTGCTTTTCATGTGTGTGTACAAAAAATCACTCTCAACTAGTCATTTAAAGTTGAGGAAGACAAGTGTGAAATGTTGAATTTATGCTTATACTAAGAGAGGGGTTGAATCAGTATGAGATACTTTTAAATTTATTTAACCATTCATCAATCATTCATTAATTGAGAAAAAACAATCAGTTATAAACTCAAACCACAATGCACATAGTTTAACATGGAAACCCAATTGGGAGAAAACCATAAAACTTATCTTTATAAATGTTTGCAGTCACCAACTTACTGTTACAAATATGGTAGGCACCAACTTAATAGAGAAACCAATCTCCTTAAATGAGCACCAACTCAACAAGATGTAGGCACCAACCTACTAGAAACACCCATCTCCTCAACTGATCACCAACTCAAGGCACCAACCTATTGTTACAATATTTGCAAGCACTAACCTACTAGAGATACCAACCCCCTCACTTGAGCACCAAATAAATAATATATGTGTAGACACCAATCCAAGATCTTCAAAAATAGAGTACTTCTAACTTTACCTTCATTCCTCATTCCAAATAAAATCCTTCAAACCTTAGTCACATGTATCCTTAATGCCCTAGGGAACCTTGTAGCATCATTCCCAGAATATGATCCCATACTACAACATCACAACATCAAGATAACACACATTGAAACATCACAACCTCAATACCACACACATTGCAGCATCACAAACTCAAAAAAGTGCACATTGCACCATCAAAGACCTTTAGTCCTTCATAGTGCACCTTAAGAACAAGAAAACTCCAAGAAAAACCCCTTAGAATTCTCTTACACACCTTTATATCCAAAAAAGACACTGCATCTCCTTTAGCGCACCTGATATCACTTATGCGCACCTCAGACTTGATCTCTTTCTTGGTTGTACTACAAATGCACACATCTATCTTATATTTATAGTAATTTTGTCCCCACTTTCAATGCCAACCTATAAATATTGGTTGATCCGACCTAAACTTTTTGGATGGGTTGTTAGACGTAACAATTCATATCTCCTCATTCCTAGGGAGTTAGAGGGAATGTCATATATTTTTGGAAAGGTATCGAAATAATATTTCCAACCATATAACCTATGCCCCAATTTGAGCTAGGTATATAGGGTAAAAATTTCTTCAAAGATAGGGTATCCAAACTGAGGATCAATAATCCAAAAAAAATGTTTCCAACAATCTCCATCTTGCAATCTTTATATTGGACATATGTAGTCTCCCCCTGTCTTTGACATCAATGACAACAATATTTCCAACAATCTCGCCCTTTATCATTGATGGCAACCCTTAGTCAATTTTGATACTCCCCCTGTTTGTGGTTCTCCTTGTGTCTACAATTTCTTTCTTTTTCTACCCCCTTTGAAATCAATGGAAAAGGGATTCTCCCCCTGAGATTGTGCTTCCCTTCAAGAAATCCAATGTGGAATTTAAAAGTATATCTCCAATTGATCGTTATCCAAGTTGTCTCTGCTACAAGTATCCAACATTGATCCTTCTATTTGATTCAAGATTGTTTTTATTGATTAAACCTTCCACTCCAAATTCATGACATTGATATTTTGAATAGGGTGAATCTTTAGTATTGAATTTATTTGAATTTGTTTTTGCCTCCACATTCCTTTCTGACAAGGACCAATCAGATGACTTATCTTGTTTAGAAGAGTACTGTAAACTTGAATTTCCATTTTCACAAGGAAATGTCCCAACCTTACCTTTTCTAGAAATGGGATGTACATGTTTTGAGTGATAATAAAAACAATGAATCTCCTTGCCATCTTCATATATCTTATCACATATTCTCATAATAAATAGTTTCATCTCTCCCCATTTCTTGTTTTTGCTTCCTTTTCCAAACCTTTGAGTCTTCTTCTTTATGTTTGGAAAGAACATCATATTCCTTATTTTGTTTAGGAGGACCTACTATGTTGCTTCTATAGTAACGTGCTATGTGCCCATTGTTATTGCACTTATAACATTCAATATTGTAATCAAGTAGAGGAGCAATTTAATGAATTTTAGTTTTTGTTAGCAAACCCATGAGAACTTCTAGATTTGTTGCTCACATAGTCATCCTTTGAGGTCTTATAATAACCTCTATTTCTATTTTGCACATGATTACTTCTTTCATGAGCTCTACAATCTATTACCTTATGAACACAATTATTGCAAGGAAAACAATAGCCAAGAAAGAGATTTTGGTACCGGTTTGTGAAAGGCCTTCTTGGTGGAAAAACTCTTCTGAACTCATTCTTTTTATTCTTGTGAGAAGAATCATGTTTCTATTGGTCATCATTTCCATTCCTACCATTTCTTTCATTTTTTATGGAGCCTTTAAGAATATTTTCATATCTTTTAGGCGTTTCTTCATGTTCCTTTTCTGATGGATTTGTGACATCAGTGCTTTCATCTGCCTCGAGAATTTTTTGTTTTTCATTGTAGCCAATACCTGTATTGGTGAATGGTGACCTTTGGAAACCTGGAATATTATCTTATATTTCAGTACTCTTTCCAAACTTCAAGCTTCTATGCAAATGATCGGTTGTTTTCTCTAATTCCTTTCTTAAGGAAACAATTTCAGTTTCTAGCTTCTTGCAATTTTCTTCCTTTTCTTTCAACTAGATTCTCACCACTTCTTCTATCCTTTTTGCCTCTTCTAGTTGAGTTTTCAAGATGATAATTGTCTTCTATGTTTCTTCAAGATAATGATCCTCCTCTTCATATTTCTGCAATTTCTCTTTATGCTTTATATTATTTTTCATGAGCCTGTTTATTTCTTCTAAGGCACTAACGAGTTTTGCGTCAATATCTTCTTCTTGTTTTTCTTTCTAATTATCTTCATTTTCTTCATCATCAATGTTTTTTTCCATGGTTATGGAGAGAGATTCTTCTTCATCATCAATATCTTCCCTTTTTTCATATGGACACTTAGAAGAAAAATGTCCTATTCTACCACAATTAAATCATTTGAAGGGTATCTTACCTTTGTATTTGTCAGGTCCTCCTTTTAGCTTTATCAAAAATCGTGCTTATTTTGTCTCTGATTCATAGCTAGAACAATCAATGGATCTCTCTTCATAATATTTTGTATCTTGTCACAAATATGTTTAGTTGATGTACACTTAATTACCTTGACAATTTGAGAATCAGATAGGTCACTCAGGATGATATCTTTTTCTTTTGCATTGTTTTCACTTGACTCCTTCCCGACTTCATTTGCATAACCAGTTGTGACCGATTCCCAAATATCAAACCCAAGGGCCTCAAAATATGTCTTCATTCTTATACTCCATGATGCATAGTTTGTTCCATCGAACAAAGGAGATATATTTATAGGGATACCTTCTTTACATTCCTTACGTGCTCAAGATCTTCCTTCCAGTGGTTAAATTTTTTCTGAAGGAACCTGCTCTAATACCAATTGTTGAAATTATGCTTATACTCAGAGGGGGGGTGAATTAGTATAAGCTACTTTTTATTATTTAACCACTCATCAATCATTCATTAGATGAGAAACAATAATCACATATAAAATCAAACCACAATGCACATAATTTAACATGGAAACCTAATCGAGAGAAAAACATCAAACTTATCTTTATAAATGTTTGTAGGCACCAACCTACTGTTACAAAGATTGTAGGAAACAACATATTGGAGACACCAATCTCCTTAATTGAGCACCAACTCAGCAAGATGTAGGCACCAACCTACTGGACATAGCCATCTCCTCAACTGAGCACCAACTTAGCAAGACTTGTAGGCACCAACCTACTATTACAACATTTTGAAGCACCAACCTATTGGAGACACCAATCCCCTCATTTGAGAACCAAATCAACAATATATCCATAGAGACCAATCCAAGATATTAAAAAATATAGTACTTTTGATTTTACCTGCATGCTTCATTCTACAAACAATCCTTCAAACTCTAGTCACATGTATCCTTCATGCCCTAGCGAACCTCGTAGCATCATTCCTAGAATATGATCCCAGACTGTAACATCACAACATCAAGACAACACACATTGCAACATCACAACCTCAAGAAAACACACATCGCAACATCACAAACTCAAAACAGCGCACACTGTAGCATCACATAGATTCAGTCTTTCATAACACACCTTAAGAACAAGAAAAACCGTGTAGACTTCTCTTGCACACCTTTAGATTCCAAAAAGACCCCCAAATCCTTCAACGCACCTCAGATAACTTCTACGCACCTTAGACTTTATCTCTCGCAACAGTACCCAAATGAAGTTGTGTTCACTGCATATTAAAATAACCATTAACCATGATGGTTATAACAGGTTATTTTCACCTTTAAGAAATAGTAACATTTTTTCAAATGAGCTTGAGATTTTATATTGTAAGTATTTCAAGGGTTTTTGAGGGCCCTGAATCTATTTATGCATTCAAAAACACCATTTAAACAATATAAATTATGATTTCGTCAATAATTGCTTGCCAAATTCCAATAATAATCACCAAAAAATCAAAAGCATAGAACATTTAGACTACACCATTTTCTCTTATTTCCTATCAATCTTACCATTAATGTTTTCTCGATCTCTTGACCCTCTATCACTACAAATCGACTTCTACATTAACGGTGAGGCTAGACATTAGTGATCAACGTTCGTTGTGTCTGCATCAATCAATGAATTATGATACTTGCAAGATTTTGGTTTTGATAATTGGAGACATGCATGGCTGCCACGCTGATGAAATATGGCTCCTTGGCCAAAATGATGCATGTCGTAATGAAAACATGTATGCATATGAGAAGTCGGGTATCTAGAAGGGTGCTTCTCCTACATTAGTAGCAGTAGGCGGAAAGAATGTTGCAGCTTAGGAACCCAATGGCCTGAGTGATGGTTATGGTAAATTTTAGAGCGAAGTACTATTAGTAGTAGTTCTCCTATGTCTGGCACATATTCTTCATTTTAAAAGCGACTTTGACAATATCCAATTTGGGGTGAAGTCATAGGTTTGGGATGGCATAGCCGTTTGAAAATTCTAGTGAGGTGGGTGTCTTTTCAAAACTTACAAACATATGTTTTTACAAATGTATATTGCCTAGTGGCCATTAGAAGGATCATAGAATTTTATAGGTTTGATTTTGGGAAATCATAATTGTGAATAGTTGTAATAACATAACTCATATTGTTGTTGCTTTCTAGGTTTCAATGTTGTTGCTTTTTGGGTTTTAATGATAAAAATATTTATTTATCTAAATGTTTTAATTATAAAAAAATGTTATTTATCAACTTATTATTAGAGTCGAGTCATCACTGGGAAGGTTCAACCACAAAGTCAACAAGTCATTTTATGGGAGGGTTCAACCATAAAGTCAACAATTGATTTTATGAAAGGGTTCAACCATAAAGTCAACAGTTGATTTTACCATTAAATTATGTTCAAGAGTTGATTTTGTTGTTAAGTTATCTTGAGTTATAAGAGATATTTCTCTTGAGTTGTGCTAAGTTATGAGAGAACTCAACTCAAAGTCAACTAACAATTGACTTTATAACTAAGTCCTTTATGACCTGAATCTACAATATGAGTTATACAGCTGATTTTGTTGTTGGTGAGTTATGAGAGGACTCAACCCAAAGTCAATGATCGACTTTGAAACTAAGCCCTATATGACCCAAATCTACAATCTGAGTTATCATGGGGGCAAAACAGCTAAGGTGATTTACAAAGTTTATTTATAGACTATGAGCTCTGACCCTAGTCGAATACTTAGATATCAGTCTTAAACTCGATCTGTTGTTAATGGATCTTTGTTCTTGTAGAAGTCCCTAAATTGGTCTTATAAACTCACAAATACATGGTAAGAATATGAAGCATGTGAAACGACTCACTGCTAACTAATTTCTTTCTTGGAAGACGTAGAATCATAATTCAAGGGTTTTGGGATCATGTGAAAAGAAACAGAATTAGGGAATTGAATAGTCACAGAGGAAGTAGAGGATGGGGAATCGCACAGATCAAAATTTATCATGTCACAGCCTTTCAACAGTCTTCCAACATGTCCCAGAAGTATCATTAAATATTTACCCGTAAAAAAAATGTTATTTTTTGTTTTTGCCAAGTTTTTGGGAAATGCAAAGCAAAATTCAAAATTTTGTATGAAGGGTAGACTTATAAAATCCTCATCATGGTAATTTGGGTTCATGTAACAATCATGTCAATCATGTCATGGCCCAACACCCATGAGTCCATGGACAATGACACCATCACTACCTGTCTTCCCTTGGCCCCGCCTTCACCTGACCAGTACCACAATCCACTTGTAAGTTGTAACTTGTTCCATGATAATTCCAAGTTCCATCATCATGATTCTCAACCCTTTTAGCCACGAATGTTAGGCATACATTCACCGTTCTACATTCATAATCGCCTCAGGCCTATATTAAAATTTAATTACAGGAAATCTTAATAAAACCATTGTCACGTGGAAAACAACACCTTCAACTCGAATCACCAAAGTTCCATGATCCATCTCATAATTTCGCATTGAATGGACATAAATGAGGAAGGTGGAAATAAATGTTTTCATGACTTCGTTGTGTACATTTCAATAGTTATTCACATGTTCCCAATTTCCCACTCAATGCATATGCTCTATGGAAACTCTTACTAGGTAACACGACATTTTCTCTTATTCATGTAGGCATGAGAAATCCTTTGTACCTTGCAGTGATTCTAAAATATGTAGTGACCAACTTCCCATTTTCACAAACGAAGAATTGTGCAGCCTAAGCCTCCCCGCCCACGACCCCTTACTACCCATGTCAAACTCGTCCAAGGACATTGTTACAACTCAAAGGACCATTGATTTCGAGAATGGTTGGTAATGGCAGAAACATAAATTAATACAATGATGATAAATTCACTCAGTGCTCCCTAATTAAATTTCATCACTATGATGTGTGAATTTTTTCGGTGATTGGGCAAGTTTATAGAGCATGTTATTTCTAGAGATTACCCTTCTTGTAGGAAGGATATTGTAGGATCCATATTACCTTTATTTCTCTAAATAAGAATCTGAAAAGATGAGAGGATCCTTCAATTTTGTTGGTCTCATCCATTATTCTACTACTTATGTTTTGAATTCTCCTAGTTACAAGGATCTAATAAGTAGAGACTATTTGAGAGATCGCTTAGCAACCTATTTAGGTGTATACCTACGGTTAACATATTTAAAAACTCTAAGATGTCTAGAATTAATCTTGCACGACTGTTGGAATTAGAAAAAAATTATATTAGAAGAATTTGGGGCCCTCGCCCATATTATCCAGCCCCATATACCTGAAAACCCCCCTATTGCATGTCTGATTCGATTAGGGTAATAGGGGGGCGGTTCAAGTTTTTTATTTGTTAAAGGGAAGTTTTAGGAATTGGAAGCAAGGATTAAAATTTCAAGGGCTTTCAATTTCCAGTGTCTAGGTTTTCGGTTATTGTTTCAAGTTTGAAATTTCTATTGAAGTTAAACATAAATTTGTGCTAGTAGATCATTTGCAGAGAACATACAATTGTTTTAAATCAAAGTCCATTGCTAGTCCAAAATTTGAAGATTTGGCAGAAAGACTTATTTTGCTTATCATTTTCCATGTCATGATATGAATAGAGATTAACCAAAAGTTTAATAATGAACTATCACATGCATTTGTTTAAGTTGTTTTCCATGACATCAAAAACCCATCTCGAATCCAAATTTAAAATATGTTCCAAGAAGTTATATTATCTTCTATAATGAGAGAAATTGATGTTCTATTAATGCTAATTTATAGAACACCTACAAATAATAGAAAATTGATGCTCATTTATAGGACACTTACAAATAATAGAAAATGGTTTTACATCAAAATATGTCTAGTTCAAAATTTATGAAACTTATAAACAGTGAGAGAGAGATTTATTTTATCTTCTAATTATTCATTAGGATAACAAGACTTGAATAGAGAGAGATCTTGAAGACCAATCTCAAATTTGCTTTGTCGTTTTTACATACTAAAATGTCCCATGTCCATACTTTTTACATACATAATTTACATATTCAGAATAGTGCCAAAAAAAATATGAAAACATAATGTTTGCACTAAACCACTAAAGATACTAATGGCGTGTGAATCCCAATCCATTCATGGTCTGTAGTATACCTTCATTTCTTTTCATTTCTATTTTTCTTCTCACAGGATTTCGTGTGAGAAATGAGAAACATGACATCTAAAAGCAATGCCTTATGAAAATTGAACATTTTCGAGTGTAACCTTAAAGGAGTTGGTGGTCTAAAAATAGGCAACACAAAGGCCTAAAGGTTTGTAGTATACCTTCATTTGTGTGCCTCACTATTTGTCTTCGTACATGATACCTACCCCTCTTGACATGCCTACAACACTCAACTGCTTCACTATGGAATTCATATCCATGCTCAAAATGTCTGGGCCATTGTATTCCCATCAAGATACATAGCATTGATTCTTCCTCATTTGGTTTATGTTTCCACTTACGATACTTGCATGAGTAATTGTTCTCCTTTGAAAATTTGGGTTTAACTCAAGTAATAATATAGAGAATCATAGAAAAAATGTTGCGGGAAATATATTTGAAATCAACTAATATCTATTTGATGTTGTTATAATTGTGATATTTTCCAAGTAGGCGGTGATCTAGTTTTTATTGGTTTCTTTACTAGGGATAAATTTGATTAGAAATGTAATATTTTATTTAACAATTTTTTTATGAAGTGTGAGCTTAATTTTTTATTGTTAATTGAAATGTAATTTTTTTGGAAACTTTTCATTGTGGAAGAGCTGCAAGAGTATATACCCTTCCCACTTAAATTAGAAAGGACCCTTCAAATTTGATTATTGATGAGGAGGACAAATTTCTTCTCCCTCTAGTGGAAGCATCCATGGACTCCCAACAATCTTCGAATTTGATCAGTGATGAGAAGGACAACAAATTTATTCTCCCTCTAGTGGCAGTGGTCATGGACTCCCAACAACCTTAGGACAATGGCCTTTACTTTGATTTCATAACAGCTGATAGAATTCCTATGACGTGGATGGATTCTATCGAGAGCCATTCGTGTCCCAAATGCAGGAAATATCACTCAAATGTTATGTTGGAAAAAACAATCCTTATCTCAATTGCAGATTCCTCCCATCCAACAAGAATGGACTAAAGTCAAAATAAGTCAACAGTTGAATTTTCTCCATGTCTGTTGAATGGACGGAATCTGCAATTGAGTTAAATTCGAGTGTTGGAAACATGTTTATGCATTATCCAATAAGATATGTAAATGAATTTTATTTCAATACTATAGTAAATGCAAAATTAGCATGGGTTGTAAACACTTAGAGCTGGTTTCAATCCCAGCTTACCCTTCACCAGTAGAAGAATATGAATAGAAGCAATGTGCATCGGGGTGAGGATTGACAGGTGATAAACCATCTCTTGTGTGAGTCTCCTATTTGTCCAAGAAGAGTCCCAAGGATGATTTTAGGGGCTAAATTTCGCTCATGGGCTAATTTTCCATGGTTTTCCCAAAAAAAGATTCACTATTCTAAAAATGATTCGCCCAAATTCTATAGGATAATATTACTTTACCTTAAAAATCGCCAAAAGCTTATACAAACTATATAAAATCCTTAGAAATTTGATTTTTTTTATAAAAATATCGCTAAACATTTATAGTTAGCATATGAAGGATTAGTAAGATTCACCAAGGTTTCTATATTTTAAAATAAATTTCCATCCTTAAAATCATCCCTGAAAAAGACGTGTATCCCATGATAATTTGTGAGGCGATAGTAGATGAGGTTGGGGATTGGTATGAAATATACATTGAAACACATGATGCTTGTGCTCATGGTTCTACTGAATTTGGGACTAGATGCTATGCTTTTGTTTTAGTTGTAATATCTCCTCTTATTGTTGATAGGTTTCTTGTTCTTATTGTTGAGATATTATGTGTTTTCTTGGTTTAGGACTTTCGTCAAACAGTTAGATCCCATTTAAGGTTGTTGATATGTTTTAGCATATATTGTTGGTTAAAGACTTTTGTCAAACAATTTCACAACTTCCGCTAATATGTTTGTGTTTGCTACAAGTTCATATCTTTTTTCTTTTACACATTTCCACAATAGATCCACAATGATCTTGGAACATATAACAGTGTCACAATAAATCCACGATAAATATGGCACATAGAGAGGTTTATTTTCATTAAATGCCAAAGACGATTATTACATCTAATGTTGGCAATTACTGTCCAATTAAATCTACTATATCAAATGATTAACTCAACAAAAACAATATTTTTTTATTCATCATTTCCTTACCTGTAAATACATGTCTTGGGAAGCATTAAAAACAAACTCGATCACACTATTATGGCAATAGTAAACTCATCAAATAATATCAGATTTGTTCATTCTTATATGACCTGTAAACATGCACAATGGAACAACATTTAATGCATTATAAAGGCACCCTTTTGGGAAACACTTACAGATGATATCTTTGACCTATAAATAAAGGTGTTTGTTGCCATTGATAACATCCATATTCAATCTAATATAACAACAAGGTAACTCACCATGAACTATTGAGACTGTTGCAACCCCTTTCTAGAGCCCTCAACCTCTATAAGTAAATTATGCACCCTCCCTTTAGATCCCCACTACAAAAAATGAGGGAATCGGTCTCTCTTGATTCCTTTCACAATATGATAATAATGGCATGACTCAAGGAGAATAATAAGATGAATAATGGATGTTCTATATGCTCAAGACGACCTCCACAAAACTCTTACCAATCCAAAATTGCCCACAATCTAACAAACTGATGGATGTTCTTCTTCCTCAATGAATCCCAATGAGAGATCTATGTGATCTCTCCCTTTGATCAGCTAGGGTGGATTAGTTTCACCATTGAACCCAATCTTCTCAAGGGTTTCAAGCCCCAAATCCAAAGAAGCTATGAGAGCTCTCTAAAATCTATTTTGATAAATGATCATGAACAATGAGAAATGAGCCCCTACCTCTTATTTATACCCTTTTTACCTTTTCCCCCCTCAATTAAATAATATAAAGTGACTTTAATTTATCTTTAATATTTCCTTCAAAGTCGCTTTATTAATTTATTAATCCCTTTTAGCTCCAAAAAGTGATTTATTTCATTTTAAAACATTTATGGGCACTGGAAGTCACTTTTCATCATCCCAATTGTTATCACCCTACAAATTTTATGTTGATTTATGGGTGATGTTGTAGAGATTTGCATTATGAGGTCATGTTGTAGTGCCAAGTAGCTAATGCTAGTCTCATTTTCATCATCGACAATGTTGGGCTAAATATATGCACTATTAATTCCCACATTTAATTATCAACTAGGGCTCGTAAGCTTCGAGGTGCAGGCGCAGGAAACGCAGGATCAGAGCCTAGTCTAACATAATCTAAGGCCGGAAAAAAAATCTTCAAACCCACATTGTATGAAATTAAAGTGCAAGGAATCCAAAGGTATGGGAAAATAAAGCAATCTGAAAGCAAACTGTAGGAAATTTGATGAAAACAATCTAAAATCAATCCTAAGCAAAAGACAATCAAACAAGGCTGCAAATTGAATCTAAACTCGAAATCTTCCACCGTCGGATGCATCAATCATGGAGAAGGAGAAGGAATAAGTAAAGATGATGTTGTAGAGATGTGAAGAAAATAATTGAAATTCTTATGCGATAGAAAAGAAATACCAACTATGTCAAGAAAGATGAATGTTAGATGGGTTAAGAAGAGACGAACATAGAAGTTTCAATGTACAGTGTAGAACTCAACAAAGAGTAATCATAAAGAAGGGATGAATGCTTCTATAGTTGACTCAAAAGGTTGAATGTACACAGTCAAATAAAAGTTGGAAACATGGTTGAAGAAAATGAAATGGATTCTTGGTGACAATTGTCTAACTTACAAGATTTGTAATCAACCAAGGAATGAAAGAAGATGAATGAAAATGAATACATGCATAATGGGTGGTGTGTGTTAATGTGCAAAATCTGGGTGCAAAGAATGAAGAAAAGAGAAGGGAAATCTGTTCATAAACAAATGTAAATGCACATGCATGGGTAATCAATCTGTAAGCACATCATGAAGGATGACACACACTCTAAATTGTAAATAATAAGTGCAGTTTTGAACCTATGTTTCTGTGTCTTCTATTCATAAATGAATTCAAATATCCAACTAAAGATAAAAACTCTATTTTATGCAATTGACACAGCTAGGAAGGAAAAACACTATTTAATAATGTGAGAAACAAATAGATGGAAAATTAATCAAGCATGAATGGGAATAATTAAAGCCAGGCACAAAGCAATGAATCGTTGGTCAAATAATCATTAAGCACATAAATAGAGCAACATGAAAACACATATATTAGAAGCTTGGAAAAGGAGTATGATTGAGGTTAAATGAAAAATGATGATGCTTTGAGTGGAAGGGCATAAATTCAAATTGTTCATGAAACCAATTGCAGAATCAAATTGTTGAAGTGAAACACATAGTGCATGGAAATCAAATCAAATCAACTTCATAAACTAATTAGCAAAAGAAATAGCAACATGGACATATCCGGATCGAGGGGCCCTACTCGACCTATGCACGCTCCTGGAAGACCAATTCAGATTGGAACTGGAATGATGCATCAAATCTCAACCATGAATTGTTCTTGTTTATTAGAAATCAAAACCTCTGATTACAACATTTTGTTCATCAATTTCATGTCTCTAATATGATGAATTTCTCCCAAATACAAATTTTAAATAATAATGATGGCTCCTCATCAGCCATATGAGGCTCTTATTTATACATGAAATCCAAATGGAGATGATAGAACCGAATCCCCAAACTCAGATTTTGGTTAAAACCAATTTTACAAATTTTTGAGCAAAATCACAAAAAATTGGGTTTTATTGTAATTTGGGAAAATTTGAGTTAGGGATCCACCCATATCTTCCAAACCGATTCCCATTTTGAAAATTTCCCTCCTATTACTCAATTTTCCATATTCTAGACAAAACCCATTTCATAGAATTTCTAGATCTGATGCCATCTGCACAGAAATCGAGGTGCAAGTTGGCAGTTTGAGATTTTTGCAATTTTTTGCAGAATCATCCCCCCTGAGATGGAGTTCCACATGTGTGATATGGGTGAATTATTCCTTATTTGTTCGCATGTAAACGTCGCTCTAGACAAAACCCATGTCCCCGATTGTTCTCTAAAAGCTTTCCAAAATTTTGAATTATTTCTAGTACCGGATTGTTGTTGATGTTGGCACCTGACGAGCACAACATTGGTATTGGACGAGCACAATATTGGTACCGGACGAGCTGGTACTGGATGACATGGGGTACTGAATGAGTGCATTATTGGCACCGGACGAGCTGGTACTAGATGACATGGAGTGTGGGTACCGGATGACATGGAGTGTGGGTATCAGATCACTATGTAGGTACCGGTTGACTGTAGAACCTTCTGGTACCGGATGACTTGGAGTATCGGATGACCGGTAGTGCAGGTACCGAAATAGGAATAGTACAGGTACCAGAACATGGACAATGCATATACCGGAACCTAGACAGTACATGAACATGTTGCTTGGACATAGAAACATAGGATTAAACCATCATCGACAAAACTATTGTTTAATTATCCTTTTAATCACTAAAAATATGGAAAATTATGTATTAACCACATAGGATGAATAACAAGAGATAATGGAGGTTTATGGTGTAATTAGAGATATATTATTGAGGAAATGCAGGGATAAGGTGTAATGATGAATGTATTTGTATGACACAAAATATGAAAAAAATAGAACCCAACATACAACATCTTTGAGTCATTGGGTACAAAAAAATTTAGGTTTGGCATTTGGGCAAAAACTTATAATCTGACCAAACAAAAATTTGGCTTCTTTTTAGTCAATTTTGGCCTTAATATCCAAATTAGGATCTCAGCCTTTTATGCAAGGTTTAATTATTTTTCATTAAAAATATTGGCCTGTGGCTTTTTTTAAGCCAATTTTGGCCTTTATATCCAAATTAGGATCTCGGCCTTTTATGCGGGGTTTAATTATTTTTCATTAAAAATAATGGCCTCGAAGAGCCAATCTCCAATTATTCGAGCCAAGTCCACGATCTATTGAGAGAAGCACCAAACAACAACACGTCAAAATACCAAACGCCAATTATTCGAGGCAAGTCCACGATCTATCGAGAGAAGCACCAAACAACAACAAGTCAAAATGCCAAGCGCCAATTATTCGAGACAAGTCCACGATCTATCGAGAGAAGCACCAAACAACAACATGTCACAATACCAAGCGCCAAATTCCAAGGGAGGACCCCACAAGAGATCCAAAGAGGGTGCACTACGTATCAAGGGTTGGTGAAGACATTCATATATATATTAACGAAGTTTTTAGTTTGTCGGACGCGTGTGGTATAAACCTCATACAACAAACAAATTAAAATATGTAGTGCTTCCCATGAACCCAAGTGCCTTATTATTTAATTGACATAGGAGCGTTTGTATGAGGTTAAATGGTTGTTAAACAAGTGTTCAAATCTCCAACTATTTTCTATAGATGCAATTACAGGTGTTAGATTCTACGCCAAAGTGCCAAGTTTTGATCGACCTTCTCACAAGTAAACGCAAATGTAACTAATGCATGTCCAAATGTCAAAGAGTGTACATATGTTTCTGTAGATTGATTTTGAATTCCAGATGTTACATAATGCTAGTTGTTGTTTATTCAAAGTGTGAAAGGCCAATCAAGAGTTTCAAAGACAAGTCTGGAGGGTCGACGTTGTTTGATTGTGTCATGTTTTATCAAAGTAAATATCGAAGGCACAATGATGGCAAGGTGAAAACTGTTAACTAATCCATTACCGTTAACTAATCCGGCGGTTCAACTAATCGACAGTTTAACTAACTGTTTGCAACTGTCTGTCCGCATCCGCCTATAGATAATGTATCCGCATCCATTTTTGGTGAATAAGTGAGATTGATTTGTGTTCTGTGTATTCTGTGCATACTGTGGAGTTTATTTGGCATGTTACAGTGGTATTAGAGCCACTTTTAAAAACTCCATGCTATTTTGTATGCCTGTTGTATGCCTGCATGAGAGGAACAATGAGTGCGCGTTGAAAACCTGGTCACAAATCGCTAGAGTAGGGTCAAAAATTTTGTGTGGAAAAGTGCAGAAGGGTCCCGAGCTCGAACCCGACGTCTGTCCAACGCACTAATTAAAGCTGACTGTGTAGTTGCAACGCAGGGACAACGAGTACCCGAAGGTTCTCTAGCATCCAGTCATTGGGCTTGTGTACAGGAGCCATTGTGAGCAGTCTATAGAGCAGCCAAGGTCGAAGGTGTTGTGAGATTTATTTTTTATTCTTGCGCAAGTGGAATTTCATTTATAGAGATTAGTTTACAATGCATTCATTAGTATCAATTGTGGGAGTAGTGCTTTCCGGTCAAGAAAATTACCAAGAATGGTTTCGAAAAATTAAAAATACTCTTATTTTTAATGATTTATGGGAGGAAATTTGTGAAGGCAAGGATGAAAATGACCCAGAGCAACCTACAGACGCCAGACAACTTGTAATTTGGAAGAGTAAAGATAAAAAGGCACATGCTTTAATTTCTGCCTCAGTCACTGAAGAGGTAAGCAGACATATTCTTTCTAGCACCACAACATTTAAAGCATTAGAGAAATTAAAAGATCTTTATGACTCCCATTCAGAGCTGGAAATTATACAATTGTTGATGAAGTTGTTTAATCTGGAATTGAAAGATAATAATCCCATGAAGTTAGCTTCCGAAATTAGAGCTCTTTTTCATGATATTGACTCAACTAGTGTCAAAGTTGATTTACAACTCACAACATTTATTAAAGCCTTATATCCTACCTATTCATATTACTTAGAATCTCTTCAAGCTAGTGGACAGATGAAAGCCATGACTTTTGATACTCTTGTAGACAAAATTGCCGAAAGAGAGAAAGCTTTTGGGAAGAAGAAATCTTTTTCCAC
>ML791543.1:445629-517850 GCA_009831015.1 Picea engelmannii
GAAAAAGTAAAGCATGTTATGCTGATAAATTTATGGTAGCATGGGGAAAAGAGCATGTTTAGGGTGAGGTGGCAGATTTCATGTCATCAAGGATTGAAACAAAGGGAAATGTTTTGAAGGGAGGTTTAACTACTCATTAGCATCATTTGGAACAATAGATAAGTTATTGCCAACCTCCAAACACCTTGCAGTGATCACCATGTGAAGAGAAATTAACAAGGAACCTCGTTGTGCAAGTTTGTTGTGCATTTTCTAAAGCTTTATGTTGCGCAGTGAGCACGGTGTGCAACTATGAAAGGGGACCAAATCAACATCCAGATCAGATTTGAAGTAACCATTTACTCAACTCCAACTGTGCCAAATGGTATACAATGACTTCAAAAATTAAAGGCATCATAGAGACTCAAAGATTTGAGTGCTTGAGTTGTTTAAAATACATTTATTATCCTAAGTTTGACTGTTATTTTTGAGTAAACAGTTTTAAATGTATCCCTATTTTACTGAAACCGAAGACTTTATTTAGCTAGGAGGTTGAATTTGATTCCTTGAGTACAAGAATCCTTTTTTTATATATTTTGAAAACATTTCATGAACTGGGGGGTGAGTGTGAGAAGACTTGATTTTGGGCGCATATTGTAACCATTATTCTGGGTTTTAATGAATTTTGTGAATCAAAGGTACCTGGTTATCACTCTCAAAGATTCATGTGACTACACTCTCTTATGTATGTGTTTCCTCAGTGTATATGTGCTTCTATTTCTGTAAATTTGTCCGATGTTTTCCTTTTTAATGTTTAAATGAAATATTATGTCAAAATTCATCTTTGAATTGGTGCTTTGTGCATGCATTTAAACATCGTTGTGTTTTTTCTGCTATGATCATCTTAAGATTCATCTAAAAATGGTGCCTTAGGTTGATTATTGGTGTTTTCTCTCTCATATTCCACCTGCAACGATTTTCATTTGACATAAGAGAATTGTCTACCTTGCCTTTGAGCAGTTTTCTCTAATTCACCAAGCATTCATAAAGTCATTGATCTCAAACTTTGTTGACTCCATGCCCAATGGATTATATCTCAGACCCGCCATCAAACCTCTGCTAAAACCTACTTTATTCGGATCATAAGACCTAGCCTAAGAGCCTAATACAACCACTCAGCTAAGTGATTGAAAATTCATATAGAGAGAGCCCTCTCTAAAGTTGGAAGGGATATATTCCGGTTTTAAAGTGGTTAGTGGTTACCTCTGGGTTTCTTTGATACAACCCAAAGAAATTATGGAGTGATAAAATTTTGGCGTCGTTGTCAGGGACCAAAGGTGAAATCTTCCCTGGGAGAAACAAAAAGATTCATATCTGATTGTTGATGGTGGACAACAGTCAGACACAAGGAGACTGTAAACCATTCACCTAGCGACTCCATTCAATGTTGCAATCAAATTCAAAGACTCCACTGGAGAATGAGCCTTGTCAACAAAGACATGAAAGAAAAAGGAATCAGGTACCAAGGCTTAAGTTTTTTCCAAGATATAATATTATGTCTCATCAATTTCTTCTTGTCCTTTCCTGAAAATGATAAGAGAATTTGTCTTTGCCTGTTGTATTCTAATGAAGACCAAAAATCTACACTTGAATACGCTTCTTTGAAAATTGTATATTCTTCTTCTTGCATTGATGAGCTTGACCAAGATCATACATCCAAACCAAATGATGATCATGAGAGATCCATTCTTGTATATCCTTCATTGAATATTGTAGATATATATTCCTCATATATTGTTGATCTTGAACAAGATTTTAATGATGACCATATTCAATCTAATGATCCTCATGTGACCAAAACTAATGTATTTCCTCATGTACCTAATCCTACACCTTCCAAGATTCAACAAAAATACAAACCTCTTAAATTTCCTCTTATTATTCATGATTTTCCTCCGAAACACTATAAATACCTACCTATGTTTGATGGAGCACTTGATAAGATTTCAGCTGAAAAGCACATCCGGGGTTTTAAGCATTTTCTTGACCTTTTCAAAGTTGAACATGTTAATGTTTGTTTGAGAGACTTTTCTCAATCATTGCAAGGAGATGTCAAACAATGGTTTCGGCATTTGCATTCTGAATCAATTAACTCATGGAATGGATTGAAGGATGCTTTTCTGAAGTTTCGGGGTGAAAGAAAGTCTTGGGACCAGTATGTTGTGGAGTTTCACGCTATGAAAAGACAAAAGGAAGAAACTATCTCTATGTTTAGAAGGAGGTTTTCTAGTTATTATTACAACATGCCTAAATAGATTAAACCTCCTGAAGTTGTTGCCATGCTTAATTATGCAACAAATTTTCATCCAGATTTGGATTTTGTTTTGATGGAGAGAAGGCCTGCTACCTTGCAACAGATGTTCAATGACGCTCAAGAGGTTGAAGACAATTTACAAGCTTTTGGTAAGTTATCTAAGCAGTTTGGGAATGAAGAGTTAGATGGTGAAGTGTACGAACCTAATACTGAGCATGTACAAAAAGATGGTGTTGATTCAACTCTTAATCTATTGCATGATAAGGAGGAAGTTGATTGTTTTATATATTCACCTGTTGAGTGTCATGAAAGTGAATTTGCAAATCATCCTGTTGAGGAGCAAATTGTTGTCCCAATTTTCATGTTTGATGACATTGTAGATGTAGTTGACTTGCCCAAGTATGATGAATATGATGATGAATATATTTTTTTATTTTGAGATTGGCTTTTCATAACAAGCAGGTGCATTTTCTCCATCAGGAAATGATGAATTTCAGCAGTCCCAGGAAAGCAGTCAGCCTGCATATTTCAGTTATGACAATGATGAAGAACATGAGGAAAGTACCAAATCAGGTGAAGGAAATACTCTACCCTTGTGCTTTTATTCATTCCAATTATTGAAGGAGAATTTTCATAGTGTTATAAGTCAGCAGTTACACAGTTATGCCAGAGAACATGGAGAAAACAATGAGTTTGTTGACGGAAATTATTTTTCCTTATGCTTTGCTTCGTTCAAATTGTTGAGAGAAAATTTTGCAACCATTAATGAAGTTGAGAAATGTGGGCCGATGCAAAGGCATCTAGACTCGATGTGGCAAATTGACAATGAATTGCAGCAATCTCCTCTTGTTTTTCATGACCCAATAGATGATTATTTGAAGGATTTATGCACTTCAAATTTGCATCCATTGATCCATTGTCAATATGGAAATGAAGATGATAAAGACTTGGTTTTTCAATCAACATCATTTTCTTGTCTAGTAAGGGTTTCATTGCAAAAGTATTATGAATATTTTTAGTACTTTTATGACAGTCAATAGTTGAAATTGCATGAAAACGAAGATGCAGTTGAAGGGTTGATACAGGATGGTTGTTTTCTGCACTATCTTCAAGATCCTTTTGCAGTGTTCTTGGAGTCAGAAAGTTGGCTTGATTTGTTAAATTTTTTCAAAGTCGAATATGTTTGTATGTTTTTATTGAAGATGCCATCAAGTAGGTTTCTCTTTTTTCCTCTAGAGGAACTCTTGAAGAAATTAAACTAGTGGATAAAATACTTGCTTTGTTGCACTTGATCTTTGATTTTACCTGATTGAGTAATCTCTATTTTGGTTTAGTAGAGTAGTAATGTGCTTGAATAAGCTCTCAATTTGAGCATCCTTTTAGTAGTTTTTAGTTTATTTTATACAGTGAGTTTTGCAGTAGTGTACAGTATAGTTCCAGTTTGCAATCTGGATTCGGTTGCAGGATGATTTGATTACAAGTCAAAGTAGTATAAGTTTTTAGTTTAGAAGCATCCCAATGGATCGACAACATGTCTACGATGTTATTTGGTGCCTCGCATGGAGGACTCCATCCACATTGGAGCCAGTGTTACCACCCTATAAATTTTACGTAGATTTATGGGTGATGTTGTAGCGCTTTTCATTATGTTCTCATGTTGTAGCGCCAAGTAGCTAATGTTAGCCTCATTTTCATCATTGAAGAAATATTGGGTTATTGGGTGCAAAAAGATTCAGGTTTGGTATTTGGGCAACAACTTATAATCTAGGAAAAAAAAAATTGGCTTCTTTTTAGCCAATTTTGGCCTGTATAGCCAAATTAGGCTCTCAGCCTTTTATGTAGGATTTAATTATTTTTCATTAAAAATATTGGGCCTGAAGACCCAATCTCCAATTATTTGATCCAAGTCCACGAGCTATCGAGCTAAGCGCCAAACAACAACACATCACAAGACCGAGCACCAAAGTCCAAGGCCGAAGGGAGGACCCCACAAGGGATCCAAAGAGGGTGCACTACGCATCAAGGGATGTTGACGACATTTATATATATATGTATGTATGTATGTATGTATGTATACACCAAGTTTTTATTTTGTCAGATGCATGTGGTATAAACCTCATACAACAAACAAACTAAAATATGCAGCGCTTCCCATGAACCCAAGTGCCCGATTATTTAATTGACAGAGGAGCATTTGTATGAGGTTAAATGGTTGTTAAACAAGTGTTCATATATCCAATTATTGTCTATAGATGCAATTACAGGCATTATATTCTACGCCAAAGTGCCAAATTTTGATCGACCTTCTCACAAGTAAACACAAATGTAACTAATTTTGGTCCAAGTGTCAAAGAGTGTACCTATGTTTATGTAGATCAAGTTTGAATGCCATATGTTACATAATGCTAGTTGTTGTCTATTCAAAGCATGAAAGGTCAATCAAGAGTTTCAAAGACAAGTCTGGAGGGTCGACGGTGTTTGATTGTGTCATTTTTTATCAAAGTAAATACCAAAGGCCCAATGATGGCAAGGTGAAAACATATTTGTACGCCCTCCTATTGCATTTAAGAAAAATCCAGAGCATTATGGAGTTACATAAATCATTTTTGTGCACCTGTTGTATGTATCCTAGTAATACAAAATGCTATATTCTATAGTAGTGTCATTGTTATAGATGGCCAGAGATTTGATCTTCACTTCGTGAAGAAAAATATTAACCACCATTTGGAGTTAGGTTATGAGGTGGAGAAGCATATGAATGTTGGAGATTTTGTTCTTTTCAATTGACATCCTAGTCTTCATAAAATTTCTATCATGGGAACGTAAATGCTTGATTTCTATCTTTCTTATAGTACTCAGCATGGGTAAAAAATAAACTCTTATTCAGCAAAGTATTGATCATATTTACACCTTGTCTGGAAAAAGTAAAGCATGTTCTGCTGATAAATTTATGGTAGCATGGAGAAAAGAGCATGTTTAGGGTGAGGTGGCAGATTTCATGTCATCAAGGATTGAAGCAAAGTGAAATGTTTTGAAGGGAGGTTTAACTACTCATCAACATCATTTGGAAAGTAGAGCAGTTAGTTCAAACCTCCAAACACCTTGTAGTGATCACCATGTGAAGAGAAATTAACAAGGAACCTCGATGCACAAGTTTGTTGCGCATTTTCTGAAGCTTTTTGTTGCACAGCGAGCACGTTGTACAACTGTGACAGGGGACCGAATCAATAGATAGATCGGCTTTGAAGTCATTATTTTCTCAACTCCAGCTGTGCCAAATGGTATACGATGACTTCATAAATTAAAGGCATCATAGAGACTCAAATATTCGAGTGCTTGAGTTGTTTAAAATACATTTATTATCCTAAGTTTGAATGTTATTTTTGAGTAAACAGTTTTAAATGTATCCCTACTGTTTTGCAACCGAAGACTTTCTTTAGATAGGTTGAATTCGATTCCTTGAGTACATGAATCCTTTTTGTATATATTTTGAAAACGTTTCATGAACTAGGGGGGTGAGTCTTGATTTTGGGCGCATATTGTAACCATTATTCTGGGTTTTAATGACTTTTGTGGATCAGAAGTATCTGGTTATCACTCTCAAATATTCATGTGACTGCGATCTCTTATGTATGTGTTTCCTCGGTGTATATGTGCTTCTATTTCAGTAAATTTATCCTATGTTTTCCTTTTTAATGTTTAAACGAAAGATTGTGTTAGAATTCATCTTTGAATTGGTGCTATGTGCATGCATTTAAACATCGTTGTGTTTTTTGTACTATGATCATCTTAAGATTCATATAAAACTAGTGCTATGATTCATTATGATTCATTGACCTCATAATTTGTTGACTCCATTCCCAATGGATTATATCTTAGCCCTACCATCAAACATCTACTAAAACCTACCTTATTTTGATCCTAATACATAGCCTAAGAACCTAACACAGCCAATTATCTAAGTGACTGAAAATTAATATAGAGAGAGCCATCTTTGAAGCCGGAAGGGCTAGATTCCAGTGTTAAAGTGGTTAATGGTTACCTCTGGGTTTCTTTGATACAGCTCAAAGAAATTATAGAGTGATGACACCAACATTTAAATCTTTTCATCCTGGTTCCAATGAGCTATTACACTAAGGTGCCCCCTTAAATAATTCAATTAAAATAACACCCTTAGTGAAATTAATTAAACTATGTTCAATATTACTCCCAAATTACAGGAACAGTCGAAATGCATCGAAACCACAATCTTACTGTGTAGGAGAGATTATGTTGATGAAATATAATAAACAAACTTAGATGGCTATCATATAACTCCTCGAAACCCTCTAAGCTCACTGGTAACATCACATTACCCCTCTAATCAGGTTGACACAAACCTCGAAAGTCTTCTCCAATTACAGAGCAAGAAAACCCGAAAATGGGGATATTATAGTTCTCCCTTCCCAAATATTGTTTGTCCTCAAGCAATGTCATCATAACCTTACGATCAATAGGTTGAACCAAAGTGAAACTTAGAATGATCCTAGGGTCCCAAACCAACCTGGAAGATGTGAAGCACTCTCTGCTCAAAGCATCCATGTCCTGCAAGCTACTAACACAAGAGACCTTTTGAATACTACCAATAAGTAGAGAAATCACATACTGCAAACACTCGACCAATCCCTAAGAGAATTTCTCCTCTAGGAAACCAATCCAATGCACCACAAGAGTAAACTCCTAAAAGTAAAAACTGGCTCTCTCATATGTATCGGTTGTTGAAATGCCAAACAATGTAATTCTAGGGTCCCCAACTAGTCTCAGAAAGGAACCACCATGCTAATGTTGCGTCACTCTGATTATAATCGCATGACCGTCATACCTAGATTGCATTATCCTCTCCTAGAACCCCAAGCTGAAATACATGTAAGGGTTGTGTTATTGCACAAATTGTAGGTTGGGAGAAGCTCGACCCAATCCACAATATGGTTATAACGATGGGATAGTTTATCCATTTCCACCTCAAATAAACCCTCCCCTTGCTTTAGTAAAGGAAGAATCCAACACAAGGGGGGAGTCTTGGGTGACCCTAAGGGGGAGTGAGATGAAAAGTGAGACTATGGAAGTGATTCCCCTATAGGTCAAGTTACTAAGTGGAATATGGATTGGAAAGGAGCCTCAGAAGTGATCAATAGTTTCCAAAAGCTCAAATACCTGTAGAAGATAATTATACCTGCCCAAGACACAAGAAAAGATGAGATACAAGCCCAACAATCCAATGGACAAGCAGGTGAATCTTGTTTTCTTAATTAGAAGCAGTATATAATGATAAAAATAAGCAATGAAATAAATGGAATAACTGCTAAACAAGTCACTAAACGTCCAAGTAAATATGCAAGGAATCAATTAACAATTACTAGTGAAACTCAAGAATGATAGCACTAGACTTTAGAAACCTTTAAAGGTTGTTTGATGTAAGTATTGAAGAGATATTTCTTCAGCCTTATGGTTGTAGAAAACAAGTGTTACTATAGAAAATTCCAACCACCAAAACTTGCAAGTAAACCACCCAAAAGAAGCACAGTAACTAGTAGATTAACTTGGCAGCTTTCTAGCAAAATTTGATGGTTAGAACATGAGAAAATTTAGAAAGTATGAAGTGATTTGTTGCAGCTCTAATGGATGTAGCCTAAATTTATTACATCAACAATAAATCCTTGGAGAAACAAGATTCCCTAGTGTCCTTGACACGCTTTTAGCATGCAGAAAAGATTCCAACTTGAACAATTTCAATATATTGTAATTCTACGTATCCCAGTGCAATGATTTTATTTCTTCAATGCAAGAGATTAGTGCCTTTAACTATTGGGTTATGGAGTATTTAAAAATTAAACAGCTATTTGGGATACTTCCTTGGGGGTGTAATCCCTTTTACTCCCCAAGGCAAGCAAAACTAGCTAAGGAAAACCCTAGGAGGGTGTAAATCATTTTACTCCTCCTAGTATTCCTTTATGCAATAAATTATTCCAAGACAATTATGATGGACTTAGTGGGGTTGTATTCCCTTATACTCCCCAAAATCTTAGCGAATTAACCTTGTAACCAACAAAAGAAGCAATAAAAAGATAGATTCCTTACCTAGTCCAAGCATTAACAAGATAAACTCCTTTTAACCAATAAAATCCACCATAAAATAAAGAAATAGTCTCCAAGAAAGATAGTGCCTTACTTATCTATCAAATAGCTAAAACAAACCATCACATGAGAAAGTAGCAAAGAGATATAGAGAAAATTTGCCAAAAGGGGCACAAATTTCAGCCAAGTATCCTCTCCAAGATGGGAGAGTTATGATCAAAACGAAACGAAATGATTCTTATTTATACAAATCCTCCTAAAAGTGTTTGGCCACTTAATTTTAGGGTAACCACAAAGTAAGGGGTCAACAACCCTTACTTTTCCCCTTTACATTATCAAATTCAAATATATCTTTAAAAAATGCACATAAGAAACCCTAAGATGACATCATCCCTCTTCTAGGGTGACTTATTGACACTTTTTGCAAGTCGTTAGAGTTGAAGATGGAAGTAGTTGGTCCTTATAGGGCATCCCTCTCATGTTCTATGGTTTCCTCCTTCAATCCATGCCTCCTCCCATCAAAATGTGCCAAGTGTCCTTCACCACCAAAACCGTAGCCCTAGGGTAACATCAAGCTCCTCAAATGTGGTGTTTTAGCGTCAAGAGCAAGACGTTGGGCTGGAAATGGGCTAGGATAGATCCTCCAAGGTGTTTCTCATTGCCTCCAAAGGATGCCATCATTGTATGGTGTGTGGGCCATGGTATCCAACCTGTGGGTTTCAAGCCCCAAGGAAGCCCAAGCTAGGCTTGTTCTTCCAAATCTGTCCACCAACTAGGTCCTGCAAAGACAATGAATATGCCCTCCAAGGATCTCAATTAAAATGCATTGTGATAAGTAAATCAAGTCAATAAAATATGCATCTAAGCATGTGCATGAAAAACCACCTCATCAAAACAAACAAGTGCTCAAATACCCTATGCAATTTGCCAATTTTGGGTATGGGAGGGTTGACAAAGTGACCTATTGGGTGAATCACACCTCAAGTTTAGGAGTGTTTTCCAATTGTACCCCTCTCTAGATCATGTGGAAAAAGTGACATGGATGGGGGAAATAATTTTGGATATGGGTTTAATGATATACAAGGGATCGTAGTGTCTCATTTATGGGTGCCTTTGTAGAGGGTGTGTTGCACCTTCATTTTCAATGCATCCTTTTTCCAAACCCATTTATTGCCTTTTGTTATTTTAAGATGTTTCCAGGTTGAATCCAAGGTGGAGATTCTACCTAAGCATGAAATAAATTCCCCACCCTGACTCTACTATGGTCACATCATGCTTCCCCAAGTTGAAGAAAATGTGTGGGTCTTCTACCTAAGCATGAAAAACACTGCCCAGACTGCTCCACCTTGGTTGACATTTTGTATTAGTTATTTTCAAGTGTCCCATCAGTTTCTTATGAGAGACATTTCAGTTTCCTCGGGATCCATGGGTGAGCATCTAGAAGGTTCTTGATTGTCTTTTATCATTTTCCAACTACAATCCTTTGGGCCTTCAGCCCCTTCTTCCCATGAAATGAGGGACAATCCCTTCTTGGGTCAGTATACTCGAAAATCCAAAAAGGTAAGGAAATGAGGAGATGAAGTGTGGAAAGTGACAAGTATGGTTGGGAATGGAACGATGTCTTATCAAGAGGACCTACCAGTAGAAAACATATCCCTAAGGGTGACCCCTTACTAGAGTGCAATGTCAACCACCAAGGTGAAACATGGAAAAGAGAATAATTTCCAAGAAGACGTTACATAATCAAAAGTAGTTTTAAATGCAACAAACTCAAATGCCTCAAATATTGAAATGACACTGACCATAATACATGGCTTGTACCTCATGGAGCAAGACTCAATGTCCTTCAGAAGCAAGTTGATGTGGTGGATACCCTCATGATGAACCTGAGATATGTGGTGGTGAGGTGGGTCTGTGTCTGTCCAAGTGGACATTGTTGGTCAATTTGTATATCGGTACTCCATGTCTGCAACTTGAGGGTCTTGAGACATCATCTCCTTAGTTATCCCTATGAATTTGGGATAACAGGCTGAACCCACTACCATAAATCATATCCTGCAAAGGCATCTCAGTGAAGTCAAAGTCTATGAATTTGTTACTAGACTCGATCCTGGGTATCGGGAAAGAAAATATGTTCTTCCATATAGAATAAGTCTCATCATATCTTCTCATGGCATCCCAAAAATAAAGCAGGCCAATCACTGTTACAACTCTGCTAATCATTATTTGAGGCAACCTACCAATCAAATGGAATCCTAGATCCCACAGCCAAATTAGAAGTCCACCATCTCCAATACCTATTGACTCTCATTGTTCTACACTAATAACCATTGGAATCCAAATAATCCAAGTCTTTGATTCATGTTTGTGTATGCAATCATCTGGTAGAAAAAAAGTAGGACACCTGCAAGATTTGAATTCATCTTCTAAATATGGAATCACATCATACCAGAGTGATCTGTGTAATCTATGATCTAAACCACCTTTATGTGCCATCATAAACATATTCAAATCATACATGTGTGGGATGAAATAAAATTGATGAGCATACCTCACCATGCAATCAAGGTGAAATTCACACACTTGTGCCAATGGAATACTTGAATAGTCACTTGGAATACCTGTATCATTTTGCTCCCTTTTAATCTTATCATGTGCCTCCACTCCACTAGTGTCATATGAACCTAGATCCCAAATTGATGTGTCCACATCTATAATTTACTCATCCCCACAATCAGTGGGTGCATACACTTCCTTGTTGGCTAGTATGGAAGGTACATAATCAACTATCTCGTATATATCTATGACCATAGCCTTAAATGGGCTCTCCAAAAGAGGTGCCTCATGATCCCCATGATGCAAACTATATGTACAATCAAAAATTTCTAATTCATACCTCCCTTCAATCCCCTGCAAATATGAATGTTCATCATGCTTGACCATCACAAGAGGCCCTTCCCTCAAATCATGAGTACCACTAACATCCTCATGTGTTATGGCTTCCATAGATGATTGAGTTTTTGTTGTGGATGATGAAGAATGTGCCAAAATCAACTCCACACAAATCTCAACAACTTGTATTTCTTATTCTTGAAGGGCCATTTGAGTGCTCTTCAAAGAATCATTGGTAACCTTAAGCTCATGGGTAAGATTCTCAACTTCCTCTTCTTTCACCTTTAGTGCATCAAAATAAATCTCATCAAGCATGAGAAGATGATCTCTATCTAAAAGTAGGTGTAGGTAATTAAATTTCATTACCACCAATGCTTCTTTGAGTGCCTGGAAAATATGCAAGGTAAAGTTCTCCTTCAAAATTACTTATGTGTCCCTGGAGGCTCTTCCTTCCAACAACAATTGGTCATCAACTTATTAGTATCATCAAAATGTTTAATGGTTGTAATAACCATGTCTTCGCTTACCTTAAATTGCCCTGCCAAATGATGGGATCTATCATCTTCATTCAAGTTTTCTTATTTGTATTCAAAATCATGCTTCCCAAAATTAGCTTACTCATTATCATCCTTCATGCATAACTCCTGAGAAATTAGAACAACATCCACAGGAAATTTTTCCAACACCAAATCTTCATCGTGATTAGGTTCTAACACACCCGAATCATCATAGTCATCATATCTAGGATAAGATGTTGAATCATCATCGTTAGTTGATTAGAAAACTTCATCATATTTGATGTCAATATGCCCATTATATGTATTGGTGTTATCATCCTCATAGGATAGCTCTAATGGTGTATTATAGGTTGTTGTTTTGTCAACCTCATTGCACACATCCTCAATCTGTACACGTGCATGCACTTCCAAGAAGTGATCATGGGGCTCCATCAAACTTCCATCACGAGGTGAAGCATTCACATCACCCACCACTTCATATTTGAACCCCTCTTCTTTCTTACCAAATGATAAGTGAGGCTCCAACCACTCAGGATTCTCTAACAATGTTAGATTCTTCTAAAATTCTTGAAAAACTTGCAACAATTCTGCCATGAATTCTTGATTTGTCTTCATCTTTCTTAAGCCATTGAATGCACCTTGATACCAAGTTACTACTATTGTAAACAATCTAAAAATATCCTTTTATTGTTTACCCCTCAGGCTAATAGGATGCACAACTATGATACCATTGTAATATCCCCTCTTATTGTTGATAGGTTTCTTGTGCTTACTGTTGAGATATTATGTGTTGCTTGGTTCAGAACTTTCATCAAACAGTTAGATTGCCTTTAAGGTTGTTGATATGTTTTAGTGTCTATTGTTGGTTAAGGATTTTTTTCAAATCGTTTCACAACTTTTGTTAATATGTGTGTGTTTGTTACAAGTTCATATCTCTTTTCTTTTAAACATTTCCACAACAAATCCACAATGATCTTGGCACATATAATAGTGTCACAACAAATCCACAACAAATATGGCACGTAACGAGAGGTTTATTTGTATTAAATTTAAAAGAAAATGATTGCATCTAATGTTGGTAATTACAGTCTCATTAAATATGCTATATAAAAAGATTAACTCAACAAAAACAATACGGTTTTATTCATCATTTCATGACCTGTAAATACATGTCTTGGGCAGCATTAAAATCAAACTCAATCACACTATTATGGTAATAGTAACCTTAGAAAACAATATCATATGTGTTCATTCTTATCGGACCTTTAAGTAGGCACAAGGGAAAAACATTTAGTGCATTGTAAAGGCACCCTTCTTGGCAGCAGTTATAGTTGATATCTTTGACTTGCAAATAAAGGTGTTTGTTGCCACTGATAACAACCACATTCAATCTGATATAACAACAAGGTAACTCACCATGAACTACTGAAATTGTTGCAGCCCCTTTCTAGAGCCCTCGACCTCTGCAAATAAATGATTTTCCCTCCTTTTAGATCCCCACTGTAGAAAATGAGTGAATCGATCTCCCTTTTTTCCTTCCACAATATGATAACAATGACACGACTCAAGGAGAATGATAAGATGAATAATGGATGTTCTATCTGCTCAAGACGATCTCCACAAAACTATTACCAATATGAAATTACTCATAATCTAACAAACTGATGGATCTTCTTATTCCTCAATGAATCCCAATGAGAGATTTGTGTGATATCTCCCTCTTATAAGCTAGGGTGGATTATTTTCACCACCGAACCCAATCTGCTCAAAAGTTTCAAGCCCCAAGTCCAAAGAAGCTATGAGAGCTCTCCAAAATCTATTTTGATAAAAGAGTGATTTATTTCATTTTAAAACAATTATGGGCACTAGAAGTCGTTTTTCATCATCCCAACATTTAAAAAATTTCATCTCGGTTCTAATAAGCTATTACACTAAGGTTCCCCCTTAAATAATTCAATTAAAATAACACCCTTGGTGAAATTAATTAATTATGCTCAATATTACTCTCAAATTACGGGAATGGTCGAAATGCATTGGAACCGCAATCTGACTGTGCAAGAGTGATCCTGATGATGAAAGATGATAAACAGACTTGGTTGGGTATCATATAACTCCTATAAACCCTCTGAGCTCACTGGTAACATCAAATTACCCCTTTGATCATGCTGACACAGACCCTAAAAGTCATCTCCAATTGTAGAGCAAGAGAACCTGAAAATGGGGACATTACATCAGCTTTTGGTTTTATAAATGAAATTTATCTCATCTAATTGGAATAGGCTCAACATAACATAGAAAAGTGCTCAACATAGCGGTGGAGAATGGAAAAGCATTGAGGTGATGCAACAAAGTCTGAATGATGAGTTGAGCTAAAGAAACTTAGAATGCAATGTCATTCTAGAGGCCATGCTCTCTATCAATTAATGTGCTTTGAATTATTGAAGAGATAGGTCATCTAGGTGCCAATATGATCATGTTGCACTGGCTACTAGTGATTATTTCAAAAATTTTGACTTTGTCTAAACTTTCTAAGTTTTTACTTTTTCCAAGGCATTTTTTAAGACGAGTTTGGTCCAAAATTCAATTGGAAATTTAGAAAATGGCATATTTTAGTGGTTGAGATTACATATTATGGGTGCCCTGGGTTTTTTTAGGGAGTTCAATTGATTTAAGCATTCAAAAATGTGATTTAAGGAATGTAAAATTGTGATTTCTCTAATAATTGCATGCAATTACAAATTTAGGTGATAATTAACAGGAAAAAAACATTGCAACATACAAACATAATACACTAAAACCAATAATAAATTAAATCTTACTTCGATGTATTTGATGTCAAACTAATTAATAATTAAAAGTGTTGCATGGCAGCTTAGTCCCTACCAAGTAATGAATTAAGTTTCCATGTAGCACTAGTGTCTTTGTTTCAGATTTATATTTATATTCATAATTGCTATTACACAATTTAGCTTCAATCCTTTAACAAATACTACTCAAGGAAAGATCAAGGATCATAAGCCACACAAACCACACTCGCAAACAAATACTACTCAAGGAAAGATCAAGGATCATAAGCCACACAAACCACACTCGAAAAGAAATTTTCTTTAAGAACCTCTTACCATCTATCAAATCCTTGAAGAGTCCAAATGGAACAACGATATTAAATCAATAAGTAGTTTTAAATCATAATTAGCTCCATCGGTTTGGAAACGCACTCGTTCTGAGCACCTGGTTGGAAATAAGCACTTGGTTGTACACCTTTGGATGGGTTCAATGGTAGATCCAAACAAACATTAAGTGCTCTATTATTGAGTCCCATATATACACCATCTTTGTCCATAAATGCCTTGTGTTTATTGTTATTGTTAGCCTAGATATACCTCCTATCCATAAATCCACTGTGACTTCACCTACATATTATATTATATTATATTTATCCTTGTCCATTTGTGGACAAGCACCCAAAAAAATTAATGCATGACAGACCATATCTATCATTGTGCAAAACCACCCAATGAAATGTAGGTCGAAGAATTAAATAAAACTTGTAGGTCATGTCATAAGTTTACTATAGAAAATGGCGCCAATGTAAATGGTTTATCTAGTCAATGAAAATGGTTTCACTTGCTTTCAATTCCGGAGACACAAAATCATGTCAGTGATGATTATAACAAAAAAATTTACCTCAATAGAGGTAATTATTATCATATAGTCCTTTGAATATATGCTTTAGTTTTTGACTTTTTAAAACAACGTGTTATGCAACCCATACAATCCATATATTCCTTTGAATATTGAATATATGCTTTAGTTTTAGACTTTTTAAAACAACAAGCTCTGCAACCCATGTGATCCCTTATACAAGTGAACTGCTTCCTTTTGTATAATGTATAAATGGATGGTTACATGTGGAACACATCTCAATCGAGTGTATGGTATTATAATAAGATAATTCTCAATCAAAAGTATGATATTCAAGATATATTCTTGGAATATGTTTCTAGGGTAATCATAGTCTATTCACACCTGACATAAAATTACTTTAATAATAAGTAATACTCACTTATAAAAAATAATTATAAATTTATATTTAAGCGTTTTAAAGTTCATAAAATTTTTCATATTTTATTTATTATATATATATATATATATATATATATATATATATATATATATATATATATATATAATTCAAAATAAAATAAGTTTAACTTAAATCCATTAGAAGTTAGCTATGTAATGGAAAAATAAATTTTATAAAAAAAATAATAATCCAAAAGTTTACTTAAAATCTATTATAATATATCTATCTATCTACCAGAAGCGGCTCTGGCGAGTATAAAAAGTTGGAATACATACATTTGACTCCACAACATTTCAATTCAAAAAGCTTATCTAACCTTGCAATATTAATAACATTTACTGAACTGGTCATTTGAGAGATCATTATCACAATTTCCGAAAAAATATACATAAAGAGAGATCATTATCACAAAAAAAATATACATAAAGAGAGATCATTATCACAATTTATTGCACTAGAAATCAACTGAAATTTAGACGTCGTTTATTGCAGAGCACGTCGTTTTAAAAAATTCAACTCATGAAATTTCCGTTGTAGTTATTTTAAAATTGTGGCAGATGTGCAAAAATAATGACCCTCATCCCGTCATTCCTCGTGAACCAATAACAAATTCAAGTTTTTGAGGTTTTAAAATATTAACAATATTTAGATTAAAAGTAATAATGATGATTTGTCTTAAACATTGGCAATTACAAAAGTTTTGTGATTAACGGGAAATCAAACACTTTAACTCGTGACCAATAATGGCAAACATTCCACATAGTGAATGATATGGGAGTGGAAAGCAGCAGCCCCAGGGACTCATAGCTAGGCTCGAACTCGTGACCTCTCCCCAAACTAAAAGAGTGTGTGCTTTCCAACTAAGCTATCCCATTGGCGAACAAGAACTTAAAAATGTAAACATAATATATTTTAATTAAAATAAATGATGAATATATGTTTTGAAATATATGTAATTTTTTTAACAATGATAGCATGATGAATACATTTTTTGAAATATATGTAGTTTATTGAATAATGACAACACGAGTGCTTGTATTGACTTGGTTTCCAAATAAAATGCATATGATAATATAATTATTATATATGGGTTTTTAATGGACATCATCTCATATGCTCTTAATATTTTTGATCGTCACAATAAATAAAAGGTTGTGATTTGAAGCATTAACTTTCTTGTATGACAAAAGATGTTTGTTCATCATTAAAAAAGATGATTAATGTGATTAGAATAATAATGATGGTTCACTTTAGATTTAGGTGTTTTAATGCATTTAGATTTTTACTGAGCTTTGATTTTCACTGTATTTAGGTTTTTTACATTTAGAGTTTTTTTGCATTTAAGTTTTTTTACTGGGGTGTGGTTGGCTTCTCAAGTGTTCGTTGTTCATGGGTGAGTGGCTCCACTTTTTACGAGTTGTGTGTGTGTTTTTAAAATTAATGTTAAGTGAGTGGAGACTTAAAACTAATGTTGTGTGAGGCTTCTTTAAAAATAATGGTGTGTGCCTGGAGACTTATTTACCTGTATGAGTATATGTGTACGTGGAGAGTTAAAAATAATGTTACTATGCAAGCCTGGAATTTCAAATTTATCATCCCTGTCAAATGAATATTTGATGACAGAATTTTTTTTTCATGCCCATCATTTCACATTTTACACAGATTCATGAGTGTATAGTTTCAAAATGGAGGAAGAGCATTTGTGTGCGCAATAGAAAGGAAGGATCCATACTTTTCTCCAATATATGGGTGGGATGCAATCTAGTTGGAAATTCAATTGACCATTAACACGGTATGCATATTGGGAGTTTGGAACTAATTAAATCTATTTTATAGTTATATTTACTCCTCCAACAAACCCCTGTGAGTGGCCTAGGTATGTTACATTAGATATAGTAAACTTAGTATCTATAATTTATGATTGGTATGCTATGGAGTGGAACGTCTATTTGACGGGTTAGAATTTTTTATGTGGGTAAGTGTTGACGTGAGGATTTTTAATCCACGTGTCAAATACATCTAAAAACATTATTTTTTATCCACATGTCAAATACATCTAAAATCCAAAAAAATCTCTTGTTGGACATCAAATTCCAGGCCTAAATGCATGTGTTTTAACTCTAGCGATCATTTTATCTTTACCACTCTAACTGATCATTTTACCTTTGAAAATATCATGGTGCGGAAGTCAAAAGGTGGATTTTAAAAATATTTAATGCATGATTAAAATGATTAAAATAATATAAAATTATATTAGGGTTAGGGTTATATTAGGATTAGGATTTGTATCATGTATGAATTAATTTAATAGATACTAACTTACTTAGATGGCCCAATTATGGATGTGCTTTCTAATGCAAAATGTACAACAGATCTAAATTACCTATTGGCATTCATCAGCCACAATTATATGGATGTGCTAGTATATTTGTCCGTTGTAAACCATTGTGTAAAGAAATCAAGGCTAATGACTTAATTAATTATGCTTTTAAGTGAAAGGCAAAACAAGAAAATGACATGGTTATATATTTTTGTGTACTTGTTCGCAATGTTGGAATAATGAGAAGGGGGGGTGAATCAGTATGAGCACAATAAATACTTTTAATCCCAATATAAAACCTCCAATGAATATTATGAGCATTCAAAATATCATCAACACCATAAACATCACATAAACACGATACTCTGAAATTTTATGTGGAAACCCAATGCGGGAAAAAACCACAAAATGTTTTTCTTATTGATCAAATAGTACATTCATTGGAAGCACCAACTTCCTATTTCTCCAACTACAACTAGAAGGAGGTTCCAACCCCCTACTTACAGGCTGCAACCTGAAGGAAGCTCCAACTCCCTAATTTTCTAGCTTCAATCGGAAGGAGGCTACAACCCCCTTTCCTTGCCTCGTCCAACCACCCTGAAATATAAATGTAGACAACCCTATCACTACGTGTTGTTGTAACCAATAACTTGTTGTTGTTGTTCCTAATACCTATGTTGCTACTATTGATATCAATATCTCATCAAGACTGCAACCACACACACCTCATACCAAGATCCACAAGAGAATTCTCCAACCAATTGCTTATGAATCACTGAGACATACATGTTCCTAATTTCTTCAAAATAAATTCCTAACACACTCAGGAAGACATATATTTACCCTAAATCTGAACTAAGTTCCAGATCCCTGATCTTCTTGGATTTGTCCTCATAGGTTTACGACTGTATGCACTGGTTGCCCGCGGGTATCCGCGTTTTTCCTCACTACAGGTCGTTGTTGTCCGTGTTTTTCCTCCTGAAACACGTGGATATACTCAAGGAATTCCTATATGAAACCCCTTCTCCGTACTCTCGGCTCCTACAAACTTCTTACTTCACTTGACTTCTCTATCTTCGACTCACTACCTTAGATCTCTAACCTATATTCTCATAAGTGAATACACAAAAGTGATTTGCAATGGAATCTTCTCTATGTTTTAAAGAGAAATTTCTTAATGACATGCAACTTCCATGTAAATCATGATGGCATGCAAATGTTACACATTATTTTCGTCACCCCTATGACCGTTAATGATGTAAACCTATCCTTTGTCTTTAGAAGGATCAGTGGCCCGAATTCCTGAAGAAAGAAGGGAGAAGAACTTTTCCTGAGAGAAGAATTTGTCTTTTCCTTTGTGAAAACCCTATTAAGGAGGATCGTCGCACCCTACCTAATGTTAGGGGTGTGACGATCCTAGATCGTCGCTTGCTGTACTAAACTTGGCTTGCGACGTCGTCGCACTCTGCCTAGTTATAGGGGTGCGACGATTTTCGTACGTGGGAAAAATGAGCATCTTCTTGATGCTTCTAGAAGGAGAAGCTTCTATGATGAGGTGGCCTCCGATCGGTTTGGATCTTACTTGTTTTTCTCATTTAGTGGGATCATCCTAACCTTCTCACCTTATCCTCTTCATCTTATAAAAGGAGAGGAGCTCTCATGGAGAAAGTTAGATGGAAAAGATTGGAAATTTGGCTTGAGATTGTTAGCTTGGTTAGAGTGGCTTTGAGCTTTGTTTTGTCAAGATAGATTGTGAGTGACTTTCAAATCTATAGTCACAGAATCCGTAGATCAGAAGTGTGTGGAAAACAAGGGACAGTTGGAAGGGACCTTACGACATCAAGGCTTTGGGTGTAATCTCTCTTATTATTATTTAATACAGATGCACTTTCCTTTCCTATATGAATCTTATTTGTCCATATTGTATTATTCCTTGATCACATACATAGTTTCATATCAAGTAGGCTTTGTTATTCTTGTCTTTGTTGGCTTGTGTTCTTTTGCAGATATTTCTCCATAAGCCTCACGACGGAGCTTGGATTTCATTGGTGAAGTCGTATCTTCGATATTTAAAAGGTATGTCCTAGATCCATTTCTCATTTGATAATTGAAATCTAAGGAAAGAGTAGTGTATTGTCTTGCTTTGTTCTAGTTTCATAGTGAAGCTACGGGGATTGATTTGTGTCTGCACTTAACAACTAGACCGATAACAACAACTTACATGCAACTCACATGCAACTCACATGCATCTTGTTATCTTCTGTTTATTGCCACTTTACTTTGACATGCAACTTTGCTCAAGGGTTGACATCAATGACAACCAATCTCAATAATTAATTATCCCTGTAATAATTAATTATCCCTACAATAATTAATTGATCTTTTTGCAATACTTAATTATCCCTGCAATAATTAATTAATATTTTTCGATAATTAATTAATATTTCAACAATCTCCCCCTTCGGCATTGATGGAAATACTTAGAAACAACAATGGCAACACTCATGTTCATGTTGGCTCCCATTTTCTTCATGTGTTGGCTCCCCCTATATTCATGCCTCTTCTTTTAAATGCCTTTGTTTTTCTCTCCCCCTTTGACATCAATGGAAAAGGATGACTTCTCCTTGGGGTTTCTCCCCCTGTCAGTAAACCTCTTATCTCTATTGATGTTTCTCTTCATGGTGCTTCCTCGTATACATCTTTGATAAAAAAACATTCAAACAACATTCAAGTCTTTAAAAAAGAATTCATTATGGGGATGGAATTACTCCAAGTTTCTATCGAAGATACTCAAAAGTCTCCCTCGAAAGAGGTTTGGTGAAGATATCTGCAATTTTTTCATTTGTACCAACATACTCTACCCTGATTTTCTTCTCTGTAACATGTTCCCGTAGAAAGTGAAACTTGATTGGAATGTGTTTCATCTTGGAATGCATCACTAGATTCTTAGAGATGCTTGCTGCACTAGTATTATCACAAAATATCGGAATAGGCTCGTCATATTATACCTGTATTTTTTGCAAAGTTTGTTTCATCCATAGAACCTATGTACAACATGTTGTTGCTGCAATATACTCTGCTTTTGTTGTGGACAATGATGTTGAAGATTGTTTCTTGCTCAACCAAGATACGAGACAATCACCCAAGTAGAAGGCCGCTCCACTTGTACTTTTTCTATCATCAATACTTCCTGCCCATTCCGCATATGTGTAAGAAACTAGAGATAGATCACTCCCTTTTGGATATCATAATGCATAGTATTATATTCCTTTGAGATATATGATTATTTTCTTAACTTCCATAACATGTGTTTCCTTTAGTGTTTATTGAAATCTTGCCATCTGTCCAACTGTTTGCATCACATCCGGTCTTGATGTGGTCACATAGAGTAAACTTCCAATCATTGATCTGTAGAGTCTCTAATCTACATCTTTGGATATATCATATTTTCTCAATTTGCAACTGGTTTGCATGGAAGTACTTACGTGCTTGCAAACTACCATTCCAAACTTCTTCAAAATTTCTTTGATATACTTGGTCTAGGAGATGAAAATACATGTATCTAGCTGACATATGCGGAGTCCAAAAAAGAAAGACAACTCACCAAGTAATGACATTTTGAATTCATTATGCATGTCTTTAGCAAATTTCCGAGTCATCATATCATCATCACTGCCAAAAATAATGTCATCAACATAAACTTCAATTATCAACAAATTATTTGTATGTACCTTTATGTAGAGATTATTGTCTGCATTGCCTTTCATGAACCCCTGTTGTTGTAGATACATGTCCAATCTTGAATACCATGCTCTAGGGGCTTGTTTGAGTCCATATAGTGCCTTCTTCAATCTGCAAACATAATCTTCTCTTTCTAACAATATAAATCATTTTGCCTTTAACTCCTTTTTAATTTAAACCGATACTATTTTTTTTAATCAGACAATTTAATTATCTTTAACTTTCTTTTACCCACTTTTTAATTGTGCTTCATACTTTTATTTTTAAATTTAATATTCTCATTAAATTAATATTTTTAATTAATTTTTATTAATAATTATAGATTAATTATTCTTATTAATTTAATATGGAAATTATTTTCTCATCCATTTCTAACTACCCCTTATATCTTTGATTCATGTCTACGGCTAATTTTCATAATTTTTAAATCCTTACTTCTCTAATCTAACTATTTCTCTCTTTCATATCCTTTTTCTCGATCATTATCTATTTCCTTCCCTTTACTCCTTATAAATAATCTAATTTAATACTTTGCTTTTAATCCAATTTTTAATTATCTTTAATTTCCCTTTTTAATTTGTCTCAATACTTTTCATTATTATTTAAATTTAATATTTTATATAATTTAATATTTTTAAATATTAAATTTAATAATTTAATTATTTTAATAAATAAATAAAAAAATTAATTATTTTTCTGATTCAATAATTATTTTGTCAATTATTTTTATTAATTCCTCGTCTATTTCTAACTACCTCCTTATCTCATCAACTCAAGTCAACGACTAATTTTCAAAACATTTGCTTGATCATATCCTATATATCGCGGTAAACCCCATCACTCTTTTACAACTTATCAGCTTTCTTTGTCCCTGATGATGGGTGGAGTGTCCACTTGAAAAGTTGGACGTTTCAAAAACTCCACACAGTTTTGATCCATAAGTCTTTCTAGCATAAATCCTTTTGGTTGTTAGATATAGACTTCTTCTTCTAGTCCTCTGTTTAAGAAGGATGATTTTACATACATCTGATATACTTTGATTCTCTTCGAACATGCATAAGCCAAGTCAAATATGACTACTTCCATTCTGTCAACTAAGGAAAAAGTTTTTTCAAAATCTATTCCTTCAACATGAGCATATCCATTGCATACTAACCTTGCTTTATTCCTGGTTACTTGTCCATCCTCGTTCACCGTGTTTCTGAATACCCATTTTTTTCCAATCACATTCTTATCCTTAGGCCTTGGAACAAGTTTCCATGTTCCATTCTTCTCTATTTGATTTCTTCCATAGCTTTGATCCAATGTTCATCAGTGTTGGCTTCTTCAAAACGGTTGGGTTCAACAATTGACAACAATGCTAAATGTCTTTGTTTTGGTGAGTGTAATTTTCTTCAAGTTTCAACTCTTACATCTTTATTACCAATGATCTGTTTTGATGGATGATTTTTCTACACTCGTCGTCTAGGATTTTTGGAAGATATGTGAAGATTTTGTTGGTCACCTTCCTTTTGCTCTGCGTCTGGTTTCTCTTCTTCTTATTTTTATTCTTCTTTATTTTCCATATCTCTTGTCGTTCTGATATATGACTGCTAATGTTCTTCTTTGATTCCTTGGGTGGAATATTCAATCTACAATTCTTCGTTATGTGCCCAAAATTGTTGCATTTGTATCATTATACTTCATTGCTCAATGAACCAAAACTATTTTGGTTCATGATGTATCCTTCATAAGATCTTCTCGGATAATTGTTATTTAGGCACCCTACATTGTTGTTTTCTTTCTTGGCATAGGCTCTGCAGTTTACAGCTTTATGTCCAAAATTAGCACAATTAAAACAATGACCATAAAATAATCTTTGATACTTGGGAATAGATGATCTTCTTTGTGATGCACTCCTTCTGAATTTTTCATCTTGAGTCTTCTTTATTTCTAGAATGTTCTTCTTTGGAGGCTTGCATTCTTCCTTCTTGAGAATCTTTGCATAACTTCTTTGTCCTACTTCATGTTTTGTTGTCTTGGAGCTTGACCCTTTCTCATTTTGTACTTGATTGTATTCTAGACCAGATCTGTCATCCGATTATCTTTGACTGCTAATGATTTGATCCAATATTTTGGTGTTCTTTTGTTGCATATCTTTCTTCTAAAGATATTTCCTTAATGAGACTACTTATGATTCCAAGCTTCCAATCATTTTCTCCTTTTATTCTAACTAACTTCTAAGAATTCCCTTAATTCTTTTTCCTTCTTCTACTTGAATTTTTAGACTTGTGATCATCTGCTCTAGTTCTTTAGAGTTGGAATTTTGAGATCCCTCTTTCATTTTTAACTCTGCCTTGACTGACTTATTTTTCTTTATTTCCTTCCCGAGTTCTTCTAATGCACTGATCAACTCTACTCTAAGATCGACTTCACCTTCTTCTTCAGAATCATCTTCTACTGCCATGAAGAGTACTCTTTCTGAATCACTGTCACTATCATTATCCTTCTCGTCTGATGAGGAACTTTCCTCTTTTGAGTAGAAACTTTTCTTGAAGAATTTGTTTCTTTGTTTCCCTTTTGATATTTGTATTCCCTTTTTGAAGCTTCTTCTTCATCATTTTCTTTATTCCTATGAGGACATTTAGAAGCAAAATGACCAATACCACCACAATTAAAACATTTCAATGGAAGCATACATTTATACTTATCGATTCCTTTATTTAATTTCCTTACAAAGTTATCCATCTCTTCATCTTCGTCTGAATCATCACTGTAGCTGCAACTTGGTTTTATCTTTTGTTTGTGCTTCTTCTTTGTCTTCTTGGATGACTTGAAAGTTGATTCCTTTGTGACTGGGTTCTTCTATTTTGTTCTCATTTCATAGGCTGTAAATATTCCATGTAGCTCATCCATGCCCACTGTATCAAGATCTTCTCTTTCTTCTAGGGATGATCTTTTAGAATCAAATCTCATAGGAAGAGACCTCAATACCTTTTTAACAACCACTGAGTCATCAACTTCTACTCTCAATCCTTTAATAGTGGCAACTACTTTGTCAAATCAAAGAAGGTAGGCTGCAATGTCTTCATCTTCCTTTATCTTCAATTGTTCAAGTTTAGCTCTGAAATTTTGAAGCATAGTTTCCTTTGCCTTGGCATCTCCTTCATAAATATTTTGGAGTTTATCACAAATATCCTTTGCACTATCACAATGCATAACTTTGACAAATACTGAATCAACTAGACTACTTAGAATAGTACCTTTAGCCTTTGCGTTGTTTTCGTTGAGTTTCTTTCCATATTTGTCAATAGGGGGAGTGGCTGGTGTTGTATACCCATCTATTATTGATTTACAAACATCAAATCCTTGTGCCTGTAAAAAGGTTTTTATCCTTTTATTCCAGAAGGTATAGTTTTGACCATCAAACCGTGGTGCTCCAATCTTAGTGTATTCCATGATCTCCTTCCAGTTGTTAGACTGCTTCCTGAAGGACCTGCTTTGGTACCAATTGTTGGAATACTAAGAGGGGGAGGTGAATAAGTATGAGCACAATAAGTAATTTTAATCGCAATATAAAACCTCCAATGAATATTATGAGCATTCAAAATATCATCAACATCATAAACATCACATAAACACAATACACTGAAATTTTACGTGGAAACCCAATGCGGGAAAAAACCACAGAATGTTTTTCTCATTGATCAAAGAGCACATTCATTGGAAGCACCAGCTTCCTATTTTTCCAGCTACAACTGGAAGGAGGCTCTAACCCCCTATTTACAGGCTTCAATCTTAATGAAGCTCCAACTCCCTAATTTTTTGACTCCAACCTAAAGGAGGCTACAACCCCCTTTCCTTGCCTCATCCAACCGCCCTAAAATATAAATGTAGACAACCCTATCACTACCTTTGCTACTGTAACTGATAAATTGTTGTTGTTGTTGTTCCCGATGCATATGTTGCTTCTATTGATATCAATATCTCATCAATATTGCAAACACACACACCTCATGCCAAGATCCACAAGAGAATTCTCCAAACCAATTGCTTATGAATCACTAAGACATACATGTTCCTGATTTCTTCAGAATAACTCCCTAACACACTCAGGAAGACACACCTTTACCCTGAAGTTGAACTAAGTTCCATATCCCTGGTCTTCTTGTATTTTTCCTCACGGGTCCACAACTGTATGCATTGTCTACCCGCGGATATCCACATTTTTCCTCACTGTAGGTCGCGGATGTCTAGTTTTTTCCTCCTGAAACCCATCTATATACTCAAGGAATTCTTGTATGAAACCCCTTCTCCTTACTCTCAGCTCGTACAAAATTCTTACTTCACTTAACTTCTCTATCTTCGAATCACTGCCTCAGATCTCCAACTTGTATTCTCAAAAGTGATTTGCAATGGACTCTTCTTTGTGTTTTAAAAAGAAATTTCTTAATGACATGCAACTTCCATGCAACTCATGATGGCATGCAACTTCCATGCAACTCATGATGGCATGCAACTTACATGAAACTCACATACATCATGTTATTTTATGTTTTCTGCCACTTTACTTTGACATGCAACTTTGCTCGAGGGTTGACATCAATGACAACTAATATCAATAATTAATTATCCCTGCAATAATTAATTGATCTTTTTCCAATAATTAATTATCCCTACAATAATTAATTAATCTTTTTCGATAATTAGTTAATCTTTCAACATGCAATGAGGAAATAATTAAAGAGACCCATGTGTTTGGATTTGAACATCTCATGAAGGAGAAAAGAAATCATTATTGGGGTGCCTCTAAAACTCTAAGCCATCGTTAAAGTAATTTTTTTGTCATTCATTTGATGTATAAAATGGAACCAACATAGTAATAGTAATTGTTAATGTATATTAAGGTAAAATGGAATAAATATGTTTGTAATAAATTCAAGAGATAAAATTAAAATGGAATAAATATGTTTCAAATAAAATCAAGTGACATGAATAGAAGTCGAAAATATATGTTTTATGTGGTAATGGTTAAAGTGTAAACAAAAATACATGTATTATATTTGTCAAATATTTGTCAAATAAAATAAAATGGATTATAACATTAAATATAATTATATATAACCCCCGGATGGGGTGATAGAGCGCATAAGACAGCTACGTGGAGAAGAATCGGGACGGGGAGTTATTAGACCCACTGGCCCCTGTCAACTCGGCCATTAACGAGCCATGCGCGCACGCTGGAGCATTCAAGGGCCGAGACCCCTCACGCAAGTGAGGAGTACCAACATTTACCAGTTGGTTTTAATGGCAGATTTGACGGAGGAGGTTATAGCCTTAGCCACTGTCTCAGCGATCTTTATTCGAGTCAATAGTTGTGGCAGTCGAGCGCCCTCGAGCACCTCGACGCACCAGTATCCCGATAGACTCTCTCATACTAGAGCTCACGCTAACAGAGCTTGCAACATGCCACGGATCAGAGGCAGGTCGCGACGGGGGGCAGCTTGGTATGCTACGCAGTCGCACCGGAAGCGCAAGGAAACTTTTGAGAGAGCCATCGCAATGGCCACCAGAAGACGCAGACAGCGGCACAGGAGGCCTCCAAGCACGCTCGATGAGCAGAAGACTCCGGAAGTAGGCTCGGACATACAGTTGGCACACACCATGCTCGACGCGCCGGCTAACTGGCACCCGAGCACGTCCTTTAGCTTGGTCGGCCCTTCGCATTCGGCAGACGACCTCCCAGGAGAGGAAAGGCCCTACACACCATGCTATGTGGTGGAAGAACCACCTCCCGTACCCACCAGGGCGGAAGAGATACGCAATGAGCAGAGCGAAAAAGAGGCCACCACAGCGGAAGGCACAGACAACACCTGCCCTGAGCAGCACACTTCAGGGGACTGGGACCTTCTCAGTCTCCTCTTCGAGACAAGAAAGCTGCTCGAAGACCAGGTTTTCCATATGGAAAGACTAGAGCAGAGGCTTGCTATGTTCTATGCAGCGCATTCGAGGGCCGCACCGAAGAAGCAGTGCCCGACCTGCGCCAGAGTCTACGCTTTTCCTGCTCGTTGGAGGCACTCAGCAATGGGCGACGACACTCACCAGGGTTCAGAGGTTATATGATTTGCAATCCCAGACTTTGTTTATGGCATATCTATTTCAGTTTTAGTATAAAGCTAGTAAATTACAGTTGTCTCTTAGCACTAGGCAATAGCACCAGTTTTTGGACTCTGACTGCGTGTCCCGGTTTCCTTCGGGCGAGGCGTGGCAGAAACATCTTGGAAGAATTTTTTTCACTCTATAAACAGGATAACACTTGGACTGGAGTGCCCAGCTGTCCCGGTTTCCTGCTTAGGCGGGACAGCTGGCCTCCCCTGCAGCTTTGTTTTTTGCCGATATGAATATAACAGGATCCACCCCTTTATTTACAAAAAAAAAAAAATATATATAATTATATATAAAATAAAATGGATTATAACATTAAATATAATTACATTTAAAATAAAATGGATTATAACATTAAATATAATTATATATAAAATAAAATGGATTATATCATTAAATATAATTACATATAAAATCAAATGGATTATAACATTAAATATAATTACATATAAAATAAAATGGATTATAACATTAAATATAATTACATATAAAATAAAATGTACTTTAATATTAAAGATAATTGAATATAATATTAAAGATAAGTGAATAAAGGTAAAATGTTTGATTTGTTTTTATTTATTTTTCCATATTTGTATACATATTAAATATTAAATTATTTATTAAAATAAAAGATTGTTATGGCTATTTTAAAACACTTACTTCATTGAATATTAAATTATGTATTAAAATAAAAAATTGTTGTGACTATTTTAAAAGTATTGTGTTAAATTAAGAGGTCAGAAGTTCAAATCCAGAGGGGTAGGGTATGTATACCTTTGTAGATTTTATCAGTCAAATCGATGGGCGGAGGGGGGTGCCTTGTCCCACAAACAAGGGGGTCTCATACACCAATTTGGTATGATCCTTGGATCTATATGTTTAGTTATATTTCTTATTCCTATCCACTAATATCAATATTGATTTACATTATAATATTTTTAATCTACAGCAAAATATATAGTGCCTTCAACAGTACAAAAAATATCTAGATAGATAGGCTCCAAAGGCCTACATGTCAAGTTGTGAACCAAGTGGGATGAAGATGTTTAATGATCAGTTGCAAACCTTTTTCCCATGTTTTCCATATTCCTTTGTCTAACGCCACTCCACCTTTGGAAAGAGTGTTTGCTTCTTTGTTTTTGTTCCTGTAAACATGTGAAATAGAAAAAGTGGTGAGTGTGGAGATAATTCTTTTGATTTTTTCCAGGATAGGATGTAGAGAAAAGTTGTGTAGAATGTATGTTNCCACTCCACCTTTGGAAAGAGTGTTTGCTTCTTTGTTTTTGTTCCTGTAAACATGTGAAATAGAAAAAGTGGTGAGTGTGGAGATAATTCTTTTGATTTTTTCCAGGATAGGATGTAGAGAAAAGTTGTGTAGAATGTATGTTCCTTTGATGATGTTTACAACAAGCAAAGAGTCCCCAAGAACTTGTAGCTAAGAAATATGTTTTTCTTAGGCTAGACTGAGGAGAAGAAGAAGTGTTGTGAATTCACTTTTGTTGTTTGTTGTTTCACCAAGACCAACTGAGAAAGATATAGAGGTGGATTTAGAAATATGTACGATGCCTCCTGCCTCCCCCTTTTAAAGGGGAGCCTTGTGCTACTCCATCAAAGAATTCCCTAGGGATATTTTTGTTGATTTCTTGCTACTGGGAAGGAGGATGGGAAAAAGGGGAAATTGATTTGGATGGGAGGGACTCGAAAATGGAAAGATTGTTTAGAGCACATCTGTGAGGAGGGATTTCCTTCTCTTCAAAGATAGATTTATTTCTAACAATCCAAATGCCCCAACATGCCATAGAGGGGATGCCTTTGAATTTGTTTAGATTTTGATTATGCCACGAGGTTTGTAGAGCTTCCTTAATGGAGTCTCCTTTCCGATATGAGTTGTAATTTAATTTTCTTTTTATGTTATTCCATGCCTCAAGAGTGTAAGGACAAGAAAAAATAAATGGTTGATTGTTTCTTCTTATTGTTTGCAAAGGGGACATATGTTGGGCCCTCTGAAACTTATTTTATGTAAATTTTCCTAGGTGGGGACCTTTCCTTTTAGGAGGAGCCAAGTGAAGATTTTGGTTTTTGCAGAGCTATTGAGTTTCCATATTAATTTACCCTACCATGGTGTGGGTGTAATCCCCTTTTCAAGAAGGAGGGACTCATATCCATATTTTGGAGAGTATTTTTCTTTGGGGCTGAAGAACTAGATCAGCTTGTCATCTTGGTCAGATAGGTGAACCAAGGATTTATTTAGAGCTAGTATGTATATGTCCCAAACCGAGGTCTATTGTTCAGGTAGAACTACTTCCCTCCAGGAGAGCCATGTTTTGTCCCAGATCACCCCTATGAATTTGATTTAGAAAGAATAATCTATTTTGATGGATGTTCTGTAGAACATCCTCTGGAAGAAGGTGTTTTTTTGAGCAGCTAATCCATGGATCCTTGTCGATCATGAGTTTTTCTCTATTTCCCACTTTCCAGATGATCCAATCTTTTATCAACAAGAAGGATAGGAAAATATCCTTCTAGACTATTGATTTGTTGACTGATGTTTTTTGGGGTCTTTGTATCCATGTCATGAGGGATTCATTGGGGAAGTATTTCCCTTTGAATATTTGAAACCACAAGACATTATTTTCAATCAAATTCCATCCATTCTTAGCTACCAAAGCTTTTGACAATAAGTGAAAAAAATTGAGTCCCCATCACTCTGAAGCTTTTGGAAGAGCCATCATATCTGATGATTCTAGAAATAAGTTGTTAGAGTCATCCTTCCCCTCCCATAGGTATCTGAATTCCATTTTTTTGACCTTGGAAAGGATTCATTTTGAAACCCAGGCTAAAGAGGTCCAATATACTATAATTGCTTCGATGATTGACTTGATTAGGACTAGTCTTCTAGCCCTAGACATACATTTGTTGTACCATGTTTTGATCCTCTTCTCTACTTTAGCAATCGACCAATTCTAGTATTTTGAGAGATAATTGTTTGGCTTAAGAAGAAAGATTAGATATTTCAGTCCTTCATCTATAGAGTTACTGACAACTCCTAGAATGTGTCCTGTGTAGATTTTTTCCTGATTGCTTTGTCGCCAAGAAATGAGAATAGATTTTTTGGGGTTGATCTTCATCCCCGATTCTTTACAGAACACATCTAACATGGAGCTAAGATGATCTATTGATTGGTGGTTGTCATCACAGAAGATTAAGATGTCATCTACAAAGAGAAGGTGGGAGAGAGATACTTGATCATTGATTTTTATACCTTTATAAGATCCTTGAGTAGTGGCATTTGAAATTAGCTTATTGAGACACTTTGTGACCAAAGGGAAGAGGAGGGGAGAGAGAAGGCACCCTTTTCTGAGTCCTCTTTCTTATTTAAATAAAGGGGAGGCAACTTTGTTGATGAGATGTGCAAAAGAGGAGGTGATGAGATAGTTTAGTATCCAAGTAACAAAATTGTGACTGAAACCCAAGTGGATGAGGAGGATCTTGATGTACATCCAACTAACCCTATCAAAAGATTTTGAAAGATAGACCTTGTACGCCACTGCCTTTAGATTTCTAGAATGAATGGTATGAAATCCTTCTTGGTCCAATCTGATTGCTTGGTGTATTTGTCTACCTTTCAGAAAGCTACATTTCTCAACCAATATGTTTTCCTCAATAATTTCTTTTAATATGGTTGCAATGATCTTGGTGATGATCTTGTAGACCGCATTTCAGAGTGATATGGGGCAGAATAGATAAAAAAAGGTGGGGTTATCATATTTGGGTAAAAGGGCTAGAAAGGTGGATTTGAAGGGAGTGAACATTTGTTCGGTGGTCCTAGAGTATTCAACAACCTGAAGGAGATCTTTTCCTAGTATGTCAAAGAACCCTTTGTAGAAATTCATGGGGAACCCATCCATTCTTGGACTCTTGTCTTTGTGTAAATTGTGGATGACCCCAAGGAGTTCATCCTTTTTTATTTATGCCATTAGATTTTCATTGTCCTCTTTGTTTGTGAAGTTGGGGAAGAGTTGTATGGTCTAAAGAATGGCATCAATTTTTTCCCTTTTGTCTTCTTTGTAGAGGTATTTGTAATAGGATACTCCTTCAGAAGCAATATCCTCAAAGGAGGAGGCTAGAGAGTTTCCACCCTTTCTTATGTTCCAAACAATGTTTATGATCTTCTCCCATTTGCACAATGGTGGAAGAACTTTGTGTTTTCGTCCCCAGCCTGTAACTAGTAGGCTTTGCTTTTTAATCTCCAAGTATTTTCTTTGTTAAGGAGGATTAGTTTTTTTTTCCTTTTCTAGGGATTTTATAAGAACCTTTCATTCTTTAGAAAAGGTAGACTCAACTTCCGAGATTCTTCAATTTTCAAGTTGTCTTTCGATTTTTCTCAAGGATTTTTTCTATTGATCCTTTTTGTCTTCAACCCATTTTACTGAAGCAAATTATATTTTCTTGATAATTGAGTGAAATTGGAATGGAGGGGATTCTAGAAGAGTAGGATTATAGGGGTCCATCAATCTTGAACCATCAAAAGAAAGGATGGTTCTTTGATCCATGAGGAGTTGAATTTGAAGGGGATAGGGGGATTTTTTGGATTAGTGATGAGTTCCATCATGATATGATTGTGGTCTAAGATACCTCCCATCTCGATCCATTAGCGGAAACAAAGATTCTTTAACAAGAGATCATCAAAGATTAAGAATTTTTCTAGCCTTTTTGCTATTCTAGTGTTGCCTATTCTCATATTCCTCTAAGTTGGGGCATATTTATGAGGGAGGATGTCCATCAACTTGGCTTCTTCCAATTATTGAGCAAAGAAAGGGGCTAGGGGGTCTGGGAGTGCACTCGGCCCCCATATTTCACTGGATTTGAGAGTAAATTTTAGGTCTCATACTATAATAATTCGATATGAATGTATGAGAGGGGATCTAAAGAATTTTCCCCAGAAGGTTTCCCTATCAGCATAGAATCCATAGATATTGATAAAAGGAAGGGGAGGGGGAAATCATTCATCCTGACAGAGATGGAAAGAACAAAGGGGAGCCCCCATAAGTTTTGAATCTGAATATACTTGGAGCATATACCCATGATAAGACTACCTGACTTCCCTATGGCGTCAGCTGCCAGAAATTCCTAGCTAGCAAGGGAAGAAGAAAGAAGCTTTGTTGCACTCTATCCTTGAACCATGGTTTCTTGAAAAAAAAGAATGTCAGGATTATGGAGAGAAACAAGACAAACAATGGCCAGTATTTTGGAGGGATTGGTCATCCCTCTGTAATTGAGAGAGAGAATCGTCATTTGAGCATAGAGTTGAGGATTGATTCTCTAAAATCCCCAAGAATTTATTTTTGTTTTACTGGTTTGACTTTTTTGTGAGCTTGATTTTTTTCTTGTGAGAGGAAGGATTTTCTTCCCCTGTGTGGGGGCTTCGGTCCCAATATCCTACGAATCCTAATCCGCTATGTATGTCATCCTAAGGGTCTTTAGAGAGGGATGCCAAGGAATGAATAAATTACTTGGGGGGATTATCCTCGATCGAGGGGAAAGGGAAGTGGGAAATGGGAGAGTGGATGGGGGAAGGGGGGAAGGGGAGAAGAAAGGGGTCAAAGACAAGGGGAGAGGTAAGGGGAATAAGGGGTCTGGGGGACAATAAGGAGATACCAGATATTCCAATAAGAAAGGATATTTCATGCAGAGGAGGGGGGGAGGGGGTCACATAAGGGGAGGAAGAGGAGAGAATATTTGTAACATAAGAGAAAGGAACAAGTGGAGGAGACATACAAGTAATGGGTGTGGATGGAGGCGATTGATCAGGGGATAGATCCATGGTTTTTGGAGATTCTTTTGTGTGTTCTCTAGATATTTTCTAATAGGTAACCCTTGGAGGAGAGTTGATCATTGGTACCTTTTGTGCTGCATCGAACAGCCTGGGAGGGGACATTGATTTTTTTTATAGTTGATTCTTGTTTTTTTATCCATATTTTCCTAGACTCTAGATATGATCCCAGTGAGGCACCAACAATATTGGATACATATTATGTATAGAAGATTAAAGGGAGGCCTAGTAAATGAACCCAGATGGGAGTGATGTCTTTTCTTTTTATGTTGTCGTTGAAAGAGGCAGTCCATTTCTTCAGATAAAGTGCATGAGTACCATATGACTAGCCTCCAACCAAGATTATGGCCGCATCTTGATTTATGTGAAAGGTTCATGCCGACCATCCTTTTTGATAAAACGAGGTTGATTGGTTCATATCCGACCCAGGTGGTGAATGTTAGGGAAGTCCATTTTTTGATGTTGTCAACGAAAGGTCATTTGCTCGTGAACCTTCCCACTAATGTTGTTTTTTCCATATTTGCTAAATATTTTAACTGAACATCCACTCCCATTGATAGAGAGAGAGAGTGTAAGTTCCTTTCATTTGATACATTTTTTATTGCAACAGGGTGGGGTTGGGGGATTTTTGAGAAACTAAGAATTTTGCATTGTTCCACGCATGAGGTCTTCGTTGAGGTAATCTACAATGAAATCACCTATGATTTGGGCCTCATCCAAGGAAGGGGAAGATGAGGGTGGTGGGATATTAGATCAAGGGAATCCATAATGGCTAGGAGAGGGAGGAACGTCATCATTCTGGAGGGGATGATCAGGATTACAGAGAGGGGACATAGGGAGCGTGCAAGTCAATAGAAAAGGGGAAGGGTGGGACATGAGAAGTGATGAGTGGGGGAGGGGATATGACAATAGGACAAGGAGATGAAACCTAGGGGGTAGGGATAGCTGGAGAGGCAATGGGTTGGACTGTGTCGTTAGTGAAGGAGGGAGGGGGATGGGAGGTGCATATGTCTACATGCGGAGAGGGGTCCTCAGAGAAATCTGAGAGTTCCTTGTCATCCTCCATGCAACTAGAGCGAAGGAGAGAGATTGATAGAGTCACAAAGGCCATAAGACCCACCAATCTGTGCAGTGAGAGAGAAGAAAAAGCTCGAGGGAGGCTAGGGTTTCCCTGCAAAAAACCTATCCCCTAAGATCGCAATAAAAAACTGCAGGCCCATTTTCCCTTCCATCATATAAGTTTCGAGAATGACACAATTTATAACAATGTTATTTCTTTATAATTTCAAATTTTAATAACCATATAAATCAATAGAGAATGGCATAGTATGTTATTTCTTTACAATTTTGAAGTTTAATAACCATGTAAATTAATATAGAAATATACAATTTTGAGTTTTAATAACCATATAAATTAATATAGAGAATGACACACTTTGTAATGTTATTTCCTTACAATTTTGAATTTTAATAGAAATTGAGTAAAAATGAATGCTATGATTCTACATATATCCTTCAAGTCCAAAATATTTTAATAATTGATTTCCACTAAAACCCACTTCTTTTAAAGAAAATAGGTACCTAAAATATTATGTTTGACTTCAAAATTGGGAAGATCTATGGCTTATGTGTGTGTCTACTTTGGGTCTCTATTTTTTCTTGATTTTAATGCCATGAATGTTTTTGGTTGTAGTTTTACTCTCTATGATAATCTTGTCAATATGAGATCTAAGACCATTCTAAAGTAATCTATGCTCATGGTCATGTTTCATTGCATTTTTTGCGATATCATATACTATTATAAACCCTTTAGAGAACACATGTTTGTTTGGAATCCAAAAATGAGTATTGTTTGTGTATCAAAAACATTATGTTTCCATACATCTCTTCTTTCAATTCTAACATTGAAGTATTTTCCTTCATATTCTCCTCGATACTAATAGTTACATTTATCCATGACTTAACACCCAATTGGTCCATGATCTCTACTTAAAGAGCATATAGGGTCATTTGTTGATGATTGATTGTGGGAAACTAATATGTAATTTTTTTTTCTTTTTCATTAATATATTGTCTCAAGTGGTCATGTTGGTTGGGACCATGGAATGTTTCCCTCTTTGAGTGTTTTAACCACATAATACACTAGTGTATTAATATTTTATCTATTTGTGTGAGTGGTTGCTTAAGTTGTTATACCTATGTGGAAATGTCATGTTTATCAAACACTTCTCAATGATTAGGTTGAAAATTCAGATCTAATGTATTTGGATGATATAAGTTTCCCAAGGCCTTATACCTTTAGAAAAAATATTTCTTTGCATGTGTTGTCAGTGACAAAGGCAATCCTTCTCAAGAAACTTCCAAATGGAAAGTAGGAGAATCCATTCCCATTAACATCAATTATAAAAATTATCCAAGAATCCTATTCATAGGTGCTAACTATTCTGAGAAAGAAAAATAAAAAATTATATAAGTTTATAGAGATTCAGAGAACAAAATATTATTAAAAAATGGAAGAGGAAAACACTAAAAGTGTACACAATCTCAAATTAGATTTGTTGATTTACTTGGACCGAGAATATTTAACCTAATATGGACCAACAGTTAAATGGGCCTTTTTCCTCTTGGGAAACTAGAGGTTATTTTACTCAAAGGAGAAAACACTACTGGCTCTTCTTTTCTACTATAATTTATCTTTTATTTCTTATAGAGAAGCCATCACTTCTCGAAATCGCTACTAGAGATTTCTTTTGTAATTTAAATTTGATGGAAACTATTATTTCTATTCATTGGTACATTGAAAGGTTGTAAGAATGAGTATTACTCTTTGTTTTAGACTATTCTTATCAACTAGAACGTATGCATACTCTCTATTGCTTAATATTTCTATTAGGATATTTAGACACTTAGGATTTAGTTAAGATCAACTTGGTCTAATGTGTCGTTAGGTTAAAGTGTGTTTCTTAACATGTTTCTTTAGTATGCATTAGTATGCATTTGTAAACTTACGACCACAATAGGTTCCCGACATAGAGTGATATGACAACTCGTATTCTCCTTGATCTTAATGGGTACATAAATATGTGGCTAAACACCTGATTGGCCCATGATCTCTATTTAAAGAGCATGGAGGGTCATTTGTTGATGATCGATTGTGAGAAACTCTCTTGTAACTCTCTTGCAAAAGTTTTCTTTTGCATTAATGAATTTCCTCAAGTGGCCATGTTGTCTAGGGTCGTAGATGTTTCCCCACAACGGTTTTACCACGTGAAAACATCAATGTGTTGATATTTGATCTAGTTGTGAAAGTGGTTATTGAAGGTGTTCATCCTATGTTGGAATACCAGTGATGTCAAACATGGTATCAAAGTGCATTTGAATGCCCACTCCTGGTGTAGATCGAGATCTTGAAGTCGTGTTGCCGCATATCTGATTTCTTCTATTTTCGTGAATTTTTGGGCCAATAGGAATGTTCCATTGTGTTTGGATGATCATTTCAGTTAGAAATACTTTCCATTTCACTCCAAAAGGTTTCCATTTTTCCAAGATACATCCATTTTAGTAAGATTCGGAGGTATAAAGCCCGAATACACCACTTTTAAATTTTTACAGAGATAATATTTTGGTTTTATATTTTTCTTTTTCTTTTTTTTGTTCTTAGGTTGCTACTCTTTCCAGTCTGCATATTCTCTTTTCCATGTTCTTTGTGCGATCTTGGAAAATTAGAAACAAAGCGAAAAGTGTTTTCTTGTCTGCATATGCTCTTTGCTGCACACTTTGTGAGATCTCAACAAATCAGAAAATGTTAAGACTTAGAAAAAGCCTAATTTTAAGTGTAAAACCCCTTATTAAGCCCTAGATATTGAATTATTACATTTATAGTATTATAATTGTATGTTGGATAGAACCCCTCAGGGTACCTTTTCATTATAAATGTACCCTTTGTCTCTTATATATATATATATATATATATATACCAAGGAGACCTAGTCTTAGGATCATCTTATCACATCTCATATTGTATTATGAATTGGATATATTGTAAAAGGAGGTTTCCTCCTCGAAGTGGACTATATTCATTGATTTTTTATCATTTTTAAGGCATTGGATCATTACATTTGGTATCAGAGTATCAATCTTAGGGTTTTTCTTCTTCAAGCAAATCATCTTGGAATTTTTTCTATAATTTTTTTTCGAGACACTTCAGACAAAGAAAATTAGAGGTTATTTAGAAGTCATCTCAAGGTACATGTGGTTCAAATTTAAGCTTTTGGGTCCTTATATGTTCGAAGATATACACTGTGGAAGATAGGGTTTCTTGACTAGTCCTATAACTAGTCTCAAACATGTGTTATGGGTAAAATAATCATATTTTCTTCAGCGACGATCCATATTCTGTGAGACCAGTTGCATTTGAAATAGAACATTCTATAGTATTTATGGTACAACTTTCAGAATCGGGTATTAAATATTGGACACATGGCATTCTATACAAGTTCGCTCTCCTATAAAGGCCAAAAATTAGCAAGATTTGGGAAAGTTGCCCTAACTTTCACTTGGCACATCCAATTTTAGTCAGACCTATGGAATTGTAGAAAAGACGTTTCAGAGTACTACATGTCAAAATTTCAGACTCAGAAGTGCCAAAATTTCAAAAATACATCAGAAGGAAGGTTGTCCAAGAGGGCAGACTCTAAATTAAGGTCTTGAAAGCTATGTAACTTACAATTGGCACGGATAATTTTAAGGATGGAAATTTATATTAAAATGTAGAAACTTGGGCTAATCCAACTAGTCCTTAATATGCAAAATGTAAAATATTTGGCAATAGTTTTGTAAAAATATTCAAATTTATAAGGTTTTTATATAGTTTCTATAAAATTATGGCAATTTTTAAAGTAAAATAATTTTATTCTATGGAATTTGGGTGAATCATTTTTAGAAAAAAAATAGAAATTGGCCAACATTTTTTGGGGAAAACCATGGGAAATTAGCCCATTTGCGAAATTTAGCCCCTAAAATTTTCCCTAATTGGCCTATTTTTTTATTGGAAGATCTATTTTTGGTGATTCAAAATTTGTAATAAAGAGGAAAAAGAGGAGAATTATTATTTTCTCACATGGATCCAAAGGCTCCTCCAAAATTTACTCACCAACTAAACCTCGAGAGAGCTCAACCATGACTCAAGATGAAATCCAAGAGATTTATCACCAGATAGAAAGAGGATCACTAAAAGTAGGGAACAAATGGAACATAAGATGGATGAAACTATGAAAATAAATATGGCTAAAGTGCAAAATGATATGGATAAGAAGATGAATGAAAATAGTGCACACATGGAAAATAAAATGGATAAGAAGATGGATGACATGAAAAATAATGTGGATGAAAATAAATAAGAAATACAAAAATACATGAAAGAATTGAAAATTCCATCCTCTTCCATGATCTTCCATGCTCTAGACAAGAGACCCTCTAAAGGAGATATCAAAATGCAAGGAACTCAGGAAAACAACCTATCAATAATAAGAAATTTTCAAGTGGGTTTAACTCTAATAGTGGAGTTAATTACGGTGTGTTGTGGATAAATTTGGCCTACGGATAAGCCAAATCTCTCTTGGATCTGCCCTTGGTCCAAGACAGACAGAGAGGATAGATTCATATGGTTCTCCTAAATCCAAACAATCATATTTATATTTATACCAAGATTTTATGGAATGACATACATGTTTATGAAGGTTTTCCTTGTGTATCCTTGGTTGGTGTAGTCTTGGAAATCTAGCTCCAAGCTCCTTCAACCTACTACCTACACACAACTGACAAAACAATGCCTTCCTACTATTCCTATTAGCATTAGAATCCTAGATATAGTTTGGATCTAACCTGACCTATGAGAGAATAAATCGGATCTAACATATGCCATTAAACATGAACAATATGAAAGGAGAAAACCAATGATCTATATTCATATGAAATGGAGAATTACATAATATTTTACCTTGATTCTTGATGTATTCCTCGTAGTTCAAGTTTCACGATTCTCCTCCTTGACCTCTTGAGCTTCTCTCTCTATTTTTCCAGTGCAACCACTCTCAAACTCTTCCCCTCCCCATCTCCTTGATTTGGCATCTTCTTATAGGATTTTAGAAGAGATTGGAGATAGGTTTCATGACATGTGAATTAGTTGGTTACAAGTCATGGATAGCTTGATGGGATGTGAACTAAGCAATTACAAGTCATAGATAGGCTTGATGGCATGTGAACCAAGCAATTGCAAGTCATGCACAAGTTTCATGCTTAATTATGATATTTTCCCAACCTATTATGAACTTTTTGTCAAGTTCCATGTTCAATTATGAGCTTTTTCCATCTCACTATGAATTTTCTTTTCAATTATGAGTTTTTTATCAATTATGAAATAATTTTTGTTTCATAATCATAAAATTGTGTCAAAATAATTATTCCTTGTGAAATAATTATGAGAAATTTACTCAATTATGTAATTCTAGCCTCATAAAATCTAATAGCATGCTTTCACAACCTATGGTGTCAAATACAAGTACAACATATGCCCCCCTAATGTATAAGGTCAGAAGAGGAAGTGATGGATGAAATACATTACAAAATTTAATGGTGATGAGTGGCATAAGGAAGAAGTTTGGAGATCAAGGAACCAATGAGTACTTGCAATCAGACATCAAGTCAACATATCTAGATCATCCTTGAGTTAGGCATACCCATGCTTGGAAGAGAAACAAATCATGGACACCAACATAATAAACTGTGAATCCATGAATTGAAATGCAAGACCATGGCCACAAAAAAGTACATGGTAGATCCATGTCATCAAGTAAATCATAGCCACGAGAAAATACAATGTGGATCTATGTCACAGTATATACATCAGGAAAACAATGAGCATTGAGGAAAGTTCTCCTGAAGTCTTCAAAGAATCATTCATAAGTGATATACTCTATCACAACTTGGGAGGGGTGCTATGAATGAAGGATGTGGCCCAAAACCCAAGGTATTCGTCCTAAACCTTGATGGTATGATTCTACAACATACGAATAGATGAGTTGATTTCGAGCATGGTAGAAACTGTTTGATTAATGGCCATTGAGGTATACTATTAACAGACACGAGGGAACCCACCAATGATGAAAATATTCCCCAATGTACCTAGTACAATATAGAAAGTGTGAATAGGGAATATGATGTCAAACACTCATAGAATCAATCGATCATGAGTCAATGATGTAAACCCGCTATCGATTGCAAGGAGGCCTGCCACTAAGGACTACAAGCTCCAAGGTACTAGTTGGTTTCTATATCCCTCTCCTAGATAATGTGTTGAAGTTGATAGGAAGAGTTTCATCGAAGGAGGGCCTTAATGCATCCCCCATCAATTGACAGGAAACATACACCAAGAGATGATGTGAAGAGAGAGTATCACCAAGTACAACTGACACCCACTCTTCCACCTCTTTAAGGGGTTTCTCAATTTTATGTTGGATCTAGGTTGTGTCAGCATCCTATGTTCTAGGAAACACAGTTTTAGGGATCAGGGATATGTTCATTACAAAACAGAATATGGATGACTCAGGATTAAACTTCCCTTGAAAATAAAGCATGACACAATGGTGAATTTGTATCATGACAAAAGAGTTGGATGAATATAGCACAACAATACAGGTTCCATTGAAGTATTCTCCATGATGAATGGAAGAGTAACTATTCAAAGAAGTATCTCTGGATCATATTACTGGGATGGATCCTTGGAAAAGCTAAAACCCAACTGTAATATGATGAATCAACAGATGTCATGTTCAAGGGAGACTCGACTGGCGCTTCCATTTCGAGAATAGATCAATGGTAAAAAAAACCCACTCTTTTTTGAGGGGTTTTGGTGTCTCCTTCATGGTTTAACGAGCACAAAAGAGAGATAAAAGTATGCTTGGTAGTGTCTTTTTAGTTCAGTTTTAATGAGCCTGAAAAAAGAGTTATAAGTATACTTGTGATGGTGTATTTTTCATGGATTTTAATGAGTCCGAAAAAGAGATAAAAATGTACTCAATATGTATCTTTTTCATGTCCTTTAATGAGTCTGAAAAAGAGATAAACGCATACTAATATAGAGAGAAAAAGTACTCATTTGGAGAGAATGAGTGGATTAACAACATGCTCCTATTTTCCAAGCGCTTGGAACCAACCTAAGCAAGAGGAATGAAAATGGTACTAGCAAGTGAGATCCACTCTTAGTATTTATTGTCTCCATGGGTAGATGGATGCGAAACATAGGCCAAATAATGCAATAGGAATATGGTCAAAGGATATTATAGAAGTGGTAAGCAGAGTCTGGGAAAACATCAATGCAATGGTGAAAGGTATGATGCAAGCAAAAAATGCATAGGCGACCATTAAGCAATATGTAAATTTCAGGAACCCCCCATGATATGGCCGAAATATAGATGAAGAGAGGAAACTAAGTCTCAACATCAAGTCATGGTAGGACTACAGGAGGGTTCTTGATCCTACATAAAATCGTAGCATGGGCACCAAATGGAAATTTGGGTGCTAACTAGGGTGCCCACGAAGGGTAGGCATTATCGTGAAGGTTACGACGTGCAAACATGGAGTGGCTAGCGTCGCAACCTAATAGGATCGAACCTAAGGCATGTGACGGTAAAATGGATGGTTAATAATGAAAATAATGGATGCAGGGAAAAACCTATCCCTATTTTCCAATTTTAAGAACACGTACCTCAAGTTCAAGGGAAGTCGCCATTTTCTTAAAAAGGTCCCCATAATCCTATCAACACATGTAAACTAGATTCTGAGGGTCAAAATGCATAGTGAAATCTCGAAACCAAATATTTTTGGATTTGTTGGATATGATATATGTAAAACAAAATTCACTCATACCACACACCTATGTATAATCCACTACGCATTTGAATGGTTTATGAAAAGTAGATCCCATTTCTAGTCCCAATCCAAAGGTGTTTATCGTAATTGATGAACTCATGAGTTGATGTTGGCATAATATGGCTTACCATGCCAGGGCCATGCCACATAGGAATGAATTTCTACATACAAAGATACTCATCATGGGTGTTTTTGTGAGTTGTGACAGCTCCTTGATGGTGCCCATCAAGATGTAAAGGGGGTACGAAAAGTAAATATTCAATGTAATGGAAAGAAAAAAATTTAGTGGTAAGTTCCAAAAATAAATCTGAGGCGAAAAAAGGTCAAGACTGGGAGGATTATTGGATGCCCTAGCAAATTCCCCCAATCTTGGATCATGACTCATGATGATAAATCTCATTGGTTTTGAATCAGGATAAGATGTTTGATGCATTACCTCATTCTTGGGCTTATCTAGGAAATCCATGACATTCAGGATGGCCTTACTTGAAGCCAATTCAGTATCTAGGAAATCATATGAACTTAGAGAGTCAACAACCCATATGGGCAGACTAGGTTGATCACACTCCATGTGAGGATGGAGTTGTTGACCAGTATCAGTGGATGTTGATGGTATTTCTAGATTGAAAATATCGATCACAATGAGTGGCATGTGAGCTATGTATCATTCAACATCATCAGGAAGAGTTACTACCTAAGGATCAACAAACCTGAGGGATCCACTGGTAAAATTTCATCAAATTGATGGGAGAAATGTGCACAACAGGAGGTGGTGGGGGAAGGGGAAATACTCCCATGAGTGAAGGATCTTTAAAATTCCCCACACCAACACTCATGTAAGATTTTTAGGTATCACCGACAAAGGGTAAATTATACCTTGCATTGGATCCAAGGTTTGTGGTACAAAACGCAAGTTGATCAATTGCCACTATTTCCCCTTGATGAAGGAAGCATAAGACCCTAAACATTGACAACAGAATTGCAGTGATCTCGTCGAACCAAGTGCACCCAAGTAACAAATTGTACTCAAGAGGTGCATCGATGACCTCCACAATGACAGAGACAGTCTTACCACATAACTCAATGAGTAATATGGTGATTATCCCATGGGGTTGGAACATATGTACATCGAATAATTTCAATAGTGTTTCCGAGATAGAGATTTGGAGAGACAAGGGCCTTCCAACAAGACGTAGACATGATACAAGTCGAGGCTCCTTCAATCACAATGTGAAGGATATTTTTTCCCATCATTCTCACTTTGATCTGGAAAGTGATTTGATGGGAAAACCTATGATGAACCTGATAATAATCAAAGTTTATCAAAATCGACTCTAAGGTATCAACCCCGACTATAGTATACAACAAGGATTTCCGTTGCGTTGGGAATCTTTGGATAACTTTGAGTGTGAACATGGAACAAGGTGTCTGAGACAAGTCTTCCACAATACAGTAGTTGTGGGTGGCCCATGTATTCAGGTTTTGTGTCATTCGTCAAAGAAATCTCCTTTGGGGGGTGAACTGATGTGTCAAAGGATGGATTCTCAATCTAAAGAGGGCCACGAAGATGGAAAGAAGATGTTGATTCATGAATAGCATGAGGAGGCTCAGAATTGTCATAGTTCTTAGCTCGAGTCTGCAAGTTGAACGTTTGGTCACACATGAAAACGGTGGCATTCGAAGAAGACCCCTCATGTTGAGGGGTACCTACCATGCCCCCTTGTGGAGGGGAAATATTTTTTGCAACCATGTGTTGAGGTTGAGGGGAAAAAGGATGATTTATGATAGAAGGTTGTTGGGGGCCTCTTTGTTGATCCAAATATCATTGGATCTCATCCTTCCTGAGACACTGATTAGTGGGTGGTCCTCCCCACAAATCGTACAGGGGAACCAACTCTTATTTTTCTCTTTTGCACCCCCCATTGATTTTTTGGGTTGGATTGGTCCCTTGCTCAGTGTTGCAATTTTTCTTTTTATTCATCTTCTTCTTTCCTCCAGGTTGATGAGTATTCTTTGGTTGTATGGATTGCACTAAATTCACCGCAAAGGTTTGAGTAGGTACCATAGAAGTTTGATCATTAGAGCAAGAAGTTGATGGGTGTGACGATATAGACATGTGACCCATTTGGTTATCTAACTGGTCCACATAAGCATGGGAAAAAAAACCCACCAAACCATCGACATGGGGTCCTGGGTTGAGATTTTTAGGATCTATCAATGGCCTGCGAGATAATATCATAAAGAGTGCTCGAACGACAACAAATCAAATCCAAGTGTTGGGATCACATGATGGATTTTTCTTTGGTATCTTCTCTGGCCATAGCCATGTATTTGGAAATGGGTGGTAGGAGAGACTTTGTGAACCACTCCATTAGGATTTTGTCCAGAATCAGGGTCTTGATCATCCTACGTCTTCGCATCCACTCATCTATATGATCAGAAATGTGAATGTCAGTATCCTGTCACAGAGATGTGAAGAGATTCGTTCCAATATCATATTGTACGGTTAATTGGTAATGTGTTATAAACGTCACCGCCAAGTCATTGAAACTATTGAAGGAAGTGCCTTCTAAGTCAATGTACCATTTTGCGACACTTTCGGTCATGGATATTTGTAAAATATGCATCCTCGCATTATCATACATCAAATAATTGGACGAACACCACAAATGATATGTCATGATGTGTGTGGAGGGGTGTTCTCCTGACTTTTCATCAAATTTCGGCATGTCTGATGGTAGTTTAGTAGGCATGATCGACCATGAAGGATTATGGGAAATAGGGTCATTTGTCAAATGCGACAAATTAGGAAATAATAATGTTGCAAGAAAAGGAAATGATGTATGAGAAAATGAATATTGGGAGGAAGATGATTTTCCTAAAGTCCCAGATGAACCTTGTGTGCCCCCCTATGGTTTTTTTTCGAAGGGTTGTGGTGTTCCATAAGAGTAAATTCCCCCAGGGATGGTGCCACTTCCAGGAGTATGACTTCTCTTTGAAATAGATATTCCCTTGAGGGGATTTCTCCCAGGGGTAGGTGTAGACCCTAAAGGAAATTTGTTCCCAAAACTAGTCCCAGGGAAGAACCCCCCGAGACCATAGGTATGGATAAAGGGAAATCCTCCCCATTGTGAAAATTTTCCTCCAAAATACATGCCCCTAGGGAAAGGTGTGCTAACCCATTGGAATTTAAACCCTCCTAACATACTATTGCCCCTATATTGACTAGGGAAAGCCCCAAAACCACTAGGAATGTTGCATCAAAAAAGTAAACCAACACCTAATGACACAAGGCCACTTATAGGAATGGTGGAGGTAGAAGGAATTCCACCCTCCATGACGAAACCAAGGCTTGACCCCCCACTGGAATAATATCCAGATGTGGACATTGAAATGGATGGGATGGGCATAGGAACACTCGGTAGACTGACAGATGGAAAATAAGACATAGTCGATGTCCCCTAGATTGACGGACCCGTAGAAAAATTCACAGATGGTGTAGGTCTAATGGTGCTCAGGGAAGGTAATGTGGAAATCATTGGGATTCCCTAGTCCCACTTGCATATGGGATTGATGGCTTAGCCACATTGGAAAAAACACTTTCTCTTTATATGGTGTGAGGATCGCTAAACAAATAAAAAGGTTCACTAAAAATTTCCCTTACCTGGATAAGTATGGTTGCTTCAAGATTAGTCAAAGGAGGGTTAAATTTTGGTGGAGGACTTTCATTGACCACTTCCACTTCAACCAAACCAATCTCCTCAAACCAAAGATGGGACTATTCTTATTTGTGATCACCTATCTTGCACCACTTGAGAGGTGTTTGTACCTCCGTGATTGGATCTAGTCCTTGTAATCGACAGAACTAACGTGATGATTAAGCCACGGAGAAAATAATATGTGAAAATCGAACATAATTTCACCTAAGGTCGGTGTAGACTCAGAACAAAATATCACACCCCTAAAAAATCTATGACAATAGCAAGCAAACTAATGGCTTAGGGGGGCTTTTGAAAACCAACCCTTTAGGGGAGATGAAGTCCCCACAATATTGGCTAGAGAAGGTATGAGGAGTAGTTACAATGAACAACGTGAAACAACCTTGATCGGTGCAAGAAAAATTTATTAAGAAGGAAACCTTCCAGGGGAACTGAGACCGTAAACAAAAATTTGCCCCAAGTACTATAGGAACGTCCCACTTGCAGTCACCTCTGTAGCTACCTATGAATGGCCACTAATGCTACCACCTCATAATTAATGACCGGGAGAACAGTCTTAGGTTCGACCACAGGTAAGGGCAAGCTAACTATGTTGGAAGCTTCAAAGGAGTTACCTCACACATAGGCGTGGAACTGATGAAACCCTCATATAAATAGTAATCAAAGTGATATAGAAAACATAAAAACAAGGAGAAAGGGGTAATATCCATACTTTTCCCCGATGCAACCTCATTCTTGACTCTTGTGTTAGAGGAGCTTCCAACACATTGGTTGCAAAATGGATTTTACACTCGTTAATGACTTCTAGGTGTCGTGATCTGTATTTTATGAGAAAAACGAAATGAATACAGATCTATATTATTAACACAAAGATTCAATGAAAAATAACAGAGATACAGTAAAACTTGGCTTCTATTAATAAAGAAATATGTTGAAACTATAAAATGCATACTAAAACAAGCTTGCTAGAATGGTGGCGACTTATCTCTGAGAAGAGATGTGACAGTTGCGCTCATTCGCAAGAACATGAGTACAATGAGGATCTAAAATAATTTTTACAATAACATGAATTCCAAAACCCTAGACATCCAAAAACATAACCCTATGAGATGAAGCGCTAAGAGTCATGTGGGCCCCGTTGGAGTAAGTTTGTACATCAACTTCTCGAGGTCGTAACTTTTGCATACAATATTCGTCTTTGGCACACGATAGCACGTTAGAAAGGTCTGTCTAAGGAATACACATTATGTCATCAAAATCTGACTCCAATTATTGTTTGGCTGTGGTGAGCCCTAAAAACAATGTTTAGGGCATCAAAACGGCCCTAGAAGTTCATGACCCAAAAACTAGGAAAACATTGCCAAACTGGAAAATTGCCAAGATGATCCAGTTGGAATAGGTGGGTGGCCACCGATATCTATATAGATCAATCCTCACCCCTTAGGAATAAATGTTCTCCATTGCATTGAGTTCCCCCATCATATGAGGAAATTTATGTTGAATTTGGCCCCGAGTGAGCCACTTGTCTTGGTGCAGGAGTTGCCCTGCTTTGACAACCCGATAAAGTTGGATCCTCTGTTGGTGAGTGAACTTGACCTATGTGTCCATGATCTGATGAGTGGATTCCCATTCAATGAAATCAGGTTTGAGCTCGATTGGTGTCAATTGTTTTGTTACTTCTTAGGTGTCCAATATTGGTGGAAAATGTGGCCAAAGGAGATCCACATTGAACATTGGTTGCAATCCAAGGAAGGGGGGAATGTTGAGCTCAAAATAATTGTCGCCCATGACCTTGGCAATGGTGTAAGGTCCATAGCAGAGTGGGCAAAGCTTCCGATGGGGCCCTGTAAGGAATTATTTCTACAGGTGCAACCAAACTTTGTCTCCCACCTGAAACTTGTGTGGCACCTGGTGTTGATCATGGCATTGCTTGTACTTGGCATTAGACTTCTATAAAATATCTTGAACCTATTAGAGGATATCCTAGATATTCTCAATGAACCAAGTGGATTTTTTAGCTTCAGTTTGAGCATGGGATGAGTCTACATGGGTGGTCGCAAGGGGTAGTGCAACATCCATGGGACCCAATGAATGAAATCCCAACCCCACCTGAAAGGGGTTGTGGACATTTGAGTTATGTATGGCTCTGTTGTAGTTGTGTTGAACATAGGGAAGACTCTCATCCCATGTGTGGGGTTTCATGGAATTGTACATGCATATGATATGCATGATCATCCAGTTGACAACCTCGGTTTGGACATCTGTTTGGGGGTGGAAGGCAGTGGATTTGGTGAGATTTGTGTCCAGCAGTGACCAGAGGCTAGACCAGAATGTGTTGAGGAAACAATTGTCCCAATCTGAGATAATGGTTTGTGGTATCCCAAAATGTACCCACACTCGTTCAAAGAAGAGATTGGTAGTGGCCTCCGTCGTGATGCTCTTCTTGCAGGTGGCTAGAATCATCATCTTAAAAAAACAATCAACAACCACAAAAACACAGTGATTTCACCGCTTGGTGGACGAAAGACCCGATGTGTAGTCCATTAAGATAGATTCCTAGTGCTTGTCAGAAGTAGGTAGAGGGATGTACATGCCTTGTTTCTTAGTGTACGGTTTGGAAATAGTGCAGGCAATGAAGGATCTGATATACTTGTTGACATCATGTCGTAGTATCGGCCAGTAGAAATGTTGTTTCAACACGGCCACTGTCTTTTCTACACCAAAGTGTCCTACCACCCGACTATAGTTGGATTCCCAAATCAACTTCGCTCACTCACTTGATGGAAACCGGAGATGGCCCAGATGGCATAGCAGCCCATCCTGAAGATGGAAATTAGTGAGATTTGTGTTTGCGCCCAACATCTAGTAGGTGGTGGTGAAGTCAGGATCTTTCTCATAGAGTTTGGGCCATCTGAAGGTATCATGGTTGCAAGAGTCTATAACTGTGGTGAGTGTCACGAATGGAGGTTGGTTGAGTGTTATAACCCTAATTTGCACCAGACATGCTTGCCTGGCATCAGACCATCTCAGATTCCTTCTTTGCCAAAACACTATTGAACAACTCTTCTTAAAAAACCCTTTTATAAAGGCCCACGTGCCCTGCTCCATTATTGCACGCGTGTACATGCTAGCTGACCCAAGACATCCCGTGTGTACCTACAAAAGAAATAAAAAAGGAAAGTTGCTGACGGAACACACAACTTTGGGTAAGTTAACTAAACCTTTCGGCCATGCATGGCCGGTCATTCGACCAAATACCTAGCTCCTTCTAACTTATAAAAGAAGGGGTAGGGGTCCCATTTGAAAGGAGGAGAATCATAGTAAAGAAACTATACCTGATTAAGCATTCCCTTTGTCCCAACCTTTAGCAATCCTTGTGCAAAGAGAAGTATAGAGAAAAGCGGTTGGAAGATAGTGGAAGAAGAGCCCAGGACTAGGATCAAGGAGTGGTAGCCGACTTTATCATTGTAAGGTGTCATTGTGAAGTTAATAAAAGAATTGTTTTTCCCATCCCGCCATATGAGATTGTCATTATTGGAATATTGATTGTATGATTGATTAAATCTCTAACCCGTTAGTTCATAGATCAAATGCATGTGGAGTTCTTTGTTTTTCTTTAGTGAATGAAGGTCAGCATTGGGAGGAGAGTTGCAGTCAAAGAACAAACAAGAAAAAAAAGGGATCAACATCAAACACGAAAAATAAGGTACGTCAACTTAATCTCTTGAGCCTTGTATTTACATATGAGTAATGGGGTTTAGGCATGGGATGATGGTAAAAAGTAAGAATCTTTAGGTCATTTCTGCATGCATGATAAAACCCTTAGTGCTAGTCCGTAGGAGGGATTTCCCACCCACAACAGAATTGGTGATCATATTGGGGATCTCTAGGGTTTCTGGGAATGTTTTTTCTTGGGTATTTTTAAAAACTGGTTTCATTCCTTGTTTTTAAAGTTTCTGCAAAAGTTTGAGCTTGCAGAGTTTCTGGTCTTCCATACCAGTTATCTCTTTTTCTTTGCTTACTGCATTTTTTTTCGAGACCCACAGAGGTACACGCGGCCTATATAAGGTCTGAACGCATGTACCCGTGCCCTACCTTCCCACAACCCATGTGTACACGCTAGCTAAGGAAGTGTCAGTCATGTGTATGATTCCAGAAAATTTCTTTTAGAGAGGCAGTCATCCTCTCCCCTATCAGAAATAATCCTTCTCAGGGGTTTTCTGGAAATCTTTCTAGTCTTTTTTGTTTGCAGTCTATAGCTTAGGTTTGACCTCAGATTGGTTTGTTCTATGAAGTTTTCCTTGAATTGTTTTATGTTTGTTTCTTCTGTTAAAGTAAGTGTCTGAATCTTCAAGAGATCCTGATTCTCAGTACCAGTAGTCTCTTCCTCGGCTTGATTGCTTGGTTTTTCATTTGTCCTAGAGTTTCAGAGATACATGCGTCCTGTATAAGGCCTGCACGTGTGTACACGTGCCCTGAATTTACATATCTCATGTGCATACACTTGTTGTTGAACTGTCAGCAGCGTGCCTATGTAAAAAATTTTAGTTTAAGGTAAGGCAGACATCCTTTCCTTTGACAAGAATTATACCTCTCAGGGTTTTGGGTCTCTGTCATAGCGGTCAGTAACTTAGGTTTGATCACATCAATAACTTTCTTTTTTTTGCTTCATTAAGAAGTTTTCCTCAAAATTTTATTTTCATAGGGTTTTTAGACAAGTGTGAGAGTCTAGTTTTAATTTACTTGTGTGTTATTTTTTAAAGTGACTCTTTGCGACATATGCTTCGGGTAGAATTTTTATTGGTCTTTACTTGTTGATATTTTTCCTTTTTTCTTTGTGAGCATTCAAATAAATAAAAAAATCTTTTATTTTTTTGTTGGGTTAAATAGTGTTGGTTTTCATAAGTAACCAAGAAAAGTATTTGCTTTCATAAGTTCTTGACGGTTTACTTAGATCATAAGTAGCTCATAGTCGAGTGAAATCCTGCTTTGAGTTTGTTGTTTAAAGATCTTAGAAATTTTTTTTAGTTTGAAAAGTTGTTTTCAAGAAGAAGTTATTTTGTTTCCAACTTTCTGTTTATTTGTTTTTCGTCTTTCAAACATCACTAGTTTCACTTTCATAACCTTTGAATTAATACAAGACATAAAAATTAACGCTAAATCTAAAATTCATTAGAATTTTTATGTTTGTAGGGTCAACCAACTAGTTTAGGGTTAGGGCCTTGAATTAGGTTGGAGAGGAAACTCTTCAAGGCCATTAAATAAAACATTGGAGTCTAAGTTAGGGAGTGTCCAAGTCCAGTATCGTGAAAGTTATCCGGGACCCCCCTCTAAAACAAGGGCTAAACATGAGGTCGTGTGCGGAAAGGTAGTAGAGATAACCCCTCCAAAGTTGGACCAATCGTGGTGGAGAACACATATAAAGGGCTTCTCTTGGGATTTCGTTGATTGCATTTGCCACGGAGCTTCATGGGTCTCAAATCCATTCAAGGTCCTCAGTTTTCTTCCGGACCACTTGCCTTCGATACCCTTGACAGGTTTAGGGCTCAATACTCTGCTCATTGTGGTCTACCCGATTGTCGATTGTACCCACCTGGTGACTGTTCGTGCGTTGGCAACCTAGTTGCCTATCTTTTTTTAGAGACATACACAGGTGATTGTGGGGGTATACCACAGTACCTAGGACAAACATTGGGCCACACTTTGCAGAGTATACCCGGAGGGTTCTTCCGTATTCGAGTTTCACTTGCACCGGTAAGTTGCTCTAGTGTTGGTTGTTGTAACTGTTCTTCCAACTAGTTTAGTATTTGCTTGTTTTATCTTATAGGGATTTTCCTAGTGTGTGTTGTTTTTGAATGAATAGAAAGCCCTAGTGTGTCTTTGATCTTCTCACATAGTGGAGGATCACGAGCTCCGCCAGTCATGAAGGCTTCTTGGTTTGCCACCGGTTGCACTGGAGCCACCCCCGCCACCGCTAAGGCGAAAGCTAGACCAACAAGGATCTTTTGAAGCGACCAGGTCATCGCAAATCGCACCTGACCAAGCTCTATTAAAGGACCTTTCAACACCTTTAAAGTGGATGGTCATGGAGGAAAATCCTGTCTCTTCTTCCGAGAATCGTGATATTCCCGTCACGGTTGTTGTCACAGGGGGTGTTCCACCTCCTACCCCACCATCGCTAGTGTGATCCACCATGGTCTCGACTGCCTCTACCTCAAGAAGTGGTCCTATCTTGTCTTTGGTGATGGCCACTGCTCCTTTCACATAGAGTGCCACAGGCCCTCCATTCTCATACGGGATGCCTAGATCAGGTACAAGTCTTGTACTATCCTACTCCACTTTGATGACTTTAGGTCTAGAGACAGGGAGCTCTAACGCTCCTCTGCAAGGACCCATGGGGAGCACTTCAGCTCCTTTTAACACTTTCCGTTACGGAGGAGGTCATATACCTCCTTCGTTCCCTTCACTCGGTGGTACCCACCAGCAATCCATCGGGCCAAACACACACCATAGTTCAATTGGAGTAGGGAGTCAAGGACCACCTTCTCATAATATGTCGGTAGGGTTGACACCATTTTCTTTGTTCGGAGCATTTGGTAACAACACTTTCTCATATGCTACTTTCCCGACCGGGGCAAACCCAGTTATGGCCAACCTAATCCTATGCAGGGTACTATTCCTGCACATGGGGCAAACCCAGGAACTTCTTCCGCATCAAGACCTTGGAATTATTGGCAAGGATCAGTTCCCTCGTTAGGGATGTCGATCTGGGAAAATTCTTTTCACAACCAATGGAACCCCGGACAAGGTGCTATGCCTATGCCCATGGGATCGGCAAGGGGAAACCATTCCCAAAGTCCTTCAAATGTATTGCACGCCCAACCATCTACGTCCTACTTTGGGAACCAGTCGATGATGTCTCCTCACATGTGGAATTTGTACGCTGGTCATGGCCATGTTTTTTACCAGAACCCCGACCAGCAACCCCACTTTTCCTGGCAACCTGGTGCTAGTCAAACGCCAGGCCCCTTTTTCCATGGTTATCACCAACAACCCAAACTACCTTTCCTAGCAACCTTGCATTTTCCAGACTTAACAAGGTTGTTGAATGACCCTATATGTCACGATCTGTGTTGGCCCATGTTATCACTGAAATTTCATCCGCAAATGATTACAAGAATTTAGCATCGTCAAACAGTTATGAGGTCATCCATGGACCTGAATTAACACAAAAGCATTCACAAAGGGTCAAAAACTATACAAATAGTGAAAAAATTGAAGGGTGCTATGAAGACATTGGGCGCACGTGCACATGCGTGAAACAGAAACACAAGATTCACGCACATGCGCATGATGCACGACTATTGTCACAAAAATCCATGCACCTGAGAAACAACACATTTATGAGAGTGGTCGGCCTCCCACCCACTTATGGTTTAGTTTCCAAGCTGATTTGACACTCAAATATGGACTGGATTCGACTGGATGGCTGGTCAAAGACCTATAAATGCCCTAATTAGCCTCTTTACACACTACAAACTAGTTGAACAATAACCCAAAGGAATGTTATAAAAAGGCCATGGATACACTTCATTTTTCAAGGAATTCAAAGCAAAGTTATGCTGCCATTATTCTCTTGAGGACTCTTCTATCCTTGCCAAGAGAATAATTGCATCATTGCATTGAGCAATCCATCTCACCCCTTGAGTGGATTAGCAAAGAATTACTTCACCATTTTCATTTTCATTTTCAAAGTTGTAAGAAGAGCTTACTTGTGGGGGTCCAAGAGCACTCCCTTGGAGAAAGAAGGGACTCATAGTCCCCTTGCTTCTCGGTGTTTTCTTTCACTAATATTAGCCTTATCATTGGTGACATGGGTCTCATTGTTCTTTTTGTCCTTATGTCCCTATGTTTATAAATTTAGTTGTTGTTTTATTTCTTAGTTATTGTTTTATATTTCTTTTTCTAACCCTTTTCCTTGCAGTTGTCCTGCTCAGCAAACCCAACTGAGCTTGTAAGCACCTCTATTTTTCTCACTAAGGTGACGAAAGAGGTGCAACAGATTGGTGAATCCAAAAACTAGGCCACTAGGATGGACCCGAAATCAAACTCTCCAGTATCTGTGGACCAACAGTGGTCTAGCTGCCCTACCATCCTAGCATGCAGCGTAAGCCCCCAGGCGAAGTGCTCACCGACCAACACTCTCTCCATCACAATCAGTTGGACACCACTGATCCGCTGCGTCGCCAAAGACCCATAAACTCTCACAATCATCGATGCGCAAGGGCATCCATTGCCCCAATGCTCACCACAGTGCCGGACATAAAGTTCAGCCCCGAACAATACCTCCGGCCAACTGTCGCCAGCACCAAATCCCTCAGTAACACCGGCTCCGCCGGTAGGGGCGTTCCCCGAAACAAGAGCCCAGTCAAAAAATACACATCCTCCACCGTAGTGAAGGCAATCCGCTCTCCCCTCACTATGAAACAATGCAGGTTCGGACTCCACATCCAGATAAGGAACTGTAGGAGATACTTTTGCACCCGTATCAACGAGCACTCAAAGAACTTTAGCAGCCCACAGGCTGCCAAAGTCGCACGTACACCTGGCTCCTCAATAGCCACGACGTCTCGTAGCTAGGACCAATCCCACTCTTGCCAACAACCGACATCATGCACAATTCTCACCTGCACCAACATAAAACAGTCCTAAGTCAACCAAATGAACCATCAACAACATCAAAAATATAAGTTTTACGCCCGTCAACCTTGCCTCCAAGGCGCGACTGTTTAACCCACAGGTGCGCACACGTGCGCGCCTATTCACTCCACAGGCGCGCACGTATGCGCACCTATTCACTACACAGGCACGCCTGTCCATCCTTTAGGTGTGCACGCGTGTGCGCCTACTCAACTTACATGCACGCTCTAGAGCGCACCTGCCCAATACACAGCCGCGCACACATGCGCAGTTGTGAAGCCCACAGGCACGCACATCGTGCGCACCCCTATCCCCCTTACAGGTACCCTCATGTGCGCCTATCCGGTTGGCAGGCGCGCACATGTGTGTGCCTTTTTTCAGATCACCCATGCACGTGGGGGCCCACACTCATAAAACCCCCTGTACGGCCCTCTATACAGTCCCTGCCCAAAAAAGGAAACCCTAATTCTATGTAGGATGATCAGACCACTAACCTGAAGCTCGTTGGTCCTCGATCGGATGCCTCATCCTCCCAAAATCTCCAAATCTCCTCTGAATACTTCTCATCCAGTCACTATAGCAGCAAGTACAAATGAGGTGGCAATGTGGGCCCTACAGCTATATATAGGCCTTTTTTCCAAACTTCCACTCACCATTCCGGGAGCTCCAGGTGTCCATTTCTCGATCCGTCTTCAGCCATGGGATCAGCATCCCGTCATCTACATCACGATAGTCCCTGGGCCTCTTTTCATCCTGAGCCCCTGGGACACCTTTTTTTTCATACCCTGACCAAGTACGCATGCGCATATTCAAAATTATCAAATAAATGCTCATATGTTCGATTCTCTTCAGATATTGTTCACGTTGGGTATTTGGTTTTCATGTGTGCAGGTACTTGGTCATCATACATCAACGCAACCCCTTCAGGTATATACTCAGCACTGGCATGTAGTCATTCCCTCTTAATCTCACTTACATTTCCAATCACACCCTCTGACATTTTCCTCTAGGATCCCCATTTCCGGCTCTGCAGTACCAACACCTCCATTTGCATGTTTGGTATTATCACCCGGTAGCACTCTTACCCACATGAGTTGTCCCATTCATAGCACCCTTTTGCGCCTTTGACACTCATGCTATTTTTCACAACCCTTTAGGGATGGGAGTCACGATAGTCTTACATCATGTTGCGAATCAGCCACATACTCCTTCTCCTCATTTTGCTAGCTTTCCCAAATGGACTCCCAGATTATCTTTTCACGGTTCTATTTTTTGACTGCACCTCCGCAGTATCATGAACCCTCCATTTCATCCACAATTAGTTTTCCCATCTGCAAATTTCCCTTCACTTCACTTACCTCATACAGAAACCCACCCTTCACCAATTCTCCGAGCAAATTGTGCCCTACCCGGGCCAACCACATCACATTGAGGCACCCGTTTTTGTATTTGTACACTTATCCCAAATTATTCTTTATTTATTGTACAAACGCCTTTGTTTCCAGCAATTACATTACCTTTTTGTCGTCACCTTTAGCGACCTTTTCCCCTTTTTTGGCAAAACACAACCCATGTCACCCTTGGTTGGGGCACTACTTTTCATCTACCCTTGACGACATTGTCCATATCTTCAAAGTACCCCACAGACCACTTACCTCTGCCCTCTGAGTTTGTTCACCTTGTCCCACCTCTGGCACACCTTATCCCCGGTTTTGTTGTCCCCCTGACACTCGACCTCGTTGAACAATTGTGGCCACTTTTATCTCACATATACTCCAACCAAGGGCAGTCTTGAGTCTTCCTACATCTTGACTTCATCCATGTACCTCCTCAAATTCCTAACCTCACCTAGTAGATTTCACGAAGCCCTCTGCTTCTGGGAGTTGTGTCCCCCTTTTGTCGACATCAACACAATTTTCCAGAAGGGCAACAGTATCTTGATTCTCATTACCTATCCAATGAGAGATCTCGGACAACATAGGGAGAACCACAATTGCTCCCCACTGTCGTTGGCCCCCATAACATTCGACGTCAGCACTTTCTCATGTTACGGTGGGTCTTACTTCACAACCATTGCAGTTAGTTCTTATACTTGTTGAAGACCTCTGAACTTGGCTAGGCTATCAATGCCTACAGAATCCATGATACTTCTTACAGATGTCACTACCTACTATTCAGAGTATGTTCCTCTGCAGAATTGTCTTCTGCCTTTATTTCGACCACCCCCGAGGGCGCTGCAATTGTCTACATCAACACTTCATTCCTCTTTTTGAGTTACATGACACGAGCATGGGGCATGCCCGCCTCGTTTGTACACAGTTTATTTTTTACACACCTCATGGAAGGTTGGGTTCTACAGGTTCCTTTTTCCCTCCAACGGATCGCTCTGGATGATCTCACTATTTCTCTCTCTTACAACAGCATTCTCAGTAGAAGAAACATTGATGGATTTCGGCTATACGTATGCTCCTAACCTCATCCATCAGGGGGCATCTGTGATCACTGAAATTTCATCTGCAAATGGTTACAAGAATTCAGCATCGTCAAACAATTATGAGGTCATCCATAGACCTGAATTAACACAAAAGCATTCACAAAGGGTCAAAAACTATACAAATAGTGAAAAAATTGAAGGGCGCTATGAAGACACCGGGCGCACGTGCACATGCGCGAAACAGAAATGCAAGATTCGTGCACATGCGCACGATGCGCAACTGTTGTCTCAAAAATCCAAGCACCTGAGAAACGACGCATTTATGAGAGTGGTCGGTCTCCCACCCAATTCTGGTTTAGCTTCCAAGCTGATTTGGCACTCAAATCTGGATTGGATTCGACTGGATGGTTGGTCAAAGACATAGAAATACCCTAATTAGCCCCTTTACACACTATAAACTAGTTGAACAATAACCCAAAGGAATGCTATAAAAAGGCCATGGATACACTTCATTTTTCAAGGAATTCAAAGCAAAGTTATGCTGCCATTATTCTCTTGAGGACTTTTCTATCCTTGCCAAGAGTATAATTGCATCATTGCATTGAGAAATCCCTCTCACCCATTGAGTGGATTAGCAAAGAATTATTTCACCATTTTCATTTTCATTTTCAAAGTTGTAAGAAGAGCTTACTTGTGGGGGTCCAAGAGCCCTCCCTTGGAGGAAGAAGGGACTCATAGTCCCCTTGCTTCTCGGTGTTTTCTTTCACTAATATCAGCCTTATCATTGGTGACATGGGTCTCATTTTTCTTTTTGTCCTTATGTCCCTATGTTTATAAATTTAGTTGTTGTTTTATTTCTTAGTTTAATTCTTAGTTATTGTTTTATATTTCATTTTCTAACCCTTTTCCTTGCAGCTGTCCCACTCAGCAAACCCAACTGAGATTGTAAGCACCTCTATTTTGCTCACTAAGGTGACGAAAGAGTTGCAACAACCCCCTATGCCGATGAAGTTGCCTTCGGACATACCAAAGTTCGAAGCCAAGCCTAACGAAAATCTAGGAGATCATGTGACCACCTTCCATCTTTGGTGCTTGTCTAACTCATTGAAAGACGACTCCTTTACAGTTGTGATTGTTTCAATGTAATCTCATTGGGAGTGCCGCGAAATGGTACATTGAGCTCGACCACTTATGATATTCTTCCTTCGGCAAATTGGCAATGGCTTTCCTAAACCATTTCCAATTACCTGTGAGATACAACGCTGGCACAGAATTGCTGGCCAATTTCGAACAGACAAAAGAGAACCATATCTCTGATCACATCCGAGAATGGAGACGCCAAAAGAGTTTAATTAAGGTGTCAGTCCCATCCACATTCCTTCTCGAGTGGTTCCTTAAGTCTTTTGTCCCACAGTTATCCAAAGACGTCGCGATGTCGGGAGTGTTTTCCAAAGAAGATGCCATCATGAGAGCTCAACAGCTTGAGCTAATCTACTCTCAGTCCGGTTTATTATACGGGATCTTGCCAGATGCACCACGCTCAATACTTGATAAAACCAGACAAAGAGTTGGATCACATGCTGATGGTCCGTTGAACAACTGATGAAGAAATTGTAGCAATTGTCTATACAACATACAGCGGCCAACCAAACTATTGCTTTGGCTGCTCCCCCTACCCAAACATCGGATGTACACACAGTGCAATCGAAAAATCCAAAGGCCACCAAGCAGCCTGATGGAAAGAAAAAACAATGAAAGAAGGGCAAGGGGGATAAGAAACCCACTAATAATGATGGTGGGGGAAACACTGAGAAACGAAAGGCGAGGTATCCGTGCAACCTGTGCACGGAATACACCCAACCCACCAATGTCCTCGGCTCTCAGAGGCCCAAAATTTTGTTACACAACAACAACTTGTCGTGTTAACCAATCCATTTCAACATGGGCAAAACTTAACCCAAGCCTCTACAAGCGCGGAAGGGTCAGTCAAGGACCCTCTCCGTCTTCAAACAATCTGGCATCCGCGAATGTGTATATGATGAAGGGTGATGCTTTTATATCAACTAGAGCGCATGACTACAGTAAACCAAGCACTTCTGAGAAGGGAAAAGAAGTTGAAATCCCATCTCTTCCTCTCCAGATCGAGAAGACTTTGGGAGAAATAATGACACGCATCCCAAAAGGTGCATTAAAGAAAGCTTCTCACAACCCAAATGCAAGGGCGCCCATAACTATTCTGTGGTGGAGGATTTGTCTCAAACCCCTTATGTGATGTCTTCTTTGGAGGTCCTCCAAAGCTACCCTTCCTAGAGGAAATCTTTGTTAGCCACTTTAGGATCTACCGAGACTTGTAATCCAGGTACAATCATGCTGGATACAACTGACTTAAAACCTCGTCTGCCTTACCATGTATCATTTCAGATAATAGTGGCTTACCCCATGAAAAATTTTACTCGGAACATTTTCCGCACAGTGGTTGATGAGGGTGCCTCAACATGTGTTATGTCATTGGCATGTTGGAAGGCCATTGGCCATCTTGTTTTGTCTCCATCACCTACTCTTCTCACTACTTCCAATGTTCGATCATTCCGACCACATGGTATCATTCCCTCTTTCCCCGTGCAGTTAGGAGGGAAGACCATGTGCGTCAAGGTAGAAGTAGTCAGTGCATCCCTCGACTACAATATCTTATTAGGTAGGAGTTGGACTTATGCCATGCAAGAAGTGGTTGCTACAGTTTTCCGGGTCTTGTTGTTTCCACATGAGGACCGGATTGTGACCATTGATCAATTGTCTTTCTCCAAACCTGACCCTTCACTGGGGGCATCCGTGGTCCCGATGATTGATAATCCCCAACCAGACGTAGTCAATGTAGGGGTTGGTTTGTGCCCATCGTTGATGGGTACCTTTGATTACTTGCCCCCTCCAGGAGATGTCAAGTTCATATCATACCACCATAAGGTTGAGATTTTCCAAGTTTCGTCATTTCGCACGACTTACTTCAACGATCTGTGGATACTTCCTACCCCATCGGCCACGATGGAAGGGACAGGGCACCCTGACATGTCCATGCCCTTGTCTGTAGCCAAAGTAGCGTACTCTTTAGTTCAACAAGCTTCGGTTGACACTGATCCAACTCCTACACAAGAGTTAGATCTGATTCCAAAGCCTATTTGGGCTCAAGGTTCTCTCACTGATACCGATGCGTTAGACTTAGTATTGCCCTCCGATGAAGCAATAATTGATGCAATGACTAGTCCAGCCAAACCCTGGGACGATCTCCATCACCGATCATACTTCCTCCCAGAGTTAAGTAGAATCGAAGCAAGATAATTCACCTTAACTATGACTGGAGATAGGTCTTGTCCTATTAATCCCTTAGCTACACATGAGGTTTGTGCCGAGGGTAATATGGAAACTATCACTGAAACTATACCGATTAATATCTCCAGAACCCCTGGTGTCGTGGAGAATGTTTTCGTCGGAGCTGACTGTTCCCCCAAACTGATTCAAGTCTACACAGATCTTGTTAAAGAATTCTGCGATGTTTTTTCCTAGTCTTACGAGGAAATGCTAGGCATTGATCCAAAAATAGTAGAACATGAAATCACAACTTATCCTGATGCTAAGCTAGTTCGGCAGAAGCTTCATCTAGTTATTCCTAGGAAAGTAGCATCCATTAAGGTTGAAGTTGAGAAATTGCTCAAAACTGGTTTTATCTACCCTATCCATCTAACCCAATGGGTGTCAAATCTGGTGTTGGTCAATAAGAAATAGGGCACGATTCGCGTATGTACGGACTTCCATGATTTAAACAAGGCATGTCCAAAAGATAATTTTCCCACACCATTCATTGACCAGATAATCGATGAATGTGAAAGTTGTGAGACCTTTTCTTTCATGGATGGTTTTTCGGGATAGAATCATATACAAATCAAACCTGAAGACCAGCACAAAATGACATTCATTTGTCCATGGGGTACATTCACGTATCGTAAGATACCTTTTGGTCTCAAAAATGTTGGAGTGACCTTTCAGCGGGCCATGTCTTTTTCTTTCCATGATCTCAAGCATATAGTCGAGGCCTATTTATATGATTTAGCTTCTCGATCTCACAAGAGAACAGATCATCCCACACACCTCCAACTTATCTTTGAGTGATGTCGCTACTTCTGGATTCGCTTGAATCCAAACAAGTGTAGCTTTTGCGTAACATCAGGATGTTTGTTAGGTTTCATAGTGTCAACAACAGGGATCATGGTCAATCCTCTCAAGGTTGACGCAAGAGTTCAGTTGCCTCCCCCACGCACAATCCTTCAACTTCAGAGTCTATAGGGAAAGGAAAAAATTTTAAGGCATTTCATCGCCAACTATGCCGAGATCACAAAGGGATTTATGTGCTTACTGAAGAGAGACGTTCCTTTTCATTGAGACGATGCCACTCAATGTTCCTTCGAAGCATTGAAACATTCCCTCACAATTGCCCCTCTGCTTTAGCCACCCAATTATAACAAATATTTCTTATTATACATGGCTACAACAGAGTCAACCATCGGCATGTTCTTAGTTCAGGAAGATGATTTGCTCTCAGAATATGTGATCTATTACCTAAGCTGAGGACTCATCGGACTAGAACTCAATTATTCTCATATCGAAAAACTTATATTGGCAGCAGTCCATGTTGTTCAACGGTTCCGTCATTATGTTTTGTTTCGCAAGACCGCCGTCATTGTCATTTTGAATCCATTTCAATACGTGTTGATGCGATGGGTAGTAGGCGGAAAGATCAGTAGATGGATAGTTTTCCTCTAGGAATTTGACTTAGATTTCATTTTGGAGAAATCCAAAAAGTCACTGGTCTTCGCAGAACTTATTTCGGAACTTCCGGTTGAGTCAGGTGATGTTATGCCCGAAGAATCACCTATTAGAGGAGATATGTTTTTGATCGTGTCTTTAGATCCCTAGTATAGAGGTATACTTGTCTATCTCTAGACTTTGAAGTACCCCACCTCTGCTTCTCATGATGAGTGTCGCCATATACACCATCAGGCTAAGAATTATCTCATACTCGACGATACATTGTATCGAAGAGGTGTAGACTGCATCTTGCGTCGATGTCTCACTCATGAAGAAGAAGTTATCGTGCTTAACAATTTTCATACCAGAGCATGTGGCGGTCATTTGTCTGGGTTGGCAACAACCCAAAATATTTTACGAGCAAGTTACTTCTGGCCGACACTAATCAAATATTGTATCGAATCGGTCAAGAAGTGACGCCCATGTCAGATCTTTTCTCGAAAGATGAGGGCACATCCCACTCCCATGTTTCCTGTCATCACAGTTGGTCCCTTCACGAAGTGGGGAATTGATTACACTACATGCAACCCTCCTTCAACAAGGGGGCACCGTTATATCATTGTAGTCGTAGACTACTTCACGAAGTGGGTCGAAGCTATGCCAATGTTTAAAGATGATGGAGAGACTGCAACTCTCTTTTTATTCGATCAGATAATAGCAAGGTTCGGCGTCCCGAGAGAGATTGTCATTGACCATGGCAGTCACTTTCAGAACCAGGTGACCGAATTAACATCAAATATTGGGTTGCAGCAAGAACATTCATCACCCTACTACCCCCAAGCAAATGGTCAGGTGGAATCTATAAATAAATCTCTTAATACCATCCTACAGTGAATGATCAACTCAGCCAAGTCAAATTGGCATTTGATGTTATACTTGGCATTATGGGCTTACCGAACGTTTGTTAAGACTGCAACCAGTTTCTCACCTTTTCAACTCATTTATGGGCTAGAAGTAGTCTTTCCTATAGAATTTCAGATCCCGTCCCTAAGATTGGCAGTACAGTTATTGCCAAACACTTTTCCACTTGAAGAATGGTTATTATACCTTAAGCGGCTCAATGAGCAGCGTCGTGATGTGGCCCTGGCCAACGAGGCTCACAAACAAAAAGTCAAGTGTCAGTATGATCGATCCATTCGTCCTCGGATTTTCTTTGAAGGCGACCTTGTCCTAGTCTATGACCAAGATAAGGACCCTCTGGGGGCAGGCAAATTTAAGCCCATGTGGTTCAGACCTTTCATCATAAAAGAGGTTCTTAAAAAGGGTTCTTATCGTCTGGTTGACTTTGAGGGAAATGCTTTGGCGGAGCCTAAAAATGGGCTCTACCTCAAGAAATATTACTCGTAGATAGGTCACCTTGGGTAACTTTTTGTAACATATGTATAGTCTTTGTACTATTACTTTATGGTTTCTTTTAGTATTATGAACTTGTCTTTTTTGATATTATCTTTTATCATTATGTCAGATGTCAAGTGAATCTGAGGTGTTCATTGGGTACGTAGACAGTGCTAGCCGGCACACTCGGAGGCTTGCCTCCACAACTTGGGTAATTTTTACACCTCAGGGACAGTTATTATCTTCCAGAGGTATATGTTTAGGTGACCCCACAAACAATGTTGCCGAGTACAGTGTAGTTATTGAGTTGCTTCGTGATGCCCTGTCATTTGGTATCTCTCGTCTCCACGTCTATTTAGATGCTTAGTTGGTTGTGTCTTAGTTAAATAGAGTCTACCATGTTCATGATCCAACTTTACACCGGCGATTCCTTAGGGTACGTCTCTTAGAATGAATCTTTGATTATATTACATATTTTCATGTTCCTAGGAGATTAAACCAAGTTACAGATACTCTAGCTAATCAAATTTTGGACTGGCATCTCGCACACATATAAAAAGGCATACACATAAACATGTAAATACATTTTTAAAGGAAAATATGATCCATAAAACACAAAAAGACATAAAAATCCATATATAATATCATAATCATCAGAGTACATAGGTGGACGCAAGTGCCTCAAAAATATGACCAGTAATGAGTCATGGGGCTTATGCCCTCAAAAAATATATACAAGTAGAGCTCTCGGCATGTGAAAAGTCTAGACTAACCAAGGTCAGGGCCTGTGGGCCCTGTTGTAATAATCAATAGCATTTGCCAAATGTCGGAATAGTCAGACCCACGTTCATGGTGCCCCCACTACATGAGGATGCATATATGGTGGCAGATCCTCAATCTCTACCATGGGGATGGTGCGAGTGAGCGAGGTAAAATTTTGCTCAACTCGTCTCAAAACCCTCTTAGCCTCATCGGCTGGAAGCTCTCCTACTGTTGTTGGTCCCCCTGCGGCAGTAGGTGCGGCCCCTGGTCGAGGACGACACATGTTCCTCACATAATCTATAGGTTGCACTGGTCCCACATCTGCACACAATAGACACATATCTGTCAAATAATCTGGTATAAAAAAAATGATATATATAAAAACAACATAAAAATTATATATGGTTCAAAAAAAAAAAATGATGCAAACTTACCCATCTCGCCTCGCTCCTTGCTTGGAGGTACAAGGATCTTGGGATCTCTTGAGAAATCAATCCCAACATAGGGATAATCCTCTATGACTGGGATCTACTATGACAACCAAGCAAAAAAGTCATCATCGAAGGAATCATTGGTCCTTCCACCACCTTGTCATGGCAACAACACTGCCCATTTGCAAACCACACGAAGATAGGCCTGATGTCCCCGTACCACCACTCGAGGACTAAAACTAGGAACTCTTTCAAAGAAGAAAGAGCATAGAATCGTCATGAACCTGAAGTTCCTCTACGTCCGCAACCAACAATCTATCAGTTGCCTCTTCATACAATCCAGTAGTGTAGTGCTCCAGTCAAATATCTATGCATTTAAGCACTGGATTGCATAGTTCATCTGTGCACGGGATGCCTGATGTAGAGTCGTAGAACTAGTCATCCGCCCAATAAGCAACACAATCGCCCCAATGATAAATCGGTGATCCTGCTTATTGGCACCTGTGATGTCGATCGGTCTGTACCTGCCTCACAATGAAGTCCTATCAGTTATGATATATTGTGAGGCCCAGTAGGAAATGTTCGAAAATTCACTGGTTCCCCTCTCCTGGAGAGGCCAGTCAAAAAGTATATATCCTCTGTAGTGGGCACCAGTGACTGCCCCTCTATCATAAAATCTTCTATGTCAGGGTGCCAATATTCAACCAAGTCATTTAGTAGCCTAGATTGTGCTCTCATGAAAGGACACAGAAAGAACTTGAGCAAGCCACATTGCATTAACACTACCACAACGTTAGGGTCTTCCCCAACTAGTGCACTAATATCTTCATACTCTCGTTCTCTCCATTGCACATACATCTTGCACATGGGAAAATTTTTAGAGGGTTAGGCCTTGCTTTTTAAACTTTTTTTTCACTCATTGGAGGGTCCACACGGGTTTTTGTGATGACAGTCACGTGTACATGCACTTTGACATCAGACAAAGAGAGTGTACACATGGGCTGTCATAAGTGTTGGTTGTGGAGCCTGATTATCTTCCTGATTCAAAGGTCTTTTACTTTCAGTCGTGTTTATACCCCATGAAGTATTTACACCCCAGAATTATGTACACTCTTTCATGCGGGGGAGTGCAGAGGGGGGGTAACCCCTCTGTGGGGTCCGGGGGGGCTATCCCCCCAGCTGAGGGGTCTGGGGGAAAGCGGCCCCCCAGCAGGGGTTTGGGGGCTTCTCCCCCAAAGGAAAAATTGCCTTGTAAAATTATATTGTAATTTCATTGTAAATCTGGACCGTTCATTATAAGGTCGCATATCTAACAGTAGAAATTATGTTAGGTTTTTTTCCCTAGAAGGCAACCCTCTGTTATGAGGGAAATGTATTGCGGCTATGTATTATGGCGAGTATTGTATTCTGAGAGAGGAGACTGTGAGAGAAAGAAGAGGAAGTTACAATGGTTTTGTTGTAGGTTGTATCCCTTCATTTTTTGGATAATAATAAAGGAAGGACCTGGCAATTTCTATGGTGGACGTAGCCCACACTGGGTGAACCATGTAAATCTGTGTCTTTCTTGTATTGTGTATCTCCTGTGTTTTTTTTCCGCATTTGTTTTATTTTATTGCTCCGCAGTCCTATTTTTCTAATAATAAGACAGCTCGCGTGGACCTAGGGCTGACCTTTTAGAGGTCGACGCCCCCCCCAAAAAACCAAATTAAATGCATATATAAAGAATTAAAAGGAAAAAGGAGGTAGTTTATACTTACTTGGTCCAGACGGATGATCGTTTCGTCCACTGTAGCTCCCGGAATCACCACTTTTACCAAAGGGTGTTTTTTGTGCCAGAGTCAATTTCCAAATCAGCAATGGTGATAATGAGCTGCCAGCTTCTATTTATAGACTTTTTGGCCCTTTTTTGTCACTTTTTTGGCCCCCCTTATCATTTTCTCTAGATTGAAAACCATTTAGAGTGATTCAGGAGTTTCTATGGAAAGTTACGTTCAGGTATCAGGACATTTTTTGGAGTTGGGTCACTTTTGACAGTCCATGGGAAAAACCTCAGATGGTCAACTTGAGCATATAGGTTAGGTTTCCACCCCTACTTTTGTATCTCGTTGTCTTTATCCTTTTTCCATAAGATCGATCCCATCAGGTTGCGACACAGAACCATCATTGTTTCTTTAGAAGTGTCGCGATTTGGTGGTAGAGCTTACTGGAACATGGATTCCCTAGGCAGATCCTGGTTGCATTATGGCATCCATGCTGTCACTAATGATTGTAGGCTCAGGATTCCTTTTAGTTTTGCTTGATCACACATTTGAGCCTCATTTGCATGAATCTTGACCTCACCCACAGGACTCCCAAAACATAACGGGTCTTCTTTTAAGCCCTTTTTAGGCCCTCTAAACATGAAAAGATTGACGAGCGATCTTGTGGCCTTTCATGCTCATTAAACTGGAATTTGAAGTCACATATGTCCGGTGGTATTTTACCCATTTTTCGGTCCAGATGGTTAATTGTATGAACAAAGGTATACTCTAGGAGCCCCGGTTCTCTAGAACAGTACTCTCAGGTATAATTTTAACCCTTTTTCGGGCCTGAGGGACTAAATTTATGAAAAAGGAAACCCACGGAGTCCATAGTTAAGCTCTTTTCAAACTGCCTAAAATTGAAAAGATCGTCGAGTGACCTTATTCTTTCACACTCGTTAAAATGGTCCAGAAGAACATTCCTGACAAAGTCCATAGTTAATCTTTTTTCAGACTCCTTAAAAATGAACAAATTGTAGAGTGATCTTGTCCTTATCACACTCGTTAAAATGGTTTTGAATAGACGTCTTGTTGGTGCTAGTTTACCCCTTTTTCGAACCGACTAGACTACTTTCAAAAAAGGCACTCCATCGGAGTCTCCTTTTACATTTTTTCATACTCTCTAAATATGAAAAACCGTCGAGCTTATCTTCTCTGGGCTCGTTAAAATTACATCGAAGGATGTTACCATTGTGTGTTTTATTAATCGCATTTGCATACCCACATCTTTGGCCTAATGCTGGCTCCATGTTGCTCTCAACTAAACCATCTGAAGCATGCCTTATACGCAAGCCCTGTATCACTTTGTCTCTGCGTCTTGACACCTTTGGCCCCTAGAGGATTTTTCCCGAGTGTCCTTTTCTTGCATATGTCCCTTTGCCCTGAGCATCCCTGTGTTCCATGCGCTTGGAACTAGTATGTTTGCGACACTTGATTCCTCCTTTGTAACGTAGCATTCTTTTATTCTTTTTCCAAAATTATTGAAAAAGACAAAAAAAAATCAAATATACCCCAAAAAGAGGAAGGGAAAAGTATTTTCTTTGTATTGGCAGCACAATGAGTCTCCCTTGGATAAATCACATCTTTCATTTTTTTCGTCAAACCCTGGGTTTTAATATGACCTTAGGAAGTTGTTCCCGCTCCATTGAGCTGTGTCCTCCTCCGTTGGTTATTCTTCCAAACATATGGAGAGTTTGCGTTGTCTCCTGCCTTGTAAACTTATGTTAATGCCATGCTGCCCGAGTCTCATCTTTTATCGTGCTATTATCCAAGGGAATTTTTTCTAAGCCTAAGCCGGCCCCTCTGCAGTTTGTCTCCTGCCCTCATGCCCGGCCATCCTCAAAGTCCAATCAAGTCTTTGTTCGAAATCAATGAAGCCTTCAGTCCGATCATCAAGATTCTCTAGTCCATGATTGACGAGTCGTCGAAGACCTCTGGGTAGTGAATTTGTACACTCATATTACACTCCTACCTGAGTTTTGAATATTTTGAATTTGTTGCTCGAGCTTTGAACACCTCATCTCCAGCCATTGGGCCTTATCAGCTTCTAGAAGATGGATACTCTACATGGATATATTTTTGATTTTGAGATGTAGCTCCGCTGTGTATTTCTCGCGACTACACTTTATATAGTTATATGACATGGATCTACAGTGTATTTGATTGGTAGCCATGATTTTGTTTCATCCCGAGCATGGGTATGCCTACCTCAATGAGACAATTATTATTTTGCAAAAGGCACCTCCCAATTTCTGGTCCCTGGGCTCACTTGTTTGGAACGTTGGTGAATATTGTTAATGTATTTTGGCCATTACATGCTCTTCTGACCTCACGCATTAGGGGGCATCTGTTATAACCCTAATTTTCACTAGACATGCTTACCTTGCATCAGGCCATCTCAAATTCCTTCTTTACCAAAACACTACTGAACAACTCTTCTTAAAAACCCCTTTTATAAAGGCCCACGTGCCCTACTCCATTATTGCATGTGTGTACACGCTAGCTGACCCAAGATAGCCCATGTGTACCTACAAAAGAAAGAAAAAAGGAAAGTTGTTGATGGAACACACAGCTTTGGGTAAGTTAACTAAACCTTTCGGCCATGCATGGCCGGTCATTCGACCAAATACCTAGCTCCTTCTAACCTATAAAAGAAGGGGTAGGGGTCCCATTTGAAAGGAGGAGAATCATAGTAAAGAAATTATACCCGATTAAGCATTCCCTTTGTCCCAACCTTTAGCAATCCTTGTGCAAAGAGAAGTATAGAGCAAAGTGGTTGGAAGATAGTGGAAGAAGAGCCCAGGACCAGGATCGAGGAGCAGTAGCCGACTTTTTCATTGTAAGGTATCATTGTGAAGTTAATAAAAGAATTGCTTTTCTCGTCCCACCATATGAGATTGTCATTATTGGAATATTGATTGTATGATTGATTAAATCTCTAACCCGTTAGTTCATAGATTACATGCATGTGGAGTTCTTTGTTTATCTTTAGTGAATGCAGCTCAGCATTGGGAGGAGAGTTGCAGTCAAAGAATGACCAAGCGCGAAAAGGGATCGACATCAAACACGAAAAATAAGGTATGTCAACTTAATCTCTTGAGCCTTGTATTTACATATGAGTAATGGGGTTTAGGCATGGGATGATGGTAAAAAGTAAGAATATTTAGGTCATTTCTACATGCATGATAAAACCCTTAGTGCTAGTCCGTAGGAGGGATTTCCCACCCACAACATTGAGGCAATCAGTGATATGGTTGGTAATTAGTATCTTATACTTGATATTGAGGTGGAACTACTACAAGTATGTGGACCACTTCTGATGGTGGTCATTCTATAATTTTCCTTGTGTCTGCATGAATTGCAACGGATTATGATCAGTGTGGATGATTGTCTCCTTCCTGAGAATGTAATTCCTCCACTGGAAGCATGCTTGCACAATGGAGTACATTTATTTTTTGTAAGTAGGGTACTTAAATATGACATCTAATAGTGTCTCTCTATGATAGTCCATGGAATTCTCGTGCCGAGTGAGAACTACACCCACAGCATAGTCTGAAGCATATGTCTCGATCTCAAAGGGTTGGTGCAGGTCGGGTAATAAAAGCATTGGGGATGAGCACAAGCGCCACTTCAAATCATCGAATGCTTGTTGTTGGGACATGCCCCACACAAACTTTTTCTTACCACCACCCCTGGTTACTTAGTTGAGGACCCATGCAATATGGGAGAATCCCAACATGAACCTGTGATAGAAATTGGCAAGGCCTAAGAAGATATGAAGCTTAGCAAGCTTGGTTGGGGATGGCCAGTAACGGATGACTTGGATCTTGGCTATATCCACATGCACATCATGCTTATCAACAATGTAGCCTAGGAACTGGACTTTGTCCATGATGAAGGAGCATTTTTCCAAGTTGGCATATAGCTTGTGCTACCGCAAAGTGTGCAGAACATGTTGAATATGATGCAAGTGTTTCACCCAAGTCTTGTTGTAGATGAGGATGTCATCCAGATACACCACTACAAAATAATTGGTGAAAGGCCACAATATATCATCCATCATCCTCATGAAATTTGTTGGTGCATTTGTCGAACCAAAGGGCATGACCAACCATTCAAAAATACCTTCTTTTGACTTGAAGATAGTCTTCCATACATTTGTGTTCTCTATTGGGACCTGATGGTAGCCAGACTTCATATCAATCTTGCTGAAGTATTTGGCCCCCTTGAGCTGATGAAGGATATCATCGATTCATGGAATCGAGTACTGGTTCTTGATTGTGATTTTGTTTAGAGCCTAGTAATCAATGCAGAGTCACCATGTCCTGTCTTTCTTCTACACAAGAACAATTGGGCTTCCACAAGGTGATGAGCTAGGTCGGATGTGCCACTTGTGGAGTAGTTCTTGGATATGACACTTGATCTCCTCATTTTCTAACAAAGAGTGGTGATAGACTGTCCCATTGGGTAACGGTGCATCGGGGGTCAGATCGATGGAATGCTTGACCTAACAGTGTAGAGGTACCCGAGTAGGTGAGGAGAAGATGTATTTTTATTCTTCCACGAGCTTATCCACTTTCTTTTGTTGCATGGAGAGGTCGGTCATGGAGGCCATGGATGTGGTTGCAATCTTTCACTCACTCTGAGAGAGAATCATGAAGAAGAAAAACTTCTCGGTCTAAGAGATGACCTTCCTGCATTACTTGGTACGTATCAAGGAAATGAGACTAGGTGGGACTACCTCGATTATCATGTACAATTTCTTATTCAAAGTATTAATAACATTGTGAGGCCTAGACTCATATAGAGCATGAGGTTTCCATAAATAAGGTTGGCCCAAAAGAACATCACAAATTTCAAGGGGAAAAACATCACACAATACTTCATCTTTGAAGGTCTTGATGCCATAGGACAGACAACACTATTGGCTGACACGAAGATCGATTCATTGTGGAGCCATCTGATGGTGTAGGGATGTGGGTGAAGATTTTGTAGAAATTTCAATACATATTAAGTATTTTCTTTGATTCTCCTGATCTAACAATTTATGCCACTGTTAAATCCAGAATCACTTCTACTATTATTCTTGCGAAAAATTAAACCACGATCACAACCACAATCACAAAGTGAAATATCAATAACACATAACATGGAAGTTTTTCCGGGAAAGAGTAAATCTAAAAACCCCACTATCATATATTATGTATATCATGAATCATGAAACAATCTCATACAAAACTCTAATCCAAGAGCTCTCAGTACAATACAATCATCTCACACTGTCATACACAAATTAGCAAATACATGTGCCAAT
>ML791543.1:520779-548842 GCA_009831015.1 Picea engelmannii
TCACTTGCTTCCCCGACTCTTTCTCCACCAATGCTTTAAACTCACAGAACTTTGAGAATGTTTGATCCTTCTTCTGCATGAAGAATATCCAACATTTATGAGAAAAGTCATCAACAAAAATAACATAATACCTATGTTTTGTTATTGAAGCAACCGAGAATGGTCCACACACATCCGTGTGAATTCTCTCCAGGATCATCGAAGCACAGTTCTCCTTTTCATGAAAGGTGGACTTTACATACTTCCCCAGGGTGCACCCCTTGCACTGATCTAACTGAGCAAGTGTTCCCCTTGGAAGTCCAGTAGATATTTGTTGCATGATATTCAAGGCTCCATGATGAAGATGGCCCAATCTCCTGTGCCATAATTCACCCTCATCCCGGCTCACCACTTTTTCTGTCTTGCCTATCATGGCACTGCAACCATCTACCTCTAGCATGTAGAGATTCTTAAATCAAATCCCTATCTTCTTGACTTGACCCATTGCTTTATGTCGCAGGTAGGCTTTACCACTACTAAAAAAAACATCATAGCCTCTGTCCTCCAACATTGCGACTGAGACCAAGTTTTTCTTCAGACCTGGAACATGCATAACATTTTTCAATTAAAATGGTTTACCTAACTCTCTCTGAAAGGAAATGGTACCAATACCATTTGCATTGTATCGTCCATCATCGCCCATCTCTATATGCATTCTGAGATCTTTCTCCTCCAAGTCAATGAAAGAATCTTTATCTCCCGTCATGTGGAAGGAAGCGCCACTATCCAAATACCACATTGATCATGATGCACTTGAAGCCATGCATGCGATCAAAGTGAAGTCAAGCTCAAATTGTGAGACAAGAGCCTCACTAGTTGCAGATACAGCAACCATCTTGTTCTTCTTCTTCTGTGGACAGTTAGTAGCAAGATGCCCATGTTGGTGACAGTGAAAACACTTCACTTTGGACAAATCCAGCTTCTTAACTTTAGACTCAGATTTTGGATGGAATTTCTTCCCTTTCCCTTTCCTTGCCTTGGCAGTCAAAGCACAATCCTCTTCATCATCATGCTTTAATGAAGATCCATCTCTGGTGTTCCGCCTGAACTCCTCTTGCACTAGATCTTACCACAGTCGTTCCCAATCCGACAATTTTTCCCTTCCATTGACAGAGTCTTGATAACTGTGCCAACTCTTAGGAAGCCATAGGAGTGCCAAGCTCACCAAATCATCAGCAACGATTGTTATTCCCACACTTCCAATCTCATCCCGACATTGGACAAACTTCGTGAGATATTTTGGAATGGTGTCACCTTTCTCCATCTTGATCTTCCTGAGTTTATCTTTGAGTGCCAATTTCCTATGGTTGCTACTGTTTTGTAACAAATCTGTCAAAACCTTCCACATTGCATGTGGTGTGGTTTTCCCATGGAGACTTGAGACAATGTGGTCTCGTACTCCCTCCAACAAAATCCTCCTCGCCTTCACCACTTTCTTTTGCCATGCATCAATATTTCCGGGTCTGTCGCATTCGGCTTAGGAACATCATTGTCAATGTAACCCTTCAAGCCATTTTCTTCGAGTACTACTTCCATCCCGTCCTTCCAGGCAATGTAGTTAGAGATGCCCTCGAGTGCATACTCCAACCTCAAGCCATTGAAAGACATTTTCGATCTTGAATCAAGTGTTTCACCAAGAAAATATTGCAAATCCGAATGTTATCCAACCACAAAACTCAATTGCTACCTTTCCTCTTGCCCTGTGAGGTTCGCACCCCACCTGAGAGCAACCTGAGGGATGTTTGCACCCTGCCTGTGTGTAGCCTGCGAATTTGCCTGGGAAGTTCGCACCCTGCTTCATTGTAGGGTGAGGGGAGTTCGCACCCTGCCTGTGTATTTGCCTACGGAATTTCCTAGGAAGTTCACACCCTGCTCCACTGTAGGGTGAGGGGAGTTCACACTTCTCCCTTAAGAAGCCTATGAGAATGCTCAAGATGTCCGCACCCTGCCTTTTTCTAGGGTGCGAGAATTACTGTTTCTAAAAATGATGATAGTTTTCAGTACTAGGGTTCGTACCCTGCTAGAGATGGGACCTGCGAGAATGAAATAATGTTCGCCCTCACTTCCGTGACTCCGTGGCCTCCATGGCTTTGATACCATGTAGAAATTTCAATGCAAATTAAGTATTTCTTGCGATTCTCCTGATCTAACAATTTATGCCACTGTGAAATACAGAATCACTTCTACTATTATTCTTGCGGAAAATTAAACCATGATCACAACCACAATCACAAAGTGAAATATCAATAACACATAACACAGAAGTTTTTCTGGGAAAGCGTAAAGCTAAAAACCCCACTATCATATATTATGTATATCATGAATCATGAAACAATCTCATCCAAAACTCTAATCCAAGAGCTCTCAATACAATACAATCATCTCACACTGTCATACACAAATCAGCAAATGCATGTACCAATTTCCGTGTCCAGACAGCCTGCCTCCTCTGCACAATCTCTGCAATTCGAATTCTCACAATGATCATTAACAAATTGCCTATTTTTCACATGCTCATAAGCATATCCACTGCATGTGTGATCAAATCACAACTGATAGCCAAATTGTCCCTTTCACCTTTTATCTCAACTGGGTCTCCATTGGATCTGACATGTATGTAGTTAACCATGGCGAATCTTCAATTGCATGTGAGTTCACTGATTAACTGAACTCTCACTAGTGCATGTTTAGTTACAACTAGCACAACTGATCTTAAATCACTTAACTACACTTATGATTTTGTTACAAATCCAACTCACTCAGTTATGAATGAAATAATAGATTAATATTTATTTTCTAATTCATTTAAGGGAAAAGTACATTAGACACATGTTTCTTGTTGACTTTTCAACATCTTTGTCAGCAAGGCCAACTTCTTGACGACCTCTATTGATATGAGTTTATTATGGCTATCACTATCAATGATGAAGTGCAGTGGGGTTCCTTTCACCCACATATGTGAATGAAAGAGGCTCTCACCTTCCTCTGTCTCATCAGGTTCACCGAGTTGGATCTTGGTCGTAGCAACGGTTGCACTGGGTTCTGCGTCAATGATCTATCTCCCCTTTTTTGGTTATAACTCATAGTTGAAACCCACATCTGATTCGGGGGCTTTCATCTCATCCACCAAATACTTCTTTGAGTGGAAATCAGTAGTGTTATGCCAGGGGCTCTTATGGAAGTCGTACTAGTTCCCAGTATCTTTCTTCATCTTTCCATTGTCCTTATTTGTTTGCGGCTTAGACTAGTTGTCCTGCGGTTGTCCATATTTTCTCTACCCTTTTTTCTATGGGTTGGGGCTGCCCTTTCCCTACTTCTGCTATGAGGGATTCCCAAACCCAAACTATCATGTTTTTTGTTTAATCTTCTGCTTGATTTTGACGACATATCGATAGGTTGCGCCCAAGGATGAGATGTCCAGAAACTCCATTTCTACCTAGATGTATCTATGAAAACCACTGTGGTACTTGAGCACCAAATGTCACTCAGAATATTTGATACCCAGCTTGGTGTGCAATGTATGGAATATATTTGTGAACTCTGGCACTGTTTAGTCCCTTTCCTGCCACAGTGTGGTTCATTTTGTATACAGGTCGTCATAACTTTCGACGAGGTAGTATTGTTCCTTAATAGTATCCCTGAAGGACTCCCAGGTGAGTGCAACTATAAATAATGAGGTTTCATCTATTTCCTTTTGCTCACAGAAAGTATCCCACCAATCTTTGACATGGGGGATGGCTTTGAGGACTGCAAAAGTAATATTTTCTCTATTCAAAAAGTTATGCACAGAAAAACACCCTTCTAGCAGATTCATCCATTTTTCTACAGCATCTGCGTCTATCTGAACTTCAAATATAGGAATATCAAAGTTGATTTGTACCTTGAGGGGGCGTCACCTCCGCTCGAGGAATATTGATCGCCTGTTGGTAGTCGTTGAAGGATTTACGCAAAACTATGCATCATCTTATTCATATGTTGTGTGAGGGCTTCCTCGAGAAACAGTTTGAAAGAATATCTTGTCCCATCATCTTTCTTTTCTCCCTCCATTGAAGGTTGCTTGGGAATGTGATAGCCTTTGTCCTCAAAAGAAACAAGCTTGAGACCCAACTCTTTGTACCCTGACCTCGTCGGGGACATGCATTAAGAATGGCAAGGAGCAGACTGCTCTAATACCACTGATCTAGATTTTATGAGTAGAATGAAATGAATACAGATCTATATTATTAACACATAGATTCAATTAACAATTATATAGATATAGGAAAACTTGTCTTATATTAATAAATAAATATGTTGAAACTATAAAATGCAGACTGAAACAAGCTTGTTAGAATCGTGGCAGCTTATCTCTACGAAGAGATGTGATGGTTGCACTCATTCACGAGAAGATGAGTACAATGAGGCTCTGAAATCCTTTTTACAATAAAATGAATGCCAAAACCCTAGACATCCAAAAAACTAACCCCAAGAGATGAAGCACCAACAGTCATGTAGGCCTCATTGGGGTAAGTTGGTACATCAACTTCTCGTGGTCGTAACTTTTGCATACGATCTTTGTTTTAGGCGCACGATAGCCTGTTGGAAATGTATATCCAAGGACTACACATTATTCCACCAAACTCTAAATCTACTTCTAGTTGGATTGTAGTGAGCCCTAAAAATGTTGTTTAGGGCCCCAAAAGTTCAGGACCAGAAAACTAGGAAAAAACTGCCATGAAGAGCCAGTTGGAATAGGTGGGTGGCCACCGATATCCATCTGGATCATTTTTTTTCCATGGCCTTGGATATTTCACTCTCCTATCCTATTCCAAGGCCCTAGGCCTATCTATTGTTGGTTTTCTAATAAAGAAAAGATTCTAATTGTTTTTAATTTATGAATTCTTTTCTTATGGTTGTTGTTATATTAAAGGGAAAATGGATGAAACATGTATGGTGTTTACTCTTGAGCCAACCAAAGCAACGCAAAAATGCTAATGCACTTGTTCAATTTGATGAATTCTAACTATGGGAAGGAAAATATATCCTTTCCTTTGTAAACTTCACAGTGCAACCTTTCAAACACCAAGCGACCATGAAAAAAAAATTAGATCCAAAATTCTAAAAAGATCTCAAACCAAACACATCAACAATGCACTTTGTTTTTAATGCTTCAAAATCTATATGCATGCAAAATTTTACTTTTGTTTTTCAATTGGAATGCAAAAACTTTTTAATCTAATCAAGAAAACAGATCTGCAAACCAAAAACTAGCAAACAACAAGCAAGGGTTGTAGGATATTTGTAGTAATTCACCAAAACACACTCTAATGTCTCTACGGGATCAAAAACCCAAAACTTGGTTAAAATATCTAATGGAGATCTAGAGTTCGAGAGTGGAAATTTTAAGGGCAGTAGTTCTCTCTATATTTACCATAAACATATGAGATAATATTTCAAAAGAAATCCCTGAAAATCCTCTATCTAATGGATTTTGTCTGGTTGTAATCTGAATTCTCTGTCAAAAGACATTAGCCAAACAGTCATGCACAAGTTTCATGCTTAATTATGAGATTTTTTCAACCTATTATGAAATTTTTCTCGAGTTTCATGCTCAATTATGAGCTTTTTCCATTTCACTATGAACTTTCTTTTCAATTATGAGTTTTTTCTCAATAACGAAATATTTTTTATTTCATAATTATGAAATTGTGACAATAATTATTTCCTTGTGAAATAATTATGAGAACTTTACTCAATTATTTAATTATATCATCATAACATCTAATAACATTCTTTCACAACCTATGGTGGAAAATACAAGTATAATAGGTGGGGGTCCTAAATTCAACTTTCCCAAAATTGAATTAAAGAAGTTTGATGGAATATATGTCTTTACCTGGGTGAACCAAATAGAACAATATTTTGAACTGCATAATATTATGTATGATAAGAAAATGATTCACACAACAATCTTAAACTTTGATATAAAACCATATCAATGGTATCAATGGGTAGTTAAAAGGAAGCCCCTTTTATATCATTATACTTTGAGTTTATTTACAGGAAACTTAGAAGAAAAATATAGGAAAGTGTGGGAATATGACTACTTCAGTCAATTGACAAGAATCAAGGACTTAAGTGATATTGAAGACTATAATTTAGAATTTTAGGTATTGTCCAAATCAAAACAAGACATTAAACATGAACGTTTCTTAAGACATCCTACAAATATTATGGAGAACTATGCAATTTGTTCGTCATATTCAAGAAAAGAATAAGGCTACACACAAGTCTACCATTGGAGCATACACAAGAAGCAGAGATCGTTTTTGGGTTCATAAGACAAGCGTACCTCAACCGAAAAGGTTAACACCTATGCAAATGGATGAAATAAGAGAAAAAGGACTATGTTTCAATTGTGACAGCAAGTATAGTAAGGCACATGAATTCGATGAGAAGAAATTACTCTACATAGACTGTGAAGAGGAAGAAGATCAAGAATTGGAACTATCACAAGATCCATATCTAGAAGAGACTACTCAATAAATATTTTTTCATGCATTGGCCAACATCAGTACTCCACAAACCCTCAATATACAAGGATACATCAAAAGGAAAAAGGTAACAATATTGATTGATTTTGGTAGTACCCATAATTTGATCAATTACGAATTAGAAAAAAATCTCAATTGCTTTGTATATCCTACACCAGAGTTTCAAGTAATGATTGTATATGGAGGTACTATAAATTGTTCAGGGAAATGCCATAGTATTAAGATCAACATGGGGGAGTATTTTCTGGATAGCCCCATGATTACCATCCAAATTGGGGGTGTTGATGTTGTATTAGGGGTCCAATGGTTGTAACCATTGGAAACTGTAGCCCTTAATTTTCAAGATCTTTTCATGAGATTTTCCTTGTTAGCACTCTGTAAATCTGTTAGGCTGATAAACAGACGACGAAGGTAACTTTTTCAACCAACTTTGAGACCTGAAACTAGCCTTTCGGATATGGAGAGGGCTCTCTCAGGAGGCGTGGTCTCCACATGGGATATGGACTTGAAAGCAATGGCTAGATTTAACACCTTTGATATAATGGGTTCTGGTTATATTAGCGCAAGAAAGTAAGACTTGGGCTATGGAGTCGATTTCAGGAAATGACTCAGTGATTGAAACTTGAGAGGATAAGGCTAGGCGAGCAACAATATTCAGTGTAAAAATTTAATGTGTGGTGAGAGAAAAGGAAGTAACTCGGAGCGTCGATGCAGGCAAGTTCGGAGTTAGCTTTAGAGGAAAATGTTTTGTCTAAGTGGCGCGAACAAGGGGCGTTTCACAGCGAATCCACAGGTTCGAAAATTCATTCCGAAATAGAAAGGAAAAGATATGAAATAAAGATAACAGGAATCACATACTCAAATAAAGAGGCACAATACATCCAACTGTTACAACTAGAATCTTTTCATCAAGTTACAGGACCTTTGCATTAAATTTCGGTCAAAAACTCAAATTACATACAATAGCTGTCGTCTACCAAATTTGCCAAACAACCTTGTTTACATGAAAATGATCACCATATATAGAAAAATAATGTCACCCTTGGCTGCTATGGTCGAAATACTTCCTCCTAGAATCATGGATCCATTTTCTTTGAAAGAGAACAACAACTTCAATGGATTCACTAAAAATAGAAAATCTGACTTTGCCAAATCATAATCGTAATCGAAATATTCTTTACAATCATTGATCATGATCACAATTCAACCATATGGTTGTGATGATTCATCCTGTGCACTGTTGGGCACTCTGTCACCCTTGCACAGCATGTCTTCTATGCAACAGTAACCTACAACAAAAAACAAAATGCAACAGATTGCGCAGCAAACTGGGAAAATAGGTGTTAAATATGACATCATATCTCACTAATAAAAATGTAATTTTTGAAACTGAGAGAGGTTTTTGTATTTAATATCGTTATAAAGAACAACCTCTCTCGGATTATTGAAATTCATCTCCAGTTGGCCGGAATATGTTTCGAAAAAACATGTCTCGAACAGGAAATCATGAAAACTGAAAAATAGGGCTCAAATATTACTTCTAATATCCCAATACGTGACACATTTGTAAAATCTGAGAGAGGTTTTTATTATTTGGTTTGTCCTCGAAAAAAACCTCTCGGGGATTTTCCAAATTCCTCTCTAGTTGATCAGAAATTGATCTTGAAGTTGACCACTAAACCAGTCATTTGCGCAACGCAACTTGTAGCCTGTGTGCAGGAAAATCCACTGCATGATGACATCCTCTGCGCGAAAACATCCTATGCATGATAGAATCCACTGCATGACAACATCCTATGTGCGACATCCCACTACACGACGAAATCCACTGCACAACGAAATGCTCTGAGTAGCATGTAGCAAATTTTGCAGCGTGCAGTTTCAAATGGAAATGGAACAAATAAATGATAATATTCCTTTTGAAAATGACCCTTGGAGATGTTAGATGATTCCAGTCATAAAAAAAATATGGGTGCTAACATGCATGACTTTGCAAAATTGTTGACAAACCTCTAACCTTAGCCATGAAAATCATGGTGCTAACAGCTAGCTCCAACGGGGATGCTATCCTCCCTATGAGGTAGCAAAGAACAGTAGACCAAGTGTTGATCCATTGGGCTTCTCCCAAACTCTACTTTCCAACTGTAACTTGTAACCTACATCAGCTGAAAACCCAAAACTGTATACGCTCCAAACTAAAATATGAAACTAAGATGAAGATGAAAACTGCAGATTGCTAAAAGAAATGCTCATAGTACCGAGCTTATTCACACTCCTACCCACCCTAACTGTTGAAAAATATTTCAATCAAGTGAAATCAAAATTCCACTGCAACCATGCAAGCACTTTATCCACTTTTTTATTTATTTTCACATGCTTGCTCCAAATTTTGTTTACTGTTAATTCATTCAAAAATTTATCTATAAATTCCAATCTCAAAAAATTAAAAACATTGGGGTTGTTTACTACCTCCAACAAAAATGCAAATGGATCCTCTAAAACATGCATAAAACAACAATCATGTTTCACCTCTTCCATTGCATCCTTGTTTTCATGTAATTCAACCTGTTGATTACCACAAAAAGGCTAAAAAATATGTTGAGACTACTGGAAATAACAATCTTCTTAATCAGAAGACAGTGCTGGCTGAAATGAAACCCCTAGTGGCAAGCTATCCATATCTAACACTGGTTTTGATTTACCATCATATTTATTTCCAAGCTGGTAGTTGATCACAGGCTGCAAATCTGAACTAAAATAACCTTCCATGTAATCAGCAACACGATCATTAAATGCATGAAAAGGTTGTTGGTCTTCCTCACTGATAACAATTTGCTCATGTAAAACAATGCCACTGTGAATGCAGTCAGACTTCTCTGCTTCCTCTATTATCTCGTGATTTACTTTCAACAATTCAAAGGAAGAAAAACATAATGGAAGATAGTTTTCATTTGTGAGTCCACCACTTTCTTCATATTCAACATCATGCCTGGAGGATTTCTGATTTGAAACATTATAAACATTTTTCTTTAGCAATTTGAAAGAAGCAAAACACAATGGCAAGGTTCTTTCACTTGATTCAAAACCTTCTTCATTTTCTTCATTGTTGTCACATGCACATTTTTCAATTTCTTTGGATTTCTGAACACACTCATTTTCAGATTCATCTTCTACCAATGGTTATAATTTTGAATTGATAAAACCTTCCATATAACAAGCAACAGGGTCATTAAACACATGAGAAGATTGTTGCAATTTATTGTCAATTTTTTCCCATGAATCAGTGTGATTTTGCATCAACACACATTCCTCTGCCTCAGTGATGATCTTTAAATTTTCTTTCAACAATTTAAATGAAGCAAAGCATAAAGGTAAAGAATTTCCTTCAGTTGATTTGGTACTTTCTTCATATTCTTCTTTGTAACTGTGATATGTAGGCTACTTGCTCTCATTACACTGTTGAAAAGAAACATTTTCTGATAGAGAACATGCAGTTGGTTGTTATAGGAATTCAACATCATATTCATCATATAAAGACAAATCAACAACATCTACAATGTCATCTAACAAGAAAAATCTTGGGACATCAACCTACTCTTCCACAAGTTGATTTGCAAATTCATTTTCTTGACTGTCTACAAATGAATACATAAAAAAATCAGCCCGGTGCTTATCATGGGATGGATCAGAAGATAAATTAGCACCTTCTTTTTGAATAAGTGGAATATAATCCTTTTCAAAATGATCATCATTTAAAGATTCAAGAGGACATATGATATTATTAACCCTCTTCTCAAGATTCAACTCAATGGTTCTTTGTTCATATTCATTGTCATGTTCTTTAGCATCCAACTCCTCATTTCGAATCTGTTTACATGCTTGAATATTGTCTTCAAATTCTTTACCATTTTTGAACAACTGCTACAAAGACATAGACTTCCTCTCCATCAAAAGAAAAGATAAGTCTGATTGAAAGGTTCTTGCATAATGGAGCATGGCAGCAACTTCATGAGGTTGGACTTCTTTAGGTAGTTTATAATAAAGACTAGAAAACCTCCTACTGAAATTTGAGATGGTTTCATATTTCACTCTTCTCATGGCATAAAACTCTGAAAGGAGTAGATCCCATGAATTTCTCTCACCCTAAAACCTACGGAAATCTTCCCTCAGTTCATCCCATGAGCTAATCGATTGAGGCTGCAAATGTTTGAACCATGCTTTGGCATCTCCTTGTAAGGAATGAGAAAAGGCCCTCATAGACACATCATCATGTTTGATCTCAAAAAGGTCTATGAAATGCTCAAAGACCTGAATATGTTTTTCAGCTGGCTATCCATCAAGCTCTCCATCGAACCTAGGAAGATACTTATAATTTTTTAGAGGAAAGTCATGAAGGATGGAAGGAAATTTAAGAGGATTGTATCTTTCTTGAATTTTGGAGGGTGTAGGATTAAGAAAAGAAGGTACAAGCTCAGCTTTGGTTTCATTAATCTCATAAGAATGATCATGAACATCATATGGTTCAGAGGAAGGAGCTTGGTGAATATCGGTTATACAAGAAGGAGGTATACCTACATTTTGCAATGAAGGATATACAAGGGTATATCTCTGGGATTCATTTGAACGCAGTAAGTGAAGAAATATTATTTTGAAAAATTTAGGAAAGGACAAAAAGATATTGATAAAACAAAAAAGTACTTCTTGAACTAAACTTAAGCTCGAGTACCTTATTTTTCCATACTGCTCTTCCATATCTCTGTCAACCGGTCTCATTCTCCAGTGGAGTCTTTGAATCACATTTGAAGCTTGATTGGAGTCGCCATGAAAAATTTAGCTCTAGATTATTCTGCCATTGGAATCACCTTCAACTAATTTTTTGATGTGTGGAGTCACCAGATAAAAAATATAGCCAATATGTGCCTAAGTGTCTGCTGCTCTCAGACCTTAGAACTGAAACAATGTCATTCTTCCCAGGGAAATTTTCATTCAATTCTGTCCCCGACAACAGCGCCAGAATGTTAGCACTCTGTAAATCTATTCGGCTAATAAACAGATGACGAAGGTAACTTTTTCAACCAACTTTGAGATCCAAAACTAGCCTTTAAGATCTAGAGAGGGCTCTCTCGGGAGGCGCGGTCTCCACGCGGGATATGGATTTGAAAGAAATGGCTATATTTAACACCTTTGATATAATGGCTTCTGGTTATATTGTTGCAAGAAAGTAAGACTTGGGCTATGGAGTCAATTTGAGGAAATGACAGAGACAAATGACTCAGTGACTGAAACTTGAGAGGATAAGGCTAGGCGAGCAAAAATCTTCAGTGTAAAACCATAATGTGTGGCGAGAGAAAATACAGGAAGTAACTCGGAGCACCGTTGCAGGCGAGTTCAGAGTTAGCTTTAGAGGAAAATGTTTTGTCTAAGTGGTGCAAACAAGGGGCACTGCACAGCGAATCCATAGGTTCGAAAATTCGTTCCGAAATAGACAAGAAAAGATATGAAATAAAGATAACAGGAATCACATACACAAAGAAAGAGGCACAATACATCCAACTGTTACAATTAGAATCTTTTCATCAAGTTACAGGACCTTTGCATTAAATTTCGGTCAAAAACGCAAATTACATACAATAGTTGCGGTCTACCAAATTTTCCAACCAACCCTGTTTACATGAAAATGATCCCCATATATAGAAAAATAATTTCACCCTTGGCTGCTATGGTCAAACTACTTCATCCTAGACTCATGGATCCATTTTCTTTGAAAGAGAACAACAACTTCAACAAATTCACTAAAAATAGAAAACCTGACTTTGCCAAATCATAATAGTAACCGAAATATTCTTTACAATCATTGATCATGATCAAAATTCAAGAATATGGTTGTGATGAGTCTTCCTTTGCACTCCTGGGCACTCTGTCACCCTTGCACAGTAAGTCTGCTATGCAACAGTAACCTACAACAAAAAAACAAGCGTAGCAGATTGTGTAGCAAACTGGGAAAATAGGCGTTAAATATGACATCATATCTCACTAATAAAAATGTAATTTCTGAAACTAAGAGATTTTTTTGTAGTTATCCACGTTATAAAGAAAAACCTCTCTCGTCTTCTTGAAATTCATCTCCATCTGGCCAGAATATGTTTTGCAAAAACATGTCTCGGACCGGAAATCATGAAAACTGAAAAATAGGGCTCAAATATTCCTTCGAATATCCCAATCCATGACACATTTTGAAAATATGAGAGAGGTTTTTATTATCTGGTTTGTCCTCGACAAAACCCTCTTGGGGAGTTTCCAAATTCCTCTCCAGTTGGTTAGAAATTGATCTTGAATTTGACCACTAAACCAGTCATTTGCGCAACGTGACATGTAGCCTATGCACAGGAAACTTCACTGTGTGATGACATCCTCTGCGCGACAACATCCTATGCACGATAAAATCCACTGCGTGATAACATCCTATGCGCGACTTCCCACTACGCGACAAAATCCACTGTGCAACGAAATTCACTACGCAACAACATCCACTGTGCAACGAAATCCACTACGCAACGATATCCACTACGAGACAGAAATTCACTGCACGATGAAATGCTTTGCGCAGCACGTAGAAAATTTTGCAGCGCGCAGTTGAAAATGGAAATGGAACAAATAAATGATAAGATTCCTTTTGAAACTGACCCTTGGAGATGTTAGATGATTCCAGTCATAAAAACAATATGGGTGCTAACATGCATGACTTTGCAAAATTGTTGACAAACCTCTAACCTTAGCCATGAAAATCATGGTGTTAACATTCCTCATATGAAAAGGAAATTGAGTTTAGAGGTATCCAAGGGAAACCCTATAAAGTGATAAGCTCTAATAACATGAAAAAATTACTCAAAAAGGGACACCAGGGTGTAATTGCACAATTATGTTCACTTTATGTCAAACATCTATATCCTCTGCTCTGTTAGACCTCCAAATAGTTATCAATAATCATTCCAAGATATTTGGTGAAATGCCTAAGGGTATTCCACATGCTAGATATCATGACCATGCTATTCATTTGCAACCAAGAAGTGTACCACATAACATTAGGCCTTACAAGTATCCATATGCACATAAGAGTGAGATTGAGCGCATGATCCAAGAAATGTTAGAGACCAGCATAATTTAACCTAGCCAAAGTTCTTTCTCTTCACCAATGGTGATGGTTACAAAATGTAATGTTCCCAAGCCAAAAAAAATTCTCAAAACACTAACTGCTTATTGTTTTTTATGTTTGCTTATGTATTTACAGGTTTTCTCATGGAGTTGTGCATTAGGGTTTACTTGATGTTGATTAAGCAATGGAATAATAGATCTGAAGCATATAATCATAAATAAGACAAGATACACAAAGAACACCAGTATAGGACCAATAATATTATATCTGACCTTTATTTATATAGTAGGAAGATCCTTTGAACAAGTGATCTGCAGATCTGGAAGAAAACCCTAATAATATCAAAGATGGGTTGCCAACCGATACAATAATAAGAAATACAATGATAATAGCCTCCCAAAGGCTATATGAGAAGAATATCCAAGCCTCCAAAGGCTAACAACATGAAAGAGAAGACTAACGATAACAGATCCCCGTCCAATATACTATAGAACCCCTCCAACTGGCTGAGTTATGCACTTCCCTGGCTGTTGATGAACCCTCAAGTTTCGGCCCTCCTCTTTATGTCCTCCAAATGCCTCCAAAATTTCCTGGAATGTAGATTGGGCTAGTAGAATCTTCCTGGCCAAGTTTCAATCTGAATGGAGAAGTTATGCTCCTCCAACTAAGAAAACCCTCAACTGGTTTGCGCCCTCCTGATTTGACTGAATCAACAAGAGTTTGTTCTCCCCTCTAGGAGCCTCCAACTGCCATCAAAATATCCAAAATGATAGATCGGGCCAATATGAACAAGTTGATCAAATATCGATATAATCTATGAAGATCTGAGCCAATAAACAGGAAAACCACTTCTTGCAATGTGCCCCTCTCTCCTCCAAGTCATTCCAAGCTCCAGGAAATAAACTGCTAGGATGACCTCCTCCGAAATAGACTAGAAATGATGTTAGGGACCATACGAAGAAAACCCATATGCTCATTTGCCAAGAATATCCCTCCTTTCTTCAGATCGAGCCAAACTCCTCAAGGTGGTTCACCCCCCTAGCTGGAAACCCCCTAGGTTGCGCACTAGCTTGCCTGTGCCATTAGATCAGGCCCCTGCAACACTGTAGAATGGTGTGGGAGGATTATTTCACCTTCAGGACCAAGCCTGTATCAAGGTAGGTGGAATATTTCACCACCGAGTTGATCTCTAGGGTTTTAGACTCAAAACCCTCAAAATTGCTTGTGCTCAAGAGCTCCAATGAAAAATAAGATAATAATATAGAATTCCCTAGAAGTGCACCCTGCCCTTTCTTTTATAGCTCCAGTCTATTCATCTATTGAGTTAGTTAACCCCTAGGGTTAACTCTTAACTTTAACTCACCTTTTTTTTTTTTCATTGAGTTACCCTTTTTCACACAAAGTCAACTCAATAATAGAATGTTATGTTTAGGAAGTGTCTTCTGGTTGACTTTGTCCCCAAGATACCTAAGACTATAGTCTAGTGGGGATAGCTAGACTACTGAGTATCTTTGGACCTCTTCATCAAGATATGGGGGACATTACAGTCTCCCCTGCTAGAAATTTCTTTCCCACAAGCAATTATGGACCTGTCTCCTGGATCAATTGTTCCCCTTCCCAAGTGGCATCCTCCATGGGTAGGTTCTTCCACTTGACCAGATATTCTCTAATGCTTCTTTTCCTCAACTTCTTCTCCCTGACTTCAAGTATTTCCTCTGGTATCAGTACCAACTGTCCTTCTTCATCCATAGGTGGAATTCCTCGATAAGAATGATATGCTTACCAATAGCCCTCTTCAAACACAAAAAATGGAAGACATTGTGTATTTGTCTGCCCTGTGGTAGATCCAACTCATATGCCACGGCCCCTACCCTCCTGTTGATTTTGTATGGACTAAAAAAATGAGGTTGGAGCTTCTCTGTGCCACTTCTCTTAATGGATGTATGCATGTACGATTGAAGCCTCAAATAAACCAAGTCACCAACCTCAAATGTGGGCTCAACCCTATGCTTGTCTGCCTGTACCTTATGTTGATTATGCACCCTTTGCAGGTGGTCCTTCAGTTCCCTGAGTATGTCCTAACTCTATTGAATCTAGTCCTGAACCATGGGAGCCCTGTTGTCACCAAAGGTAATCTTTGCAAATGAGAGGGGGTCATAGCTGTATAAGTCCCTAAATGGTGGCATACTAATGGACATATGATGGGTGGTGTTGTAGAAGTATTCCCCCAAGTGAGGCCATTTAACCCATGCCTTCTGCTGCCATGCCACATAATTCTTGAGGTAGCCCTCAACCCATTTTTTTACTATCTTTTTCTGTCCATCCGTCTAAGGGTGATAGCTGGTACTAGGTGTTAGGTTAGTACCCACTAACCTAAAGAGATCCTACCAAAATGTTCTCATAAACCTGTTGTCCCTATCACTCACTATGGTTTTGGGAAAACCATGCAATCTGAAAACTTTCCAGAAGAACAGGTCTGCAACCTACACTGCACTGTAATCTGTGGAAATGGGAAAAAAGTGTGCAAACTTAATCAATATGTTCACTACCATGAAAAATGCAATCTTTTCCCTGAGCCTTGGGAAACCCTGTGATGAAATCCATAGATATTCTTTCCCATTTGTGCTTCGGAATGGGAAGTGGTTGTAGTAATCCTGTTGGGTGAGTGTGTTCATCTTTGTTGGCCTTGCAAGTGTTGCACTCCTTGATGTGGCTCATCACATCTTCTTTCAAACCCTTCCAAGCAAACCTCTCCCGAACCTGTCTTTATGTATTGATGAAACCTCGATGCCCTGCTACCAATGAATCATGGCATGCTTGTAGCACCTTGGCTTTAAATGTTGATTCAGGAACCAAGAAAATTTGGTCCTTGTAGTATATGATATCATCCATGATTCTGAAGTTGTCATCTTGTACCTGTCCATCCATCACTTCGCATGCACTTTTTTTTTTTGAATATTCCACCAAAAGGTGGGCCTTCCAATCCACTAAGATATCGGTCATGGCATAAACCGATGGTCTTCTGGATAAGGCATCCACTACCAAATTATTCTTTCCTTTGAATAATTCTATGTCAAAGTCATAATCCTAGATTTTTCTCACCCACTTTTTTTGCCTCACATTCAAGTCCTTCTGATCTAGGAAGTACTTGAGGCTATTGTGATCTATCCTCACGATGAATTTTGCCCCAACCAAATACTTACTGAACTTGACCAATCCATGCATGATGGCTAGCATTTATTTTTTATAGATGGTGTAGAGGAGATCAGGACCTCTCAATTTTCAGCTTTCATAGTCAATGGGATGTTTATTCTGCATAAGCACTACCCCAATGCCTTCCCCTGAGGCATTGCACTCAACTGTGAACAGTTGTGTGAAATATTGTAGGGCCAATATTGGGCATGTACTCATCACTTTCTTCATTTTTTCAAAGGTTGATTGTGATTCTATTCTCCACTTGACTGCCCCTTTCTTAATCAAATTGGTCAAAGGTGCACAAAGTTTAGAGAAACCTTTGACAAAGCTCCTGTAATAGCAACAGATGCCCAAAAACCCCTTCAACTCTATGAGTGTCCTAGGTGTGGGCCAGTCAAGTATAGCTTGTATTTTTTCTTGGTGTACCTATACCCCCTTCACTCCAATGACGTGTCCTATATAAAGGACCTTTGTCATTCCAAATTCACATTTGTATTCCTTAGAATATAAGGATTGCTCTTCCATGATAGCCAAAATCTACTCCACATGATGAAGGTGGTTCTCCCAAGTTTTGCTATAGATTAATAAATAATCAAAGAAGACCAATAGGAACTTCCTCAGTTGTTGGTTGAAAAAATGATTCATGCAATATTGGAAGGTGGTCAGTGCATTAGCCAGCCCAAAAGGCATGACCAAAAACTCATAGTGTCCATAGTGACACTGAAAAGTAGTCTTGGAGATATCTTGCTCCCTCATTTTTATCTGATGATAGCCGAAGCATAAGTCAATCTTTGTGAAACACACTTCCCCATGGAGCTCATCCAATATCTCATCAATCCTTGGGATGGGGTATCTATTTTTTATTATCTTCTTATTTATATCCTTGTAGTCAATACACATGTGCATTGTCCCATCTTTCTTTTTCACCAATACTACTAAAGATGCAAAGGGACTGGAACTTGGCCTTATGTGGCCCATGTCTAACAATTATTTAATGGTATTTTCAATTTCATATTTGTATATCTTAGGGTTCTTGTAGGGAGTGGTGATGACAGGTTTCGCACCCTCCTCCAACTCTATGATGTGCTCAAACCCCCTATCTGTTGGTGCCCCTGGTGGTATAGGCTCAAAGACCTTATTATGCCTATCAATGATTTTATGGATCTCTGGTGAGTAGTGATTTCCCCCCTTCTTGTCTACCCTAACTGATATTCGACACTATGCTACATAAACAATGCATTCCCTCCTGAATATGGCCTCCATGAATTTTGTTGTCACTACTCTTGATGTGTTGCATGGCATACCCCTGAGAACCACCCTTTTCCCATTTTCTTTTGTGAAGGAAATTTCCATGGTTTTGTAATTTGTGGTGATTGGCCCTAATGTACTAAGCCACTGTACTCCAAGGATGATGTTGGTTTCTGGAAGGTCCATAACATAGAAATCATGTGCCAAATCATGCCTACCCAATGTAAGTTTCATTTCTGAAATGTATCTTTCACAAGGCATGGTGCGCCCCCTACTACCTCCACATGAAATCTCTAAAAATTGAATGTTGATATGTGTCTTATTTACAGTAGGGATGAATCAATGAAGTTGTGTGAGGCACCTCCATCAATGAAAACTGATACCTTCTTCCCTTGTACCACCCCTCTCATCCTGAAAGTCTTGAATTTAGGTACCCCATTGATGGATGCAAGTGTCACCTTCTCATTTTTTGTAAGGTCATGGCTTGCATCTTCCTCTTCTTCCTATCCTGGGGCTTCTGCCTCTATGTTCTATAGATGGATGAAATATTCATCCTCCTCATCATCTAAGATCACCTCAATGTAGTGGGCCTTTCCTTTACCCATGCATTTGTTTTTTGTATCCCGTGGTTCTTTGCAGGTGAAGCACAGTTGCTTCCTCCTGAATTCCCTCCCAGTGGGCTCATCCATCCTACCCCTTCCTTGGTCAAACCCCCTTGGGTCTCTCCCTCCTTGGTTCATAGGAGGTATTTTGTCTCTACCCCCTTGGTTTAGAGGAGGTATAGGGGTGAATCTCACCTTTGTTGATGATCCTAAGTCCCTGGTCTTCCAAATGGCATCATGCAAGTTGGTAGGCTTAAAATCCTTGACCCAACCCCTCAAGGGATCCATCAACCCTTCTGTGAAGAGCATCATAAGTCTCTATTGAGACACATAATGTACCATAACTACTATCCTCTGAAAATATTCTATGTAAACCTCTGGTGATCATGTCTGTCTGAGTTGTGTGATTTCCCTAAAAGGTAGCTCTAGGTCCCCCTAGTCAAACTTGTCAATGATTCTCTATGTAAACTATGTATAGGATGTGATCTAATTGTGACCCAGTGTGTTCAACCCATGGTACCACCAATCATGAGCCTTTCCCTCCAAGTACATGGTGGAAAACTTGATGGCATCCATTTCCCTCATGGGCTTAATATTTAGGTAGGTATGAAGTTTATGCACCCATGCTTGCGCAATCACCTTAGAAGATCCATCAAAATAAGGAATCTCCATCTTGCATGCTCTGCGTTCCAACTCATAGTTAGGCCTTTGATACTATTTAGGCTTACCCCAAAACTTGATTCCACAATACTGATCCAGCATGACTTGCCTCTGGAATCCTGCACTCAAGTCATAATACTCCTTGGCATACTTCTCAAAGTTGTCCTCAATTTCATCCTCATAGTTGCGTTGTGGATGGTTATCGAGGAATGTAGGTAGATAGGGTCTAGGGGTGGCCCTACTGTGGGTTTCCCCCTGAGGAGCTCCACCTCCATAACTCTGTCCCTCAGTGTGATAATGAGGGTTATACTCATGTTGATGTCTAGTCCCCCATGAGATCTACTAGCTTCCATGTTTTCATAAGCCTCTCGTCCCTTCCCTGCATGGGTAATCTATAAGAGGAGTTGTGCAAGTTTTTCTTGGTTGGAATTCACTCTTTCTAGAGTCTTTGTTATTTCAAGTTGTCCCATGCACACAGTTTCCTGGTTTTCCTGTAGATGATGTACAAGGGTTCTTTGTGTTTGATTTATGGAGTGTTGTAACTCCTTGGCAAAACCTGATAGAATATTTGGCTCATTGTCCTCACCTGAACCCTCCATCTCTGCCTATGTTTCACCTGGTTGCTTCCTGCGTCTTCCATGTAAATACCACTGAACTTCTGCATGTGTTAATCCCCACAAGTTGGGAGGATCAATGCTCTGATACCACTGTAATGTTCCCAAGCCAATTTTTTTGCTCAGAACACTAACTACTTACTGTTTGTTATGTTTGCTTATGTATTTGCAGGTTTTATTATGGATTTGTGTATTAGGGTTTACTTGATGTTGATTAAGCAATGGAATAATAGATCTGAAGGATATAATCATAAATAAGACAAGATACACAAATAACACCAGTATAGGAACAATAATGTCGGATTTGAACTTTATTTAGATATTAGGAAGATATTTTGAACAAGAGATCTATAGATTTGGAAGAAAACCCCAATAATATCAAAGATGGGTTGCCAATTGATACAATAATAAGAAATACAATGACAATAGCCTCCCAAATGGTTTCTGAGAAGAAGATCCAAGCCTCCAAAGGATAACAACATGCAATAGAATACTGAAGATAAGATATATCGGTCGAATATACTGTAGAACCCATCCAATTGGATGAGTTGTGTACTGCCTTGGCTATTGATGAACCCTCAAGTTTTGGCCCTCCTCCTTCTATGCTCCAAATGCCTCCAAAATTTCCAGGAATGTAGATCAGGCTAGTAAAATCCTCCTAACCAAGTTTCAATCTGAATGGAGGAGTTCTGCTCCTCCAACTGAGAAAACCCTCAACTGGTTTGCGCCCTCCTAGTTTGACTGAATCAACAAGAGTTTGTTCTCCCCTCTAGGAGCCTCCAACTGCCATCAAAATCTCCAAAATGATAGATCAGGCCAATACGAACAAGCTAATGAAATCTCAAGATAATATATGAATATTCGGGCCATTAAATAGGAAAACCACTTCTTGCAATGTGCCCCTCTCTCCTCCAAGTCATTCCAAGCTTCAGAAAATAAACTTCTAGGATAACCTCCTCCGGAAAAAAATTCTTCCTCAGGAAATGTGTCACATATTTAGGTGGTTTTTCGGCACATGGTTTCTTTGTCGACGGTTTTCTATTTCCAGTTAAGGAATTAGGGTTGTGGACTAATCCAGGTCATTGGGTTAGGGTTTTGGATGTCTATGGGTCCTATATGTATATTGTATTGTAAACAATGTATCACTATGAATGAATATAGAATATGTTGGCTTTCCCAGTTTGGGTTTCCAGGGGAAAAATCTATGTGTAATGTTTGTATTTGCCATTGTAGATTTTCTATTCTTTTACTAAATATATGTTTGCAGTAAATATTGTACAAGGTTAAAATCTACATTTGGTATCAGAGATTTGTTGGCTTCAAGGGGATGCCTTTGTAGTCAAGGGTTTGGCTCGGGACTATGATAAGCCTTGTTACAGTGGGAGATCTGTGGTATTGATTTTTTAGGTGAAAAGAAATGGAAAGCAATTCAAAGATGGAGATCGATAAGTTTAGTGGGAAAAGTTTTGAGATGTGGAAGCTCAAGATGGAAGATCTATTGGTGGAAAAAGATCAGTGGATCGTGGTAGATCTAGGTACTGCACCTACAAGAACTTTAGCAGGTGACTGGAAAAAGTTGGATCGGAAGACAAAGAGCACAATCCAGTTGTGTCTCTCCGATTCAATGTTACTGAATGTGTTAGAGGAAGCTACAGCCAAGGATTTATAGGAAAAGTTGGGGAAGTTGTATCAGTCTAAGTCCCTGGTAAATAAACTATTCCCTGAGAAAGAAGCTATATAACCTGAGGATGAGAGATTGAGACTCGGTGGCAGAGCATTTGAATTCCTTCAATACTGTGGTAATTCAGTTAGTATCTATTGATATTTAAATTTCAGATGAAGATAAATGTATCAGTTTACTATGTTATTTACCATACTCGTGGGATAGTTTGGTTGTGGCCATAGGTAGTAATACAACTGCCTTGAAGTTTGATGAAGTGGTATCATCCTTGTTGTCAGAGGAGATGAGACGGAAGAATATGGAAGGACATAGCACAGACACATTATTTGCAAGAGGGAGTTCCCAGGAAATAAATAGATCTAATCTCTCAAGTGGAATATCTAAGTCTAAGGGTAGATCTAAATCTCCCTGGAATTTTGTAAAGGTATGTTGGAGATGTGGAAAAGAAGGGCACTACAAGAAGCAGTGTAGATCCAAAGTTGAGAAAAAGAAGGGATCTGAAGAATCTCCTTCTACAGAAGAAAATACCTCCAAGGAAGAAGGAGGGGATGTGTACTTGGCTTCTTCAAGCACACATGCAGATCATGAGGCATGGTTGGTTGACTCTGGTGCATCCTTTCATATGACTCCCCATAGGGAGTGGTTTTGTGAATATGAAAGGTATGATGGAGGTGATGTTTTCTTAGGTGATGATTCGACAACCATAATCATAGGATGAGGAAAATTCAAGTTGAGGCTCATAGATGGAAGGATTAGAACACTACCTAGTGTTTTGCACATCCCAAGTTTGGCCAGAAATTTGATTTATGTAAGCAAAATGGATGATTCAAGGGTAAAAACAATATTTGAAAAGGAAACCCGCAAGATGGTTCAAGGAGCAATGGTGTTGTTGAAGGGAGTTTGGTTTGGAACTCTGTATAAGATGCAAGGAAGCACTATTAGTGATGGGTTTAATAGTTCCATTTTTCCTGATATTGGAGTCGAAGAAAAAAGAACTCCTACAGTCTCTGGAAAAAAGGTTATGTTGTGGCATCAAAGACTGGGGCATATCGGAGAGAACAGTCTTCAACTACTACATGGTAAAGGTATGGTTGAAGGCATGTCTAACTGCTCTCTGGATTTTGATTTCTTTGAACATTTTCTATATGGGAAGCAGAATCGGGTAAGATTCCCCTCTGGTGCAACGAGGGCAGAAGGAAATTCTCGAGGAATACTTGGATATATTTCCTCAGGAAGAAATCCAAATTATTTGACGGGTTTAAAGAGTTTAAGGATCTTTTTGAGAATCAAACAGAGAAAATAATTAATGTGATGAGGTCATATAATGGCGGAGAGTTCTGCGGGAATGAATTTGAAAAATTTTGTAAGAAGTACGGTATAGCAAGGCAGAAGACTACTCCATATACACCTCAGCAAAATGGAGTTGTAAAAAGGATGAACAGGATGTTGATGGAAAAATCAAGGTGCATGCTCAATGGTGTCGGGTTAGGGAAAGAATTTTGGGCAGAGGCAGAGGGTACTGCATGTTACCTAGTCAACATATCACCCTCATCAGCATTAGATGACAAGACTCCACAAGAGGTATGGACTGGTATGGAACCTTCTCTCACACATCTCAAGGAATTTGGTTGTGATGCATATGTTCATGTTCCAAAGGAAAACAGGAGTAAGCTAGATAAGAAGGCCGAAAAGTGTATCTTTATTGGATATAAATATGGTCTCAAAGGTTATAAGCTTTGGAACCTAGAAACTAAGAAGGTAGTGTATAGCCGAGATGTAGTATTTAGAGAAATGAAGGATTTTGTTAAACAGGAAGTTCTACCAAGTAAGAAAGAACCAGAGAAAATAGAGTTTTATTTAAAGGATGATGAGCCAAACTCTATAGAAGAATAGAAATCAGAAGAAGAAGATCCGCATACTCCAGTATTGAGGAGATCGGTTCGAGAAAGAAGGCTACCGGAAAGGTATACTCCATCTGATTTCCATTCAAATTTTTCTTGTCTATTACTGATGATGATCCTAGAACTGTCAGGGAGGCAGTGGATTCAGAGGATGCAAATATGTGGAAAAGGGCCATGGACGAAGAAATAACATCTTTGGATAAGAATGAGGCTTGGTATCTAGTGGCGTTGTCGACTGGAAGAAAGCCCATTGGCAGCAAATGGGTATTTAAAAAGAAGTTGAATGCAAAAGGAAAAGTGGAGAACTACAAAGCTCGGTTAGTAGAAAAGGGTTATTCCCAGGTTGAGGGAATTGATTTTGGTGAGATTTTTTCTCCTATTTCCAAGTTAACCTCTATAAAAATTTTGTTATCTATTTGTGTTGCATTTGATTTTGAAGTAGAACAAATGGATGTGACGACAACATTCCTACATAGGGATTTGGAAGAAAAAATATATATGAAGCAACCAGAAGGTTATGTTGTGAAGGGAAAGAAGGAGTTGGTATGCAAGCTGAAAAAGTCCTTGTATGGTTTAAAATAATCACCAAGGATGTGGTATCAAAAATTTTATACTTATATGCTAGGACTTGGCTTCACAAGAAGAAAAGAGGATCATTGTGTGTATTTTAAATTAATTGGTAATCTTTGACTTATTTGATCTTGTATGTGGATGACATGTTGTTGATAGGAAACAACAAAGAGATTATCTAGGATGTGAAAACTCAGTTGTCCTCTAAATTTGACATGAAGGATCTCGGTGCTTCAAATTTCATTTTGGGCATGGAAATTAAAAGAGATCGAAAAAAGAGGAAACTCTGTTTAAATTAGAGAAAATATGTCGAGACAATATTGCAGAGGTTTAATATGCAAGAATGTAAACTGGTCAAGGTTCCTATTCCTGTCGGGGTAAATTTATCTACGGACCAGTGTCCCAAGACACATGAAGAGGAGGAGGACATGTCTTGTGTTCCATATGTGAGTGCAATTGGCAGTTTGATGTATGCAATGGTTTGTACTAGACCAAACATTGCACAAGCAGTGGGAGTTCTGAGTAGGTATATGTCAAAACCAGGGAAAGAACATTAGACAACAGTAAAAAGGGTTTTCATGTATTTGCATGGCACTACTATATATGGATTGTGGTACCAAGAAAAACCAGGATTGAACAGAGTGGTGGATATACATGGCTTTGTGGATGCAAACTGGGCTGGAGATATGGATCATAGGAGATCTACAAGTGGGTATGTGTTTAACCTATTTGGAGGAGAAATACGTTGGATGATAAAAAGATAGGTTGTAGTGGCACTTTCAACTACAGAAGTTGAATACATGGCAGCCACTCATGCAAGTAAGGAAGCAGAATGGTTACAATGATTGTGTTCAGGTATTGGGTTGGTACAGCAAGCTGTAAGGATAGATTGTGACAGTCAAAGTACAATTTTTATGGCGAAGAACCCCAGTTATCATTCAAACACAAAGCATATTGATATTCAATATCACTTTGTGAGAGACATGGTTGAAGAAAATAAAGTATTGTTGATGAAGGTGGACACTTTGAAGATTGTTGCAGATTCATTAACAAAATCTGTGAGCACTGAGAAGTTCTCTTGGTGTAGAGGATCCATGGGCATTGTTGCCCTGGATTGTTGACTATGTAACCATGTAACCCCCTGTATGCAAAGAAAACAACAAGTGGGAGAATGTTGGGTATGTGTTATATTCTTTGCACAAGTAGTTTTCTATTTCTGGTTAAGGAATTAGGTGGTTTTTCGACACATGGTTTCTTTGTCGATGGTTTTCTATTTCCCATTAAGGAATTAGGGTTGTGGAATAATCCAGGTCATTGGGTTAGGGTTTTGGATGCCGATGGCTCCTATATGTATATTGTATTGTAAACAATGTATCACTATGAATGAATATAGAATATGTTGGTTTTCCCGATTTGGGTTTCCAAGGGAAAAATCTCTATGTAATGTTTGTATTTTACATTGTAGATTTTATGTTCTTTTACTGAATATATGTTTGCAGTAAATATTGTACAAGGTTAAAATCTACATGTTTCCATATTATAGACAACTCAACAAAATGGAAATCAAAGATAAGTTTCCTATTCATGTCATTGATGAATTATTAGATGAATTGCATGGAGAAAAATTCTTTACTAAGCTATATCTTCATTCGTGATATCATCAAATCAGAATGATGCAGAAATACATTTCTAAAAAATCTTTTAGAACACATGAAGGTCATTATAAGTTTTTGGTTATGCCATTTGGACTTACTAATTCACCTTCAACATTTCAAAACTTGATGAATTCTATTTTCAAGCCCTTCCTTAGAAACAATGTGTTAGTATTTTTTTATGACATATTAATCTACAACAAATCTTAAGAAGAGCATGTACAACATGTTGACAGAGTATTACAACTATTGGAAGAGCAACAACTTTATGAAAATCCTTCCAAGTGTTCATTTTTTGTTCAAGAAGTGGAATATTTGGGTCATATTGGATCTCATGAAGGTGTAAAAGTGGACCCTAAGAAAATTAAACCTATGAGGGAATGGTCAATTCCCAAAACCATGAATAAACTTAGAGGATTATTAGGATTGACAGGATATTATCACAAGATTGTCAAGAATTATGGTCAAATAGCAGCACCTCTAACAACATTATTAAAGAAGGTTGGACCAAAGAAGCAACCAAAGCTTTTGAAAAACTTAAAAATGGTATTATACAACTCTTGTCCCGACCACACCAGGATTTATAAAATCATTTATTATGTAGTGTGATGCCTCAAGTCGTGGATTTGGTGAATTTTAATGCAAGAAGGAAGGTCCCTTACCTTTGAAAGTAGCCAACTTAAAGGAAAAAAACTTAGTCAAACTCATTTATAAAAAAGAAATTTTGGCCATACTACATGCAATTCATAAATGGTGCCCTTACCTAATAGGAAGACACTTCAAACTAAAAACATATCATGATAGTTTGAAGTACTTCTTGGAGCAATGATTATCTTCATAAGAGGAACAAAAATGGGTTACAAATATGCTAGGTTATGACTTTGAAATTATCTATAAAAAAAGGAAAACATAATTTTGTGGCATATGCCCTTTCAAGGAAAGAAGAAGAAACAGAAGTTTCACTATGTGTTATTTCTATTCTACATTCTGATTGGGTGGAAGAAGCAAGGATAGAATGGAAGCAAGATCAAGAGGTATGCAAGATCATTCAAAAACTACATGAGGACCCCAGTTCATTAGACAATTTTGTATGGAAGAATGATTTGATATGGTTTATGATCGCCTATATTTATGTAATAATTCCCAACTCAAATAGAAGGTCCTTCTTGAATTGCACACTTCTCCTATAGGAGGACATTTAGGATTCTTGAAAACATACCACAGAATCAAGAAGGATTTTTTCTGGAAAGGTCTTAAAATTGATGTTCAAAAGTTTTTTTCTTAATTTTTAGTCTGCTAACATAATAAGGGAGAAACAATCAAGACGTTAGGTCTCCTACAACCATTAGTTATACCAATTCAACATTGGGAATATCTCTCAATGGATTTTATTACAGGTTTACCCAAATCCGAAGCAAATACTATCATCATGGTAGTAGTGGATCAACTGGAAAATTATGCTCATTTTTTCTCTCTTTCTCATCCTTTTAAAGCAAGTATAGTAGCCGCAACATTCATGGAAACAATTCAAAATCTACATGGAGTCCCCAAGATTATTGTAAGTGACTAAGATCCAATTTTCACTGGAAATTTTTGGACTAAATTATTTTCTTGTTTAGGTACTCAATTGGATCACATCTCATCTTACCACCCTCAATCCGATGGGAAAACTGAGATAGTGAATAAATGTCTAGAAGGATATCTTTGTTTCTTTGGATCCGATAAATAAACACAATGGGTCATGTGGTTTCCCTTGGTGGAATGGTCGTACAACACATCCTTCCATACTTCATCAAAAATGTCCCCATTGTTACACATTATTTTCGTCATCCCTATGACCGTTAATGATGTAAACCTATATGTTGCCTTCAGAGGGGTCAGTGGCCTGAGTTCTTGAAGAGAGAAGGGAGAAGAACTTTTCCTGAGAGAAGAAGTTGCATTTTCCTGTGTAAAAACCTTATAAAAAAGGAAGTTCGCAGGTTGCCTATGTATTAGGGTGCAAGAATGCCTGATTCTTGTAGGCTACATCATAGCTAGGGTGCGAAAAGTTCGCAGGTTGCACTATAAGCAGGGTGCGAGAATGCTTACACGTGGGAAAAATGAGCGTTTTCTCGAATCTTCTAGAAGGAGAAACTTCCATGGTGAGGTGGCATCCGAATGGTTTGGATCTTACTCGCTTTCATGATTTAGTGGGATCATCCTAACCTCCTCACCT
>ML791543.1:548910-576311 GCA_009831015.1 Picea engelmannii
TTCTTGAGCTTGTTAGCTTTGGTTGGCTTGGAATTATTAGCTTGGTTGGAGTGGCTTTGAGATTTGCTTTGTCAAGATAGATTGTGAATATCATCAGATCTATGCTCTCAGAATTCTTGGAGTGAAAGTGTGTGGGGAACGAAAGACAGTTGGAAGGGACCTTACGACATCAAGGCCATGGTTGTAATCTCTCTTTCACATTTAATATGATATAGTAATATGATTCTTTCCTATAAAGCTTGTTGTGTTTTATTGTATGATTCCTTGATCACATACATAGGTTTATATTGAGTTTATGCTATTGCTATCACTTTGGTTGGTTGCATTCTTTTGCAAGCTCATCATTGTATGAGCGTTGGAACGAATCTAGGATGGCGATGGCGAGAGGAAGCGACATTTAAACGGTATGTCACCCATCCCTCTTTGGTTAGTAAATTCAATATCTAAAACTTAAGGAAAGCGTCATGTTCTAGTGTGTTTTGTTCCAGATCTAGGTGGATCTAGGGAGATCAGTTAGTGTCCACACCTACCGATTATTCTGATAACACCCATTTCTAGCACTTTATGGATATCATCCTCCATCCATTACGTCACCCTTGAAATTAAATAAAAAGGTTCAAGTAATGGAGGACCAAATAAGGAACCAATAAGAGGTTCTCAAATTATTTAAGGACAACTTAGTTATGGCACAAAATAGGATGAAACAAAACCCAGATCAACATCCCAGTGAAAGGGAATTTGAAGTGGGGGATTGAGTATTTATCAGGATACAAACATATAAACATATGTCTCTCAAGAAACAAAGAAAATACTCTAAATTACCACTCAAATATTATGGAACCTATAAGGTTTTGCAAAGAATTGGAAGTATGGCTTACAAATTGGATTTGTCTCCATATTCACATGTACATCCAGTCTTCCATGTTTATTTCCTAAACAAGGTAACTGACAACAAGTCTCAGTCCAAACTATTTCACTAGAGATTAATGAAGAAGGGAAATCATACTAGAACTAGAAACAATCCTTGAAAAAAGGATTGAGCAGTTGAGAAATCGAGCAATCACTGAGCAGATCGTCAAATGGAAGAACCTACCAGTGAAAGAGGCAACATGGGAAGATGAGTTCTTCATGAAAAAACACACACGGTTATTCAAGTGTTGAGAATAACACTTGTTTGAAGGGGAGGGGAATTTTAAGACCTAGACAAAGCCCCGTTTTATGTATAAAACCCCTTATTAAAACCTAGATATTGAATTATTACATTTATAGTATTATAATTGTATGTCGTCTAGAAACCTTCAAGGTACCATTTCATTATAATTGTACCCTTTTCTCCTATATATATGTTAGGGACCTAACCTCACTAACCCCTCATGTAAGTAGAATAATATATTTTCCATGTAATAAAGGTTGACATTAGTTAATAAGGCCTATTTAATAATGTGACAAAGTCTACTGTAGGAAGACTTAGTAGAAGCTTCTACTTCTAGAAAGATCTTCCTCTAGAAAGTTCTTTAGAAGATAGAATCAGTATAAATAGGAGTAGAAGGTATGAGAAAGTCTTGTCTTGAGAATCATTGTAATAGAGCTCTAATCTGTTGAAGGTTTCCCCCTCGAAGAGGCAAGTGAACTTGGCTTTATATCAATAAAGGTATCATTTTGTGTGGTATGATTCTCTATATTTTTCTTTTTCGTTGGTGGTTGCTGCAATATTTCTATTTCTACTTATTATAATATATTTGGTACCTTACAATTGGTATCATAGCTCTTTCCTCTGCAAAAATTGTGGGAATGTTTTTTTCATGGTAGAGACGTGTACTATCAGTGTCTTTAAATCATAGAGATATGTCATTCAGTGGGTAAAATTATGGTGGGGAAGACTACACGTAAACAAATATAGATGATTTCACGGGGTTACTCGAAAAAAACTTTTAACCTTGTTGGAAACCTATGTAACCCTTCTTGGTACCCTTAGATTAGTATCACATCGGACTAAATCTGTACACAGCCATCACTCCCACGTACCTTCCTGTATATAGGGAGTTCCCTAGGTATCCTGAAACCAACTGTAGATCAGTCGATCGATCGCCTGACTACTATAGTGACACTAAGAACAACGCTCTAGGAGATAATCTCTACTACTTGGGTAATTGGTTAGCACAGTGTTGGCATCCATATTAATTTCTATCTTTTTTACAAGCTGCCTACACAGGGTTTTTAATTTCTCATTACTCATTGTAACTTTTCTCATTATACGACACCATTATCATTCGCTTTTTGTGTACCTGCTTTTCATTTTCATTTTCACGATTGCAAGCGTGAAAACCCACAGTTGCAATTCATGTTGATTACATCAAAGGGTTAAAGTTCATTTGATTTATAATGAACCTAATTGTTTACATGGTTATAACTCCTTGGCCTCAAACACACCATTGGTTACATATGTATCAAAACACCACCCATTTATGCATTTGACTATTGTTAATATGGTTTTGATTTATAAAATCTTTGATGCAATGGTTTATTCGACATATTGAATTTTTTTTGTCAAATCGTGGATATGCAATGGTTCATTTGACATTTTGATCGAATTTTTGGATATGCATATAATGGTTGTTCAACTCTTGTGATTTGTATGTACCATTACACCAAGGTATCGTTCCAAGTACAGCCTGATATGATGTTCTTTCATGGCCTCGATCTACACCACTGTCCTCGCATGCATAGCATTAACGCTCCTACCTAGCATTTCGAGCTGCCTTTGCATTGTGTTGGGGAAGCTCGGGGCAAATGGCTCTGTTTCTATTCTGTCAAACCCTATCGCCGAATACCCTGTCAATTTTGTGCTGTTAGACATGGCTCCCATAGTGAGAATTGAACCCAACGGCGTCCAGACTTTGTTGTTGTTTGATAATTCCTGAGAAGACTTAGAGAGGAATGGTTGGTGGGTCTTTGTTGAGAAGTTAGAGGGTTTTAACATGGCAGTTGCTCAACAATTTGTGCTAACGTTCGATGGTTACAGAGCTAAAGTTGGAGACATCCAGCTTGAGTTAAACGAAGGTTTCATTAGCTCAGCCACTGATCTGCCAGCCGTGGGATAGAAGTGGTTTAAAAACTCAAAGGTTGAGGACGTTCCCTGGTCACTATTGTTTACTTCAAGGAAGATTATCAGCTGTGACAAAGGTATGCCCGTTACAACTCTAAAACCTAGATGGCATGATTTGTTAGCTATTGTCAAGAAGTTAGTTACCTGTGAGGGTAGATACGGTTTGGTTTTCTTATATCACTTGTGGTTGCTCATGAGTTTTATCGATTTTCCCTTAAACATGCCATATTTTCTCCTCCGAAGTTTATAAAAAATGGCAAAGAGTTTTAAAAAGCAGAAATTCGATTCCAACCTGTTCCACCACTGCTTGATTAAAATTATTATGGTTTATCAGTTGAAGTTAAACAGTGATTTTTGGGACGTCTTCCTGTTAAGGAATGGTTTTACTAGCACTGAAATAGCATAGGTCGAAAATTCTGTCATTACAGAAACCCTCATCGAGCCTGTCATCCCTCCTCCTTTGCTCTTACCCTCTGTGGAACCCTCGACCTACCCTAACACTACCCAACCCAACACTTTACCCGATTCGTATCCAAAAGATGGTGGTAAGCATGTTAAAAAGTCTGCAAAGAAAAAGTGTAAAGGTGACAGCGATATCAATTACAAGGGTAAAAGGGCAGGGCGTTGGGTTTCACAATGTGCCCGAAATAAACCTAAGCAAAATGCAGACCAAAACCCAATTGTGTTAAGTGAGGATTCTGATTCCGAAATTGAACGGTTTCTAACTAAAGAGTATCCATATTCATATGGACTTTGCTCGGTTAAACCCTATGATTATGTGACAAACCTCCCATTGTATCTTAAAGACAACCCCAACTTCCCGGGAATCAAACTCAACAAAAAACCTACAAGTCAAATGAAAATTTCCCCACCTGTTAATACATAGTCTGTTCAGCCATAGTGCAACGAATGTCAATCGTGGCTCGACCGGTATTACAGAGACGTGCCTTTGCTTCAATCTCAGATCAAGTCCTTAGAGGACCAGGTGAATGTGCTAACAAAAGAAAACAACAGATTGCAAAACATAGCTCAAGCTAATGATAAAAGACAAAAAACCACAGGCTCTGTTGTTTTTAAGAACGTGGAAGCAGCCACTGCCATTGTAAATTCGAAAATTGCTTGATTAAAACGAATCCCTGAATCCAAGGTATGGTGTTTTAAAAATAATTTTAGGATGATTTTGTTTTTGTTTTGAATTAGAATACAAGATTTGTTTGATCAAATTGCATCTGGTCTGTTATGATTGATTTGATAAAACATGATTCTAGTTATAATAATAACTAGCTACAGAATCGTGAGATTCTGTAGCTAGTTACTAAAATTCGAATTCTTTGTTTTTACAACTAAAATGCAATCTGAAATCATGTATTCTTGTGCGTTTACAGGTACATACGATTTCTAAAGGAGATCGAATCACTGGTGGCATCTCTCAACATGCTATTTCTTTACATGGTTTTAGAATAGGCTGTTAGTTTTGATAACAATGGGAATTTGGGAGATTGTATTCCCCACAATTTTTGGAACAAATTTGATGATTTCCACAGGAAATGTTTTGATCCTGTGGCCTTTATAAATGTATTGTTTTGTAAACTAAGGATCATCGCTTCCTGGGAGCAGAAACTATGGATTTATGATTGACAGACTTGAATAAAGTGGATATTTGCACAGCTTTAGCTTCGATATCTCATATTTTTGTTCAAGTTTTGTTCATTTTGATTTGTAATCAAATTGTGACTACTTTAGATATCATGATTTATTACAAGTTGATGTGATGGGATTTATATAGTGTCCATGTTTTATGTCTCTCATTTTATATACAGCAATTAATCTGTTCAAATTTGATGATTAGAAGGTTAATCTTCTTTATTCAATGAACAATTATATGCAAATTTTCATAGCTAGATTTATCTTAATATGATCATTTGACAAAGTATAAATTGTTGTTGCTACATATTTTACTTGTTCTGTCATTAGCATTCAAGCGTTACTACTTCGCATTTATGAGAAGCATTGATAAGATCTGGTGCGGCTTGGCCTCATTAAACAACAAAATTAGATGCTATGCACAGGACGCATAGGAGATGCGATTACAGGTTAGTTTGCTAGTTTCATTTTATTAGTTTAATTGATATAAAAAATTCATGTAGTCTAAATACATCGTATCATCTATTATTTTTATTTCTCAACTAGATAGTTTCCACTTCACTTCTTATTTATAAAAGTTATAAAAAATAAAAAACATTCAATGATAGCTTCGCTGTCATAAATCAATCTATATTTGATTTTTGCAGATTTAGATCAAAATTTGCATTTTGTGAATATTGTACATATATTAGAGATATAAATATATCGATACACTATACATTTAATAAGTAGAACTACTATTCTATAAATATTAGTTTGTAAACTGTGAATATATTTTAGACTTGTATATAGTTTTCAGCAGTTGTTTTTTTCATTTAGTTAGTTTCTTAGTTTTGTTTTTTTACATTCTTAGGACTTAGATCAGCTAACGGAGCCGTTAAAACTGTCGGAGTGGATTAATCCAAATGGTTGGGGTTATTTAGACAACCTCGAACCAGATTCACTCCTCTAGTTGACGAGCGGTCAATTTCACCTGTCAACAAATGGCGCTAGAAGGAGGGCTTGAAAATTATTAATGGAACGAGGTGGTCGTAAGACTCCTCGACCACCTACCCGCTCACCTATAGTGACTAGAAGTCATTCAAACGACAATGTTGTCCCTCAAACTGCAACCACATCAACCGACGATCTACGGATCACAGTTGAACTAGTAACCCCAAATCCTACAGGTGGTGACGTACAAGAGATTGTCCGCCAATCTCTCATAAGAACACAAAGTGCCTTCGCTCGTTTAAGAAAACCAAACTGACCTTTGGACCAACCATTAGATTTATTTGATATCAGATAAAAACTTGGAGGCACCAACCTCACTTTAAACCCTACAGATCCAATCCTCACTCCTGCAGTAGGAGGATCTAGTATACCACCCTCACCACCTCCTTCTTCTCCTTCTTCTTCTAGAGAAGAGTCCTCTGATGAAGGTAGTTCCTCATCCCAGCCTTCAACACTGCCCACACCAATTTCCAACCAGAACAATCCCGCCAAACCCTGGCTCGACCAAAATGAAGTGGTTGTACCTGGACCTCAGCATCCCTTACCCAAACACTCGGAGAAGTGGCTCCCTAAATTTGACCCAGACTCTAAACAAATCGCCGAAGATCACATCAAAAAGTTTATGTTAGCCATTAGACTCCATAATGTCAAGCATGAAGACGTAGTCTGTATATTGTTTCCCTACACCTTTGAGGGAAATGCCTCTACCTGGTACTTTGCCCAACAACTCCATACCATTGTGTCATGGGAGAAGTTTGAATCCTGTTTTCTTGAGAAGTTTGGAGACGACAAGTCCCCAGAAGTTCTAGTCATGGAGATTTCTATTTTAAGAATGAACCCCAAAGAGAAAATCAAAGATTCTTAACACTAAAGAACTGAATCCCTACAGATTCGATGCCTGCCGAGAATCTTATCATAGCATATTGTACAAAAGCCTTACATCAAAGCATAGCCATTTGGGTAGAGAGATATAAGAAAGCCACATTGTTAGAGGCCTTCGAAGAGGCCAGTCAGATTGAGAAAGACATCATCAACTTAAAAGACACTACTAGCAACGAAATAGAGACTAGTTCATCTTCCAAAAAGAAAATCGAAATCCTCCCTGGACCTACCCAAAACAAAACACAACCTGAAAGCTCATATTTAGAAAACTTACAGAAATTCGTTCAAAAACCGTCCAATCAAGTTATAGATTTAAAGAGGACGGCTAAAGAAGCTTCTTCAAGCAAAGGGCCCTACAAACCCCCGTTTAGGAAGCCTTTTCCCACCAACCGACCTAATTCAAATACCGAAGGCCTAAATTTAGAAAGCCTGCAATTCGCTATTCAAACGATTCTAGAAGCACAGGATAACTTGATGCCTCCTGAGATCCTTGAGGAAGTAGCTAAACAAGAAACAGTAGAAGAAGAAGAATCCTCTCCGAACATTTTTGGACATTTCTCGGATAGCATTTTTCAAGCTAATTTTGAGACAGTACATCCTTACAATACTAGGAGTAAGACAGCAAACAAGCCTTCTTCTGAAAACACTACGATTTTTCCCCCAAAACAGTCTAAAACAACTAAGACTAAACAGAATTATGCGAACCCAAGCTTAGATTATGATTTGGTTGAATATCTTAAAAATTTAAGGGCTAACATTTCTGTTTATGAATTATTAAAATTCTCGTTTCTGCTACAGAATATCGCAGAGAACAGCAAAAACGGTAATCCAAGCAGTAACAAAGGTTTTCATAACAACCCCAAAGTTCCTCAGAAGGCCTCCACCAAAAATACTTATGATTCCCACAAGAAAAAAGACCTTCCTGTAAATAATGTAACAAATGTAGATAAATTAGTTTTAGAGGCTGCGAGTAAAAAGCAACAAGCTTCCACTATTAGTACTCGCAGAAATGTCCCTCCATTTTTGTTAACTTTTGAAATCTTCAATAGGAACGTGCACAATTGTATGGTAGATTCAGGAGCGTCATCCAACGTAATGCCATGGTCTGTGTGTCACAAGATTAAAGCTGAAGTTCAACCATCCACCTTAAAGATCACCCAGCTTGATCGAACTAGTGTTAAAGTTATAGGTGAATTAAGAAATGTGCTTATAAGATTGTCGTCTAACCCTAAAGTTCATCAAGTGATTGATATTATTGTTGTAGATATTCCAGTAGTTTATGGTTTGTTTTTAAGCAGAGACTGGTCAGAACATCTACACGGCTATTTCGTGACAGATTGGTCTCACTTGTGGCTGCCCGAGAATGGAAAGCCCAACAGAATTAAGGAAAATCATGAACATTACCTAAAGTTCACAGTGACAAATTTAAATGATCCCAATGAACCATTTACACCTTCTACCGATTCACCCGAAATACAAGGGATGGATACCTTTTTCGGAAATTTCATGGCCAAAACTTCCGCTATCACTAACTCGGAACAGCAGTCTAAAATTTTGATATGTATGCAGCCAACAACTTCTACCCAATGGTCACATGCACCCGACAAAAATCAAATATGGTCTCTTTACTTTGAGGGGTCAAAATCCAAGGAAGGAGTTGGTGCGAGCTGCGTGATTATTGATCCAGCAGGTAACAAAACCTCGATTGCATGCAAGTTAGAGTTTGAATGTACAAACAACACAGTAGAATATGAGGCTTTATTGCAAGGCCTCAAGAAAGCATTAGATATGAACATTCAAAATTTGACTGTCTTTGGCGATTCAGAAATTGTGGTTAGACAGGTAAAAAACTCTATCCATTGTTTATCTCCACACCTTAAAAGCTACCAATCTGAGGTATGGAATTTGATGAATAAGTTTTCTGCATTTAACATAAATTATGTTCCTAGATTGAATAAGTCAGAAGCCGACTTGTTAGCTAATGTAGCTTCGAAACTCTTTCCTGCAGAAGGCTTGTCCCCGAATGCATTCTCCGTCGAACTGTTGTTCAGGCCATCCATCCCCGAAAACATCATGAATTGGAGAGTCTTCGACGATGATCAAAAAATTATAAGTTTCTTGCATATGGAAGAAACTTTCCAGGGCACGATGATCGACGAAGGTACTCATGACAAAAATCTTCGTGACTTCACGGTAATTCCAAATCCCAGATCTCCTAAATATTCATTAGACATGGTAAATTCTATCCCTAAATCTGTAGTTAGATTAGAAAAATGTTATGATCTTCAGGACAAGTTCAAAAAATCAGTGAACTGTAAAACGAACAGTTCCTCCTTGATGCACGAAAAAGAAAACTTGGGAACTAATGACAACCCACAATGCATTAATTTAGGGGTAGGATGTTTTGAACAAGAAAAAGCAGCGTTTATTAAATTGTTTAAGGAATTCAAAGATGTTTTTGCTTGGACGTACGACAACCTAAAAACCTTTGATCCTAACATCATACAACACGTCATTCCTATGAAACCCCAAACCTTACCTTTTCAACAAACGTTAAGGAAAATGCATCCAAAACTCGAACCAATTGTCAAGAAGGAATTAAATAAACTCCTGAATGCTAAGATAATCTTCCCAGTTAGGCACACGCAATGGGTCTCTAATTTTGTCCCTGTCCGGAAGAAGAGTGGTGAAATCCGACTATGTGTCGATTTCCGAAATCTTAATCGAGCGTCTGATAAAGACAAATACCCTGTCCCGCCTATGGAATAGATCCTTCAACAGGTATCTGGTTCTGAAAGATTATCCTTATTGGATGGATTTTCAAAGTATAACCAAGTCCTGATGTCCCCTCCAGACCAACTTAAAACCACCTTCCACACTCCATGGGGGACCTATGCTTATAGGAAAATGCCCTTTGGACTCATTAATGTTGGTGCCACTTTCTAGAGAGCGATGGACATTGCTTTCCAAGGCTTAATCAATCAATCTGTCGTAGTTTACCTGGATGGCGTTACTATCTTCTAGAAAAACAATGCTGATCATCTAGCTCATTTAAGATCCGTTCTACAGTGATGTCATAAGTATGGCATTTCTTTGAATCCTAAAAAATCTATCTTCGCAGTAGAACAAGGTAAGCTCTTAGGATTTATTGTATCAAGCGAAGGGATGATTATTGACCCTGAAAGGACTCAAGTCATTTCAAAACTCCCCCCTCCCTCGTCAAAAAATTCTATGCAGTCTTTCTTAGGCTAGATAAACTTTGTCAGGAGATTCATCCCTAGTTTTTCAGAAATGGTGAGACCTTTACAAAACCTAATAGAAAAGGACGTACAATACCATTGGGGACCCTTAGAAAACCAAGCTTTTAATTCAATAAAAAAGGCCATAATAGACGCTCCTTCTCTAATGAGCCCCGACTTTTCGCAAGACTTCACTCTCTACACATTCGCTTCTGACCGCTCCTACGTCAATGTCCTAACTCAAAAGAACGTTGAAAACAATGAAGTCCCAATTGCCTTTATGATCTCAGCCTTCAAAGGCACAGAACTTAATTACCCAACAGTAGATCAGCAAGCCTATGTTGTTTTCAAAGCAGTAAAGCACTTCTGATCTTATCTTTTGAAATCTAGGACAAAAATTATCATCCCTTACCCGGCTGTCAGAAATCTGTTAGTACAGAAAGAACTAGGTGAAAAGAGGGCAAACTGGGTCACATCCTTGTAAGAGTATGACATAGAAATCACCCCAGCACAAATAGTGAGAGGTCAAGGGTTATGCAAGTTAGTTGCTAGCTCAGTTGTAGGACAGCAAGAGGAAAATGATATGTCAAATCCAGGAAAGCATTACCAAAATTTAATTTGTTGTGCACAAAACCCTGTTAGTCCCTGGTATGATGATATAAGATTTTGTCTTGAACATGGGTCAGCTCCCCGTCACCTGGATCCCACTAAAAGAAGAGCGCTAAGATTGAAATCTTCTTCCTTTCAGTTGATTAATGGTATTCTGTTTCATCAACATTTTGATGGAGTACTAATGCGCTGTCTTTAGAAAGATGAAGCAAAAAAGGTCTTATTAGAATTGCATGCAGGAGAAGCTGGTGGGAATTTTGGTGGAGATACCACTGCCCATAAAGTATTAAGAGAGGGTTACTACTGGCCAACACTTTTTAAAGATGCTCATGCTTTGTGTCACAAATGTGTTATTTGTCAAAAAACATCCGGACGGATGCAGAAACCAGCCTTCCCTCTGCAGCCTGTTTCAGTAGACTCCCCTTTTCAGTAGTGGGGTCTTGATATTATAGGCCCGATCAATCTTCCATCCTCACAGTAGCATAAGTTTATCATAACAGCCACGGATTAATTCACTCGGTGGTCTGAAGCAGCCCCATTAAAAGATATAAATACCAGTCAGGTAATTTCCTTTTTGAATTCAAATATTATTACTTGTTTTGGTATCCCTGACTACCTGGTATTTGATAATGCTTCCTATTTTTTGTCTCTTGAGATGAGTAATTTCGCTCTAGAAAAAGGAATTAAACTAAAATATTATGCTAGCTATTACCCTCAAGGTAACGGATTAGCAGAATCAACAAATAAAAACTTGATCAAAATAATCAAGAGAATGGTATCTGAAAACCATAAAAATTGGCATAATGCACTGTTAAACGCAATCTGGGCTGATAGAGTGACTCCAAAAACTGTTGTGGGTAACTCTCCCTTCTTTCTCATTTACGGCAGAGAAGCAATTCTACCACCACATATTCTTCTTCCCTCACTGCAGCTATCATAGAAAATACAAGAAGAGGATTGTCCCCCTTTGGAGAAACGAATTAACACATTGTTAAAATTAGAGGAAGTGAGGGCTGAAGAGAAACGGAAATTGGATCAGCATCAACTCGTGGTTAAAAGCTGGTTTGATTCCAATTTTACCTCTGACAGAAACTTTGAAGTAGGTGACCTTGTCCTAAAATGGGACAAACCGCATGAGGGAAAGGGAGAGCATACAAAGTTTCAGAACTTATGGCTAGGACCGTTTTTTATTGCTGAGAAATTGGGTCCTAGCTCCTTCTGATTACAGAGTCTAGAGGGACATCCAGACACCTATCCGGTGAACAACCAAGCTCTAAAAAGGTATTTCACTTGATGACAATCCCGTGTACACTGTGTAAATATTTTTCCTTTGTTTGTTTTTCATTTTTCTTTGTTGTTTTGGTTTTGATTCTTCCCTTATGCTTACCAGTTTTTATTTTTTGAAACACATATACCTGCATTATGAACTGTTCAGACAAAGAGAACAGAAAAATTTCTCCTCTGAAATGACTACTGAAGGTTGTTTAAACATGCAAATGGAATCTGAACAGGCCCGCTGGCAGCGAAGCAATGTCATGTATATGAAAATTCTCAGATATGGAATCTTTTTACCTTAAATGTACTTCGTTCTGATCTGGAACTTCTTGGTAGGATACAGACATTGGAGTGGGTTAAATGGAACCCATGTCAAGGCTATGGATGCCTGCTGGCAACAGTGGCTCTGTCAACAATATTGAAGATTTTAACCTTAATATCGTGACTCGCTTTTGTTAGGATTGTCATCAGTTTTCATCTTTTAAAATAACAAGCAATCTGAAACTAGAATTTTTGTGATTGATAATGATGTTCAAACAGTTTTCTGGTTGTTTTCGAGTTGAATTTTTTCTCATTATCCTAAACTGGACTTGTTCGTTTGGCAGAGATAACTGCTTCTACCAGTGTGTCGCCATTGTTGGTAGCCATATTAATTTCTATATTTTTTACAAGCTGCCTACACAAGGTTTTTAATTTCTCATTACTCGTCGCAACTTTTCTCATTAAACGACACCATTATCCTTCGCTTTTTGCGTACCTTCTTTTTGTTTTCATTTTCACGACTGCAAGCGTGAAAACCCGCAGTTGGAATTCATGTTGATTACATCAAAGGGTTAATGTTCATTTGATTTATCATGAACCTAATTGTTTACATGGTTATAACTCCTTGGCCTCAAACACACCATTGGTTACATATGTATCAAAACACCACCCATTTATGCATTTGACTATTGTTAATATGGTTTTGATTTATAAAATCTTTGATGCAATGGTTTATTCGACATATTGATTTTTTTTGGTCAAATCATGGATATGCAATGGTTCATTTGACATTTTGATCAAATTTTTGGATATGCATATAATGGTTGTTTAACTGTTATGATTTGTATGTACCATTACACCAAGGTGTCATTCCAAGTACAACCTGATATGATGTTCTTGCATGGCCTCGATATACACCATTGTCCTCGCACGCATAGCATTAACACTCCTCCCTAGCATTTCGAGCTGCCTTTGCATTGTATTGGAGAAGCTCGGGGAAAATGGCTCTGTTTCTATTCTGTCAAACCCTATCTCCGAATACCCTGTCAATTTTGCGCTGTTAGACATGGCTCCCATAGTGAGAATTAAACCTAGCGGTGTCCAAACTTTGTTGTTGTTTGATAATGCCCGAGAAGACTTAGAGAGGAATGGTTGGTGGGTCTTTGTTGAGAAGTTCGAGGGTTTTAACCTGGCAGTTGCTCAACAATTCGCGCTAACGTTCGATGGTTGCAGAGCTAAAGTTGGAGACGTCCAGATTGAGTTAAACGAAGATTTCATTAGCTCAGCCACTAGTCTGCCAGCCATGGGACAGAAGTGTTTTAAAAACTCAAAGGTTGAGGATGTTCCCTGGTCATTGTTGTTTACTTCAAGAAAGATTATCAGTTGTGACAAAGGTATGCCCGTTACAGCTCTAAAACCTAGATGGCATGATTTGTTAGCTATTGTCAAGCAGTTCGTTACCTGTGAGGGTAGATACGGTTTAGTTTTCTTATATCACTTGCGGTTGCTCATGAGTTTTATCGATTTTCCCTTAAACATGCCATATTTTCTCGTCCGAAGTTTATACAAAATGGTAAAGCGTTTTAAAAGGCAGAAATCCAATTCTGGCCTGTTCCACCACTGCTTGATTAAAATTATTATGGTTTATCAGTTGAAGTTAAACGGTGATTGTTGGGACGCCTTCCTGTTAAGGAATGGTTTCACTAGCATTGAAATAACACAGGTCGACAAGTTTGTCATTACAGAAACCCTCGTCGAGCCTGTCATTCCTCCTCCTTCGCTCTTACCCTCTGTGGAACCCTCGACCTACTCGGACACTACCCAAACTGACACTCTACCCGATTCGTATCCAAAAGATGGTGGTAAGCCTGTTAAAAAGTCTGCAAAGAAAAAGTGTAAAGGTGACAGTGATATCAATTACAAGGGTAAAAGGGCAGCGTGTTGGGTTTCACAATGTGCCTGAAATAAACCTAAGGAAAACACAGACCAAAACCTACTTGTGTTAAGCGAGGATTCTGATTCCGAAATTGAACAGTTTCTAACTGAAGAGTATCCATATTCATATGGACTTTGCTCGGTTAAACCCTATGATTATGTGACGAACCTCCCATCGTGTCTTAAAGACAACCCCAACTTCCCAGAAATCAAACTCGATAGAAAACCTACAAGTCAAATGAAAATTTCCCCACCTGTTAATACACAGTTTGTTTGGCCGCAGTGCAACGAATGTCAGTTGTGGCTCGACCGATATTACAAAGACGTGCCTTTGCTTCAGTCTCGGATCAAGTCCTTGGAGGACCAGGTGAATGTGCTAACAAAAGAAAATGACAGATTGCAAAATGTATCTCAAGCTAATGATAAAAGACAAAAAAACCTTAGGCTCTGTTGTTTTTAAGAACGTGGAAGCGGCCACTGCCATTGCAAATTTGAAAATTGATTGATTAAAACGAATCCCTGAATCCAAGGTATGGTGTTTTAAAAATAATTTTAGGATGATTTTGTTTTTGTTTTGAATTAGAATACAAGATTTGTTTGCTCAAATTGCATCTGGTATTTTATGATTGATTTGATAAAACACGATTCTATTTATAATAATAACTAGCTACAGAATCATGAGATTCTGTGGCTAGTTACTAAAATTTGAATTCTTTGTTTTTAAAACTAAAACGCAATCTGAAATCATGTATTCTTGTGCGTTTACAGGTACATACGATTTCTAAAGGAGATTGAATCACTAGTGGCATGTCTCAACATGCTATTTCTTTACATGGTTTTAGAATAGGCTGTTAGTTTTGATAACAATGGGAATTTGGGAGATTGTATTCCCCACAATTTTTGGAACAAATTTGATGATTTCCATAGGAAATGTTTTGATCCTGTGGCCTTTATAAATGTATTTTTTTGTAAACTAAGGACCGTCACTTCCTAGGAGCAGAAACTATGGATTTATGATTGACAAACTTGAATGAAAGTGGATATTTGCACAGCTTTAGCTTCGATATCTCATATTTTTGTTCAAGTTTTGTTCATTTTGATTTGTAATCAAATTGTGACTACTTTAGATATCATGATTTATTACAGGTTGATGTGATGGGATTTATATAGTTTCCATGTTTTATGTCTCTCATTTTATATACAGCAATTAATCTGTTCAAATTTGATGATTAGAAGGTTAATCTTCTTTATTCAATGAACAGTTATATGCAAATTTTCATAGCCAGATTTATCTTAATATGATCATTTGAAAAATTATAAATTGGTGTTGCTACATATTTTACTTGTTCTGTCATTAGCATTCAAGCGTTACTTCTTCACTTTTACGAGAAGCATTGATAAGATCTGGTGCGGCTTGGCCTCATTAAACAGCAAAATTAGATGTTATGCACAGGACGCATAGGAGATGCGATTACAGGTTAGTTTGCTAGTTTCATTTTATTAGTTTAATTGATATAAAAATTTCCTGTAGTCTAAATACATCGTATCATCTATTATTTTTATTTCTCAACTAGATAGTTTCCACTTCACTTCTTATTTACAAAAGTTATAAAAAATCAAAAACATTCAATGATAGCTTCGCTGTCATAAATCAATCTATATTTGATTTTTGCAGATTTAGATCAAAATTTGCATTTTGTGAATATTGTACATATATTAGATATATAAATATATCGATACACTGTACATTTAATAAGTAGAACTATTATTCTATAAATATTAGTTTGTAAACTGTGAATATATTTTAGACTTGTATATAGTTTTCAGCAGCTGTTTTTTTCATTTAGTTAGTTTCTTAGTTTTGTTTTTTTACTTTCTTAGGACTTAGATCAGCTAACGGAGCTGCTAAACCCGTCGGAGTGGATTAATCCAAATGGCTTGGGTTATTTAGACAACCTCGGACCGGATTCACTCCTCCAGTTGACGAGCAATCAATTTCGTTCGTCAACACACAGCTAGGGGTACAATCGATCCTCCTTAGTGCCTTGACATATTGTGCCGAGCAATATTGTTCAACCCCGCACATATATCAAAGAGTTATAGCACAAGGAAAACCCTTGTCTATAGGAACCCTAAAAAACCCTAACCCTTGAGAACGAGAAAAACAGAAAAGGAACAAAAGAGGTATATTGTCATGTAACCATGCCTCCTACATTCTGGTTGAAAAAATCCTACACAACTTTTCTTGTTAGTAATTTGGGAACTTTGTCACTTCAGCATTCTTTAGGATAGAGTATAACTCTACAAAAGTACAACAAAAAAAAAATTATAGTGGTCCAGTCGCACCCTTATTTAAGAGTATAGTGGTCCAACCAGCACCCTTATTTGGGAACTATCCCATTGGATTCCTCTCTTCTCCTTGATCACAGTGGTACCTATCACTTGTAAGACTTTTTCTTCTTTTTTTTACCCACTCACCCTTCCCAGAACTCTTATTTTCCACCTATCCCATCCACTTCCTCTCTTCACCCTGTCCACTGTGATACCCCCCATCTTTAACTTTTTTTCCATGTGGACCCACCTTCCCATTTTTTGTTTCTCCCCAAATTTCTCTCACCCATAATCAAGAAATCAACAACTTTCTCGCCGACAATGAACATAACAAGAAGTCCATCCAAGAACTCAATTCCAATATTGCTACCCTCAACTCTAGTAATGTCATCCTCAAATTTGATATTGCTACCCTCAAAACTAATTTGTGAGGTGTGAAACAATCCATAGACTCCATATCGACCAAGATGAACCACTTCAAGAGTTAATTCCTGGCCCCTACCTCCTTTAAACAATCTTACCACCATGAAGATTTTGACTCTTCCCATTAGCAAGCCTTTCATTCCCATCAACCTCATTGTGAACTACGTCTTCCCAAAGTCAAGGTGAACAAAATTGATGGCTCAGATCCCATGGGTTGGGTCACACAAATGGAAGATTATTTCTCCTTGCATGGCATCACTGATGAATCGGCCAAACTTCGTTATGGTGTCCTCTACCTAGATCCTGAACATTGGTAGTGATGGAAATGGCGTAAAAATGCACACCAAGGGTATTTCTTGGTCACATTTTGTGGTTGAACTTTATGAACACTTTGACACCGACACCCACCATTTGGGTTGTTTGACCAAGTTGAAATAGTCGGGCATAGTGGAAGAATTTATCGTCGCCTTTGAGAATTTGGATTTTAGAATGGAGGGCATGTCCTATGCCTTCTTCATAGAATCCTTTATCAGTGGCCTAAAGGATGAAATTCGAGCTCATGTATTAATGGCTCGCCCCCAGACTTGGGTGGAAGATACTAAATGTGCCAAGGAAGCACAACATGTTGTCTTTTCCCAGAATGAAAAATTATCTTTTATTCCTCGCCCTAAACCTACCAACTCTCCCCCTCATGAAACTCCTCTCAAGATTCAGAAATTAACCCGGGAAGAAATGGTTGAATGCTAACTCAAGGGTCTTTGATATAATTTTCATGAAACATATTTTCCAGGGAACAAATGTAAGGAACAAAAGATTTTAATGGCCATTTTTTAGGATTTCATTGATTAGGAGGCCGAAGCTATCCCTGTGGAAGAGCTACCCCAAGAAGATGATCCTACTCCACCCTTTGTTCCACCAGAAGTTGATCCATTGATTTCTCTACATGCCCTAATTGGCTTCTTCTCTCCCCAAACCCTCAAGCTCATTGGCTACATTAAGCATAGGAAAGTTATAATCTTAATTGACAGTGGTAGCACCCATAATTTTATTCATCGTCGCATTTTCTATAAAATCAATTGCTATATCCAAGTAGTCAACAATTTTCAAATCATGATTGCCAATGGAGGTTCCATGAAATGTGGCGGGTGTTGCGAAAATTTCCCCCTACAGATTGGTTAGTACCACCTAAAATATCATATATTTTCTATTAACATGGGTGATTGTGACATTGTGCTCGGTGTTGAATGGTTATTCACTCTTCTCCCATTCCTCATGGACTTTAAGGACCTAACCATGGAATTCCAACAGGAGGGAAAACAATATAAGTTTCAAGGAATCGCAACAACATAACTTGAGATCATTAGTTCCCACTGAATGGAAAAACTACTCAAAAAAGGTCATTCTGGAATTATTTCCCAACTCCATTCTATTCACGTTGTTGAGACTCCCTCTATGCACCCTAACCTCCAAACTATATTAGCCCAACACCAAGTTATTTTTAACACTCTCCATGGACTTCCCCCTTCGCATGACATCCATGATCATTCCATTCCTCCAATCCCAGGTAGTCTTCCTCTCAATGTTCTCCCTTATCATCGTCCCTTTTCCCACAAAAATGAAATTTAGAAAATTGTTCAAGAATTACTAGAAGCAGGTGCTATTTTTCCTAGTAACAGCCCCTATTCTTCTCTGGTAGTCATGGTACTCAAGAAATAAGGCACTTGGTGCATGTGTCCTGATTTTTGGGCCCTCAACAAAACTCATAATCAAAGACAAACTTTCCATTCCTATCATTGATGACCTTTTCGATTAATTGAGTGGTGCTCAATACTTTACCAAACTTGATCTTTGTTCTCATTGCCACTAGATACATATGAAAGACTAGCAATACATCACATTGTTTTCTAGCAATATATCACATTGTCCATAACCAAATACCATAAGCCCTTACATCAAACCATGTTCCAAACCTTCATTTTTATATAGCCTTAAACATGTACCATTCATAATCCAATCATATACCAAGACTACTAACAAAAGTGATCCAGGTGGATATTGGTGGCCACTCACCTATTCCAACTGGCTCCTCTTGTCAGTTTTTAGTTCAACACGTTCTTCTGTAGTTCTTCGTAATTGTGGGTTCTACACTTTTGGGGATTTTTGAAGCCCTACACATCTTCCAAGTGGATACTAGTGGCCGCCCACCTAATCCAACTGGCTTATTTTGTATGTTTTCATGTCAGCACATCTTTTTGTACTTCCAAGGCCATTTTGGGGCCCTAAACAGTATTTTTTTTCATGCCATAGTTTAATTGTAGATGGAGTCAGATTTTGATGGCATAATGGGTAGCTCTCGAAAATACCTTTCCAATGGGCTATCACGCGCCTAAAATGGAGATCGTATGCAAAAGTTACAACCTCAGGAAGTTAATGTACTAACTTACCCAAACGTGGCCCCCATGACTTTTGGCGTTTCATCTCCTAGGGTTAGGTTTTTGGATGTATAGGGTTTTGGCATTCATTTTTATCATAAAAAGGCATTCGGAGCCTCATTGTAATCATCTTCTTGCAAATGAGTGTAGCCATCACATCTCTTCTCAGAGATAAATTTGCCACCATTCTAGCGAGTCGTGCACTCTGTATTTTTACAGTCTCTTTACAATTCTTTCATTAATAGAAATCAAGTATTGTTGTATTTCTCTCTTTCTGGCAATTTTCATGAGTATTTCGTTGTAATATCTATGTTTTCATTTTGTTTCGAAAATAATCTGGATCAGTGGTATCAGAGCAGGATGCTCTTGATTTTTTTTCAGCGCATGTCCCCGACGAGGTCCGAGTATAGCCAATTGGGTCTCGATCTTGTCTCTCTTGAGGAAAATCACTCTGTCACACCCAATAAACCCTCGATGGCGGTAGAAAATAAAAACGGTGGAGTAAAATATTCTATTAACATGTTGCTTGAGCAAGCTCTCGTGCAATAGAGGGATGAAATCATGGAGAATTTTGCACACATCCTTCAACTCTTGTCGATAGAAAAAGGCACATCTTCATCAAGCAACCATTTTGGAGGAACCTCTCCCTTCAAGGTACAATTTAATTTTGATATTCCCATATTTGAAGGTCGGATAGATGCAGATGCCCTAGAAAAATGGTTAAATCTATTAGAAGGTTATTTCTTTGTTCAAATTTTTTCCAACAGGGAAAATATCACCTTCGCACTCCTCAAGGATCTTCCCCATGTCAAACATTGGTGGTAAAGTTATTGGGATAAAATTTCCACAGAGGAATCTAGAATATATGGGGTCGAGCCCACTTGGCATTTTTTTGTGGATGTGGTCAAAGAATAGTACTATCCTGTTGATAACTATGAATACCAGTACATGAGATGGACCACACTACAGAAAAAGAAGAGCCAAATAGTTTCAGAGTTCACAAATACTTTCCATACCTTGCGCACCAAGTTGGGTATCAAAGAATCTAAGTGGCATCTGATTCTGAAATACCATGGGGCTCTGCATAGGTACATCCAAACTGAAATGGATTTCCTAAACATCTCATCATATGGAGTTTCCTATCGATATGATGTAAAAATCGAGCAAAAATTTAGGCACCAGAACAAATGGGAATTCGGGTCTGCAAATCTACAACAACAAAAGCATGGTAAAGATGGCCCTAACCAATAGCCTCTACAAAACCATTCCAAGACACGGGACAAGAAGGGTAAAGGAAAGAGGAAGAATGAAACTGGGAAGTGGTGTGACTTCCACAAAATCCCCTAGCACAACATCGATGAATGTCGCCCGAAACAGACATTGGTGGCCGAGGTCAAAAACACGAAGCCGAACCTTGATCTGGAATTTAATCCAGAAAATATTGAAAATAGAAAGATCATCGACACGAACCCCACTGCTACTGCCGTGACCAAAACAATTCAACCATAAGAACCAATAGATCTTGGAGAGGGGGAGCACCTCTTCCATTCATCAATGTGGGTGAAGGGAACCCCGTTGCATTTCATTGTTTATAATGGTACCCAGAAGAACCTCATCTCAGCTAAGTTCATCAAACAGTTGAGGTTTTCGACAACACCACACCCACAACCATACAACATCGGGTGGCTTCACCAGGGACGAGATCTTCGTGTCAACCAGCAGTGTCACCTATCCTATGGCATCCAACCCTTCAAGGATGAGGTAGTGTGTGATGTTTCCCCTCTTGATGTCTATGATGTTGTTTTGGGCAAACCATATATGTGGAAACGTCATGATGTCTATGATTCTAGACCCCGTAGTGTCATTTTTACTCTGGGAGGTCATCTCTATAAGATACGAGAGGTAGTTTTGACTACTGCTCCAACAAAATAGTGTCACAAGGTAATATCTCATACTGGAAAATTCATCCTCTTCACATTATGTTCAAAGGATGCAGAGAATACCACTGCAACCACTACAACCTCAACACCTTCTATCCAGCAAAAATAGATTGTCGAAGAGAAATAAGATATTGTTTATTCACTTACAATGGTGCCTACACAATGCCCTGTCAAACCCATAGACAATAGGTTGGTGGAATAGATTCAACCCCACCAACAATAGTTTTGTGGCAGTCTTCCACAGACCAAGCAACACAAATTCTCCAACAAGGCATGCAACTCACCAAGATTCAGATTCAGAAAATGTTTTCCCCTCTTCCCTAGGAACTCAACGCAATGGAGACCATTGCTTCCTAATGGGGGAGGACTGATCCAGGTGGATATTGGTGGCCACCCACCTATTCCAACTAGCTCCTCTTATCATTTTTTAGTTCAACACATTCTTATGTACTTCTTTGTAATTGTGGGTTCTACATTTACGGGGTTGTCTGAAGCCCTACACATCTTCCAGGTGGATATTGGTGGCCTCCCACCTAATTCAACTGGATTATTTCATATATTTTCATGTCAACGCATCTTTTTGTACTTCCAAGGTCGTTTTGGGGCCCTAAACATTGTTTTTTTTGTGTGCCATAGTCAAAATATAGACGAAGTTAGAGTTTGGTAGCATAATGCATAGTTCTCGAAAATGCATTTCCAACGAGCTATCACATGCCTAAAATGGAGATCGTATGCAAAAGTTACAAGCCCGGGAAGTTAATGTACTAACTTACCCAAACGGGGCCCACATGACTTTTGGTGTTTCATCTCCTAGGGTTAGGCTTTTGGATTTCTAGGGTTTTGGAATTCACGTTTATCATAAAAAGGCCTTTAGATCCTCATTGTAATCATCTTCTTGCAAATGAGCGTATTCGTCGCATCTCTTCTCATAGATAAAGTTTCCACCATTCTAGCAAGTCTTTCACTCCATATTTTTACAGTCTCTTTACAATTCTTTCATTAATAGAAACCAAGTATTGTTGTATTTCTCTATTTCTGGAAATTTTCGAGTATTTCAATTTAATATCTTTGTTTTTGTTTCGTTTCAAAAATAATCTGGATCAAAATGCCTCTCACAACGCACCACAATATATGTCAATAAAACCAAGCTAAGCTTTCCAGTAATGTACCTCAATATATCTGCCTCAAATCATACTCTACGGCAGATACCATACATCCAATATGGCATATACCAAACCTCACCAAGTCATGCCTCAAGCATGTTCCACAACACCACTAAGATACAATCTCAAAACATAACCATGAACATACCTTTAACTCTGTAGTATCCATGTTGTATCTGATCTTTGACAAACATACCTGCAGTCTTTCCTCAAATCCTACAACTTGGAACAAGCATCTTCCTCCTTTCCCTTTCTATAGATCTGTGCTTTCCCTTTCTACAGCTCATGGGTATCCATGCTTTCCTCCACTATGGCCCGTGTATGTCCACGTCCTAACTTCTCTATAGTTCATGGATAACCTCAGAAACCCTGGAATAGTCTCACTCTTTATTGCTCTGAATCTTTCACTTCTTTAGACCCTCGCTCCCTCAAACATACGCTTTATCAGATTTGTCAATGTATACCTGCAAATAACCTTTCACAAAATAGATATTCAATAAAGTTCAATAGGTAGGTATGTGCTAATAGGAGTCCCTTGCTCTCTTATTTATACTTTTCCAAGTGCCTTCCTCTAGAATTTTCATTGTAACTATTTTACTCCTTTCTCCATCTTCTAGGGCTAATCCACTTTCTTGTTGCAACTAACTTTCTTTAATTAGTCGACACATAACTTCTTTTCTCTTAACTAACTTCTTTTCTCTTAACTAACTTCTTGTTGCAACCACTTTATTATTTAAATAATTTCTCTTTACAACCACTTTGACCACTTTATTATTTAAATAATTTATCTTTGCAACTACTTTACCCATAATTAATTTATATCCAAACCACTTTGACTATTCAACCTTTTTATTACAACTACTTTACCCATAATTAATAAACTCACCACTTCTTGTTGCAACTAATTTATTTTTAATTATTTTCTTATTGCAAAAACTTTACCCATGAATAACTCCTAGTTACAACCACTTTGACTAGTAAACTTCTTCTAGCAGCTTCTAGAATAATTGACTTCTTTGACCTTCTAGGGGATTCTAGATAACTCATGAGGGTTCTACAACTTCACTAAGCCATACATCCGCAACCGTGAGGAAATACGTGACGTACCACATATCACCAAAAATGGCACAACATGTATTATCCATCTAGAATAGTCTTACCTGCATATTCATTGATCGTCATGCCTTTATACCTCAAACAAACTCAGGTCCCTTACCCATACCTTTATGCTACCGAAATTCTCTATCGGACTTCTCTAAGGGTTTACATCAATCTACAATATCACTCTCCAAGGGTTGACATTAATGAAAACCAGTTATCCATCAATCTAAACCAATTGTCAAACAATCTCCCCCTTTGGCATTGATGGAAACACTTAGACATGGAAATACTCATGCTCATACTTCACCTGTGATCATTTCTCCTCATCGTTGTTTCTAACTCTCCCCCTTGGACATCAATGGAAAACAGTATATCTTTTTGGGGTTGCTCCCCCTGTCTGCTTTGTCCTGTGGGTTTCTCCCCCTATGTAAATTCCTTTGATTTTTCTCTATGTTTCTAAGCCTTTGATTACTCTCTCTCGCTACATCTGATTAATCTCTCCCCACTTAACAAAGGGTATCATTATGATGCAATGTTGATGGCATGGATGACAATGCTCCCTCTATGATCATATCTATCATCTCTCCTCCTAGAATCAGACCTCTGTTATTATCTCTTTGTTTTACAACTTCTCTGAATGATATTTATACATGTCTTGCTGCTTCTATTTCTCTCCCTTTGACTTCTCTGCAAAATGTCATGTAGAAAAATTATGGGGATTCATGTACCTGCTTCCTTTTGGAGTTTTTTTCCATTGGTGCTTCCTTGTGTAATAAATTGACACATATAAAAATCATTCAAGAATAAGCATTCAAATATTTCTTTATCATTATATGACATAATCATCCAACAATCTTGAGCAAATATATAGACCAATTTTTGAATCGTTCTATGAACCACTATGTGAATCCAATCTTTCATGAACTCATGCTTTCATCAATTGTCATATATATTTCCAAACTTGCTAATCCATCTATGTCCATATTTTCCACTACTCTAACACTCAATTGTCCACAATGTTGGCACATATGTCATTGTACTATCATGAAGTATGCACTGCTTCAAATGGCCATCAAGTGTGTCCATTGATCTTCTCTATCTGCAGACCAAACTCTGCATGTCTAGAACAACCTGTACTGATGATATATCTGCCTAAATACAACCATACATCTACTATTGAACCACTCTGAACCTATCTCTATCAAACAACTGCAACATCATTCTAAAATACTTCAAATTGCTTGAAATATACTCTATGATCTATAGAGTTGTTGTCTAGACTCCCCCTATTCAACATACATATTTACTGGGAGTCCCCAAGCCTGATGGCTCAGAAAAATGCCCACTCTGATGCGGATTCATATTCCTCTTCGTCTGTGGACACATCATCCTTATGAACTCTGACTTCTTTCTTTCTTCCTGTGGATTGATTTTGCAATATAATTCCTGAAAGTGAAATTTCTTGGGCTTGTACTTTATTCACCTAGTCTTCTTTTCTTTCTCATGCTACTGCGAACCATGTGATCTCTAGGACCTTTTCTTTATTTGCCTTCTCTTTATTATGATCTTTCTCTACTATGGATTCTGACAATATGGTTCTTGAAACATGTTCTTCTTTTTCTTACTTTCCTTGTCTTTCTCATTATATGGCAAGTCTTGTAATTTCTGAAAAATGGTCTTTATTCACTTGCTCTTCTTCTTGTTCTTTTGTTTTCCAAATTTTAGTATATTTGATATATGTTTCTTCCTTCATGGATGGCACTGTCATGCTTCTAAAATTCTGAGCTATATGACAATAGTTGTGGCATTTGTAACATTCAATATTATGTGTGGGCACATAATTATTTCTTGCTTGAATATTTCTTTCATAAACCCTGCAATCTGCAACCTTATGTCCAAAGTTAGTACAATAAAAACAATGACCATAAAAAACAAATTATATACCTGGGAGTGAAAGATCTTCTTTTTGGTGTCGTCCTTCTGAAATCATGCTTTAGTTGGTTATGATCAAGATTGAGGCTTCTTTGTGGCTTGAACATGGAGTATCTTCATCTGTAGTCTTCTTCTTGAGTCTTTTTCACTTCTGGAATGTTCTTCTTCAAGGGCTTGCATTCTTCCTTCTTCATCAAACCTTTAATGAATTATGAATAAGCCTTTGGCTTCTCTTCATTCTTCCTTCTAGCAACCTGGAGGGCTTCTCTTCAACTAAATATGTGGATGTTTCTTTCTCTTCAACATTCTTGTTGAGCTTGAAAACTTTTACTCTCAACATGACAACTTCTTCTTCAAGATTCTCTACCTCTTCTTCCTTCTTCATCATCTAATTCCTCATGACTTATTTTGTTCGCTTTTCTTCTTCAAGTTGGATCTTCAAAGTGATTATTTCATATTCAATTTATTTTTCTCTTTGACTGAATTATGCTTTATGATGATTTTCCTTTTCAATCTCAGAATTGTCTTCTATTTCATTGGGATTTTATGTCTTGTCACTTTCATTCTTCAAATCAAGGTATTCAATTTCAAGATGTCCACACTTTTCACAATTAAAGCAAAATAACTTGCATATGTTGATTCCACACTCTTCTTCTTCTAAATCTATTTGACATGATGAGCATATTTCTTCCTATTATGTACTTGTACCTTCTTTAGCAATCTTTGACTCTATGATGGGAGAAAAATAGATATCATGTAGCTTGTCCCAAATTTCTTTAGTAGATGAACATTTACCAACCTTTTCTCTTACCAGATTAGGTAATCCTTCCCAGATAAAATCCATTGTTATCTTGTTGTTCTTCTTCAATTCCTTCTTGGTTGCAGTCTTAGTTTTCCTTGTAGCATTGTATCCTGTCATGACCAATTTCAAAATATCATATCCCTATACCTTTAAAAATACTTTCATCCTTCTGATCCATATCTCATACTCTATACCAGTCTGACCATCAAACGTTGGTACTCCATTCTCAGTGTATTCCATGATCTCCTTCCATTGGTTAAACTATTTCCCGAAGGAACCTACTCTAATACCAATTGTTAGATTACTGAGAGGAGGGGTGAATCAGTAATGAGAAATTATACCAATTTGTAACCACAGATTATATTCCTTTAGCTTATTCAACCATGTTCATCAGTTCATCATCAATATATTATTGTATCATAAACATTAACATCCATCAGTGCATAATAAACAATAATGAACACATCCACACAATACACATTACACCAATATTTGTGTGGAAACCCAATGCGAGAGAAAACCAAAGAATGATTTTATTATATGTCAAGAAGTACATTCAAGGAAGCACCAACTTCCAATTCTCTATCTCCAACCAGAAGGAGGCTCCAACCTTAAGGAAGCTCCAACTCCCTAATTCTTTGGCTCCAACCAGAAGGAGGCTACAATCCCTTGGGTTCTCCAACTACAACTGAAAGGTGACTACAACCACCTAGTTCTCAGGCTCCAACCTGAAGGAAGATCCAACTTTGTGATTCTCCAGCACCAACCGAAAGGAGGCTACAACCCCCTTTCCTTGCCCCATCCAATCGCTCTGAAATATAAATTTCAAATGTAGACAACCTGTCACTGTCATTGAATCAATCACTGCCACTTTCACTCTGTCGCTGTCAACTTGTACGAACACTCTGTCACACTTGTACCAACCTTCTTCAAATATTTCCTATAGATATGTGACCTATCTGTAATGAAACACATGGGTATCCATGCCCTTATTAACTGTAACTTGTGGATGTTTGCGTCTATCCTCACTACAACTCGCGGACTACCACAAACTCACCCACTTTCACTGTCATTGTCTCTACTTCTATCAAACTGTCACTGTAAACCTGATGCTCAAAACCTGTCACTGTAATCTAATCAACCAAATCAGATCTACTTACCAAAACCACTCAACCATATGCACAATATCACCAAGATGTGCATCAACCAAGACTACTCACAACAACAACTAGATGTACTATGCCACATCATCCATAAACCGAGTGTCAACAATACTACCAACAAGTGTCTCCAACAATGTACCAAGCATGTACCAATCATGTGTCAACTACAC